>CM069131.1:184338016-184715516 GCA_035221665.1 Okamejei kenojei | reverse complement strand
TCCAGTTTTTTTCTTCCTGTTTCTTTTTCAGATTTCCAGCATCTACACGCTCTTTATAGAGTCAAGCCGCGTGGAAATAGGCCCTTCGGCCCAACTTGCCCCTACCGACCAGCATTCCCCATCTACTCTAGTCCCACGAGTCTGCGTTTGGCCCGTACCCTTCTGAATCATCCTTACCGATGCACTATTCCAAATGTATTTTCAAAGTTGTTGCATCGTCTGCCTCACTACCAACTTCCTTACCTTCTGAAGAAGAATCTCGACCCGAAACGCCGCCTATCTCCTTCGCTCCTTAGATGCTGCTGCACCCGCTGAGTTTCTCCAGCCTTTTGTGTACCTTCCTTACCTCCCCCACAGCCAGTATTGTGGACTCTTGCCTTGCGTCGTTGCCTTTTATTGCATATCTTTCATTCATTTGTACTACAGTAAGTAGGTCACAGTTTAAGAATGAGGGGTAGGCCATTTAGGATTGAGATGAGGAAAAACCTTGTCCCCCCCCAGAGTGTTGTGAATCTGTGGAATTCTCTGCCACAGGAGGAAGTGAAGGTCAGTTCACTGGATGTGTTCAAGAGAGAGTTAGATTTCACTCTTAGGGCCAACGAAATCAAGGGATATGGGGGTAAAAAGCAGAAACGAGGTACTGATTTTGAATGATCAGCCACGATCATATCGAATGTTTCTATGTTTCTACGTTTAAGGGGTTGGACAGGCAAGATGCAGGAAGATTGTTCCCGATGTTGGGGAAGTCCAGAACAAGGGGTCACAGTTTAAGGATAAGGGGGAAGTCTTTTAGGACCGAGATGAGAAAAACATTTTTCACACAGAGAGTGGTGAATTTGTGGAATTCTCTGCCACAGAGGGTAGTTGAGGCCAGTTTGTTGGCTATATTTAAGAGGGAGTTAGATGTGGCCAAAGGGATCAGGGGGTATGGAGAGAAGGCAGGTAAGGGATATTGAGTCGGATAATCAGCCGTGATCATATTGAATGGCGGTGCAGGCTCGAAGGGCCGAATGGCCTACTCCTGCACCTATTGCCTATATTTCTATGTTTCTATGTACTTTCTATCTCCCTCGTTGCTCTCTTCCTTGACTCCCAGTCTGAAGAAGGGTCTCGACCCGAAACGTCACCCTTTTGCTTCTCTCCAGAGATGCTGCCGGTCCCGTTGTTACTCCAGCTTTTGTATCTAACCTTCGCTGTAAACCAGCACCTGCAGTTCCTTCCTTCACCTCCGCTGACAGCTCGTACCATATACCCGCCACCGCGGGAAAAAAAGTTGATATTTTATTTGATTCACATGTTTAATCAATAATGTTTTATTATTAATGTTTAATGTTTTATGTGTCATTCCTAACTGTCACTGTATGTCATGATGTCACTTGCGGGCGGAGCACCAAGGCAAATTCCTTGTATGCGACTACTTGGCCAATAAACGTATTCATTCATTCATTCATTCATTCATTCATTGCTTTCTCGTAACAAATACTGTTACGGAACGGTAGGGCGGAGCGACCATTGGATAGTTCAGAAGTTCATAAGTGTTAGGAACTCGGCCCCTCAAATGTACTCGTCATTCAATCGTGGCTGATCTATCTTTCCCTCTTAACCCCATTCTCCTGACTTCTCCCCATAACCTCTGACAGCCGTACTAATCAAGAATCCATCTCTGCCTCAAAAATATCAATTGACTTGGCCTCCACAGTCTTTGGTCGTCGACTCTCCCACTAGTGGAAACATCTTCTCCACAACCATTTTCCTGCCTTATCCCCATAACCCCTGCCACCCGTGCGAAGCTATCTCTGCCTTGTAAATCTCCATTGACTTGACCTCCACAGCCTTCTGTGGCAATGAATTCCACAGATTCACCACCGCCCTCTGACTACAGAAATTCCTCCTCATCTTCATCTCCTTCCTCAATGCATGTACAGAAGAACACTTACCCGGGTCGTCCTCGTCCCTGGGCACTTTCTTGAAGCAGTCGTTGAGGGACAGGTTGTGGCGTATGGAGTTCTGCCAGCCCGCCTTGCTCTTCTTATAGAAGGGAAAGTTCTCGGCCACGTACTGGTAGATCTGACTCAAGGTCAGCTTCCTCTCCGGGGCGTTCTGGATGGCCATGGCGATGAGCGCGGAGTAAGAGTAAGGAGGTCTGACCAGCTTGAGGAGCTCCTCTTGGCTGGTGAGGGAGAGCCAGCCCAGGTCGGTGCCGGCGAAGCCCGGGGAGGCGGGCAAGAACTGCTTCTGGCTGCCGCCGTAGGCTGGAGACACGAAGGAGCCCGAGCCGCTGCCGTGCAGGTAATGGGGCGACGCGTTGGTGCCGGGCCCGTTGAGCCAGAGGTACGGGTTGCTGGCTCCGTGGTATTCCCCCAGCGCGTAGCCAGGCGCTCTCTGCGACCCGTGCAGGTTCTGCTGGTGGTACATGCTGTACTTGTCGCAGTACACGGCCATCTCGCCGGACACCTGCTGCGCGCTTTTGGCGCCGTGGTGGGTCGAGTTTGAATGTTGGCGGCCAGGCAGGCCGACTGAGCTCATAATCCACCAGCGGGGAAACCTGGGGGGGAGGAGAGGGGGGAGGGAGGGGAGAGGCGGGGAGGGAAGAACTCTTCAGCTTCCTGCGGCGACAGGTGCAAAGAACTGCCAAGGGAATGGTGTATTTATACACCTTTATCTCCAAATCACTGCGCCCCGGGGGCGTGGGGGAGTCTGCAAAAGTTGGTTCCAAACCCACCCCTTTCTCTCTCTCTCTCTCACCACTCTGTCTGTCTGTCTCCCTCTCCCATGCCTCTCTCTCCCCCTCTCTCTCTGTTTCTCCACTCTGGCTGTCTCTCTCCCTCTCCCTCTCCCTCTCCTCTCTCTTCCTCTCCCTTCCCTTTATCTCTCTGTTTCTCCACTCTGGCTGTCTCGCTCCCCTCTCCCTTTCGCTGTTTCCCTCTCTCTCTCTCTCTCTCTCTCTCTCTCTCTCTCTCACACACACACACACACACACACACACTATCTATCTATTTTTCTCTCTCTATCTTTCTCTCTCCCCATCACCCCCCCCCTCCCTCTCTCTCTCTCTCTCTCTCTCTCACTATCTATCTATTTCTCTCTCCTCTCTCACCCTCCTCTCTCCCTCTCTCCTCTCTCTCTCTCTCTCTCTCTCTCTCTCTCTCTGTCTCTCTCTCTCTGACTATCTATCTATTTTTTTTCTCCCTCTCTCTTTCCCCCTCACCCTTCCTCGCTCCCCTCCTCCCTCTCTCTCCCTCTCTCTCCCTCTCTATCTCTCTCCTCTCTCTCCCTCCCTCCTCTCCCTCCCCCTCTCTCTCTCTCTCTCTCTCTCTCTCTCTCTCTCTCTCGCTCTCGCTCTATTTTTCCCCTCCCTCTTCCTCTCTCCACCTTCCCCACAGTTGGGAACTTTGGTTGGGAAGTGCTCGCTGGAAGAGGGGAGGTGTCGGACTGGAACAATAGTGACAGCTCGCCAATCGGGCGCCAGACGCACCGAGAGCCACCCATTCTCAGGCCGCCGCGTCTATGCGGTGGACTATGGAACGACCTTTTCAAACGAATAAGAGAGAAAAAAGAAAACTTTCCGATACAACTCCCCAACTCTGCAATAGGACCCCTTAATCTGGTCTGAAGAAGGGTCTCGACCCGAAACGTCGGCCATTCCTTCTCTCCAGAGATGCTGCCTGTTCCGTTGAGTTACTCCAGTTTTTTGTGTCTATCGTCCCCTTAATCTGTTTATCTTTTACACTCTTCGTTAGAAAACGGGTTAAAAGATCCATTTATTGTACGTCCAGGCCGGGAGGTTTTGTTTGTCTTGTAATTTATTTCCAATAACAAAAATGTTGTTAAATGTATAGGCTCGCAAATAGATCAATATACACCACCCAAAAATATTCAGATGATATTCACACAGGTCTTTCACTCTCAGCACTTTCAACAGAATACAAAGGAGATTGTCGGAGACTACAGCTTTAAACTGTACTCCGTTGCACGCCCCTCACAGCTGAACTGTGATGCTATTCCTTGGGTGGAAGTTACCACTTCTCCCTTCCACGCTAAACTTCTCTGAGCTCTCTGCGCCAGTGATCCAGTCTCGCAAAGACATTAATGGGCATGTACATTTGGAGCACATTTGCGTATTTGAAATATCCGGCAACTAAACTCAATCTTCACCCCCCCCCCCCCCCCCCCCCACTGCTAAAATACACAAAATGCTGGAGTAACTGAGCGGGTCACGCAGCATGTTTGGAGAAAATATATGGACGACCCTCCTTCAGACTTCTTCAAAACGTCGCCTATCCACGTTCTCCGAAGATGCTGCCTGGGTTACTCCAGCACTTTGCGTCTTTTCATCTTCGTAACCCAGCAGCTGCGGCTCATTGCGTCCACATCTTTATCTCCAAGCGTAGACACAAAATGCCGGAGTAACTCAGGAGGTCAGCTAGCATCTCAGGAGAAGGGGACTTTTCTTCTGCGGTTCCTGTTTATTAACTTCATCCCCAAGTTGGTTTGAACGAATAAAAGTGTAAACAGCCTGCTCCATCTCGATGCGCTTTTCTACGGCTGTTGGCGAACCTATTTTGACATCAAATACGCTCAAATAAAGGGAATCTTTCAACAGGTGGCCAAAATGTGGCCAAAACGGGGCTGTGAAGGGACGAAGGGGAATGATCCCGAAGTGTAGGGACTTTCTGAACGAATAATATTTCGTAAAATAGGCATCCACTTTAATTGTATTGTCACCTGTGCCGAGATACAGTGAAACATTTTTTTTTGGTTATGTGGTATCCAGTCAAGGAAAACACTATTCACGATTACGCTCAAGCCGCCCACACTGTACAGACACAGGATGAAGGGTTTAACTTCAGTGCAAGATAAAGTCCGATAAGGTCCGATGAATCATAGTTCAAATGTGTCTAATGGGGCAGATGGGAGGGCAGGACCACTCGCTAGAGACGCAAAAAGCTGGAGTAACTCAGCGGGCCAGGCAGCATCTCCGGAGAGAAGGAATATGTGACGTTTCATAGAAACATAGAAACATAGAAAATAGGTGCAGGAGCAGGCCATTCGGCCCTTCGAGCCTGCACCGCCATTCAATATGATCATGGCTGATCATCCAACTCAGTATCCTGTACCTGCCTTCTCTCCATACCCCCTGATCCCTTTAGCCACAGGGCCACATCTAACTCCCTCTTAAATATGGCCAATTAACTGGCCTCAACTACTTTCTGTGGCAGAGAATTCCAGAGACTCACCACTCTCTGCGTGAAAAATGTTTTTCTCTTCTCATAGAAACACAGACCCTTCTACAGACCCTTCTTCTGGACCCGAAACTTCAACTATTCCTTTACTCCAGAAATGCTGTCTGACCGGCTGAGTTACTCCAGCATTTTGTGTCTATCTTCGGTTTAAACCAACCAGCATCTGCAGTTCCTTCCTACGACATGTTGAGTAGTTGGAAATGCAGACTGGGGATGTTAATCAGATATCTGCAGAATAACAATATTCTTGTGTTTCGCGGGAAGATGTTTTTAAATATAGACTCGTAAAGGAAGCATTTCGATGAGGTTAGACATAAAGAGCTGGAGTAAGCCAGGCAGCGTCTCTGGAGAAAAGAAGTAGGTGACACTTGGGGTTGAGACCCTTCTTCAGATACTTCTCCACGACCCGAAACGTTACCTATTCCTTCTACCCTGTCCCGCTGAGTTACTCCAGCATTTCGTGTCTATCTTAGATCTTTATTAAGGTCGTTTCGATCTAATACGAAAAATCACCTGTTCCATCCTACACATTTCGATGAGGTTTGTTCGTTGGTCTTAATATTCCACCACTCTTGCTTCGTTGTGTACCCGTGTCAGGGCTGCGTGGCAACGCGGATTGGATCGTTATTGATGCAGGAAGGAACTGCAGATGCTGGTTTGAACCGAAGGTAGACACAAAATGCTGGAGTAACTCAGCGGGACGGGCTGCATGCATCGCTGGATAAAGTCCAGAGGTGTCGACCCGAAACGCCACCCACTCTTTCTCTCCAGAGATGCTACCTGTCCCGCTGAGTTACTCCAGCATTTTGTGTCTATCTTAGATCTTTATTGAGGCTGTTTCGATCTGAATACGAAAAAGCTCACATTGACTCGGTGAACGGAATAACAAATTGGCAACGCGTCGCATCTCCTCCCACACCGTCCGTTCGCCCAGTATCTAAGTATTTAGAGTTTACTTTCAACGTTGCTAATTCCAAACGCCAGGCGTCATGTTACATAGAAACATAGAAACATAGAAAATAGGCGCAGGAGGAGGCCATTCGGCCCTTCGAGCCAGCACCGCCATTCATTGTGATCATGGCTGATCGTCCGCTATCAATAACCCGTGCCTGCCTTCTCCCCATATCCCTTGATTCCACCAGCCCCTAGAGCTCTATCTAACTCGCTCTTAAATCCATCCAGTGACTTGGCCTCCACTGCCCTCTGTGGCAGGGAATTCCATAAATTCACAACTCTCTGGGTGAAAAAGTTTTTTCTCACCTCAGTTTTAAATGGCCTCCCCTTTATTCTAAGACTATGGCTCCTGGTTCTGGACTCGCCCCACATTGGGAACATTTTTCCTGCATCTAGCTTGTCCAGTCCTTCTATAATTTTATATGTTTCTGTAAGATCCGCCCACATCCTTCTAAACTCCAGTGAAGGCAAGCCTAGTCTTTTCAATCTTTCCTCATATGACAGTCCCGCCATCCCATGTCCAAATCAAATTCTATTATTTTTATGTCCAGCAATGTGGAAAAGCTGGATTTAAAGCTTAATGTTAAATGCTGGAGCAACTCAGCGGGCCAGCCACATCTGTGGAACGGAAAGATGACATTTCTGGACCCTTCTTCAGAATAGTGCTGGAGTAACTCTGTGGACCAGGCCCATAGGTGACTTTTCCGGTTAGGACCCTTGATCGGACTGATTGGGAAAAAAAAGACCCCAGCCAGAAACATCGCTTGTCCATTTTCTTCCACAGATACTAGTTGACCCGCCGAGTCCCACCATAGAGCCACAGAGTGATACAGCGGAAACAGGCGCTTCGGCCCAATTTGCGCACACCGGCCAACATGTCCCGGAAAAAAAAACCTAGCACCACCTTCCTGCGTTTGGCCCATATCCCTCTAAACCTGTCCTATCCATGTACCTGCCCTAGTGTTACTTAAACGTTGCGATAGTCCCAGCCTCAACTTCCTCCTCCGGCAGCTCGTTCCATACACCTACTACCCTTTTGTGTGAAAAAGTTATCCCTCGGGTTCCTATTAAATGTCTCCTCCCTCACCTTAAACCTACGTCCTCTGGTCCTCGCTTCCCCTACTCTGGGCAAGGGACCCTGTGCGTTTACCCGATTTATTCCTCTGATCATTTTGTTCTTCGTTTTTAAGAATATTCGTACAAAAGCTAGAAGTTGGTTTCTTGTGTCTCCGTTTTACTACAGATTGGCCTGTGGTATTCATCACTATTTGGCAATTTGTAGAACATATTAAAACATATATTTCCTTACTAACGTGATATTTTCTCCTAAGCCATCGACTGTTCTCATTTATCTCGATATATCACCGATTTTTAAAGTTTGGGGGGATTAGATTTCCCCCTGGCGTGTGGTGTGAGCTTCTGCTGGGAATTCTAGGGTTCCATTGCAGCAGAATTGTATGTAAGTTAAGTGAAAGTGTTAAGAATTGTAGAGTAGACAAAAATGCTGGAGAAACTCAGCGGGTGAGGCAGCGTCTATGGAGCGAAGGAAATGGGCGACGTTTCGGGCCGAAACCATTCTTCAGCGATTGTAGAGTGGTTGGTTCATGGTCTTTACTCGGGAAATTGAGGCTTTAGAGTAGTACAGCATGGAAACAGGCCCTTCGTCCCCACTTGCCCAAGACGACCAACATGCCCCATCTACACTGGTCCCACCTGCCCGCGTCCGGCCCATATCCCTCTAAACCATTCCTGTCCATGTACCTGTCCAGGTGTCATATACATGCTGTTATAATGCGTGTCTCAACTACCTCCTCTGACTGCTCGTTCCACATACCCCCCCCCCCCCCCCCAACCCCCCCCTCCCCACCCCCCTCCCAAAAAAATTGCCCTTCAGGTTCTTATTAAATATTTCACCTCATACCTTAAATCTACGCCCTGTGGTTCACGATTCTCCTACTCCGGGTAAAATACTGTGTGCATTCAGCCCTGTCTACTCCTCTCATGATTTTGGACACTTTCTTTTTTTATCAGATCACCCCTCATCCTCCAGCGCTCCGAGGAATATAGTCCCAGCCTCCTCAACCTCTCCCTGTAGCTCCGGCCCTCGAGTCCCGGCAACACGACCGCGGGACATCCGTGGACCTTGCTGGTGCGCACTACCAATTTTGCGAGTGTGTTTCTGAGTTAAATTGAGAAAATACGGGTGAATGTAAAGGCGAAGTGAACGCCCGGCATTCTGTGAAACCACAAGTCGGGTGGGGGTTTTCGAAAGCGGCTGGGAATGAATCAATTGCAGTAGCGTGTGTTTAAACGATTTCCATGAAACGTTTGAAGCGCGGCGCACCTGGCTATACAGCAGACCTGATGTGACCCCGGAGAGAGGGAAAAATAATCAGCTGGAATCGTGACTCTATCTCCCGGCGCCCGTCCCTCTCCGACACTCATTCAGACGGATATGCAGTCGAACAGGTTTGGGGAACAGGACTGACTAAACACGCTGAGCGATTGCTATCCTTGGAGACGAGTCATCGTGGAGAGAGGGAGGGACAGCTGGATCTGGTCAACTCGCAGTTTCCAACATTACGTATTGTTTCGTGAACAAAAGCGAACGTGACTCATTGGTTCACATTATAAACAGGCTGCTTCATGTTTTCTTTTAAACAACTAAGCGCCGGAGGAACTCGGTATATCAGGCAGCATCATACCAAAATAATCATTTATGTAGGAAGGAACTGCAGATGCCGGCAGCCACAAAAATGCTGGAGGAACTCAGCGGGACAGGCAGCATCTCTGGAGAGAAGGAATGGGCGACGTTTCGGGTCGAGACCCTTCCTTCAGATCAATAATTTAGTGTAGGTACACAAAAATGCTGGAGAAACTCAGCGGGTGCAGCAGCATCTATGGAGCTGACAGGAAATAGGCGACGTTTCGGGCCGAGACCCTTCTTCAGACCCTGAGTGTGAAGAAGAGCAACACGCAGAGCCTGAAGAAGGGTTTCGGCCCGAAACGTCGCCCATCTCCTTCGCTCCATCGATGCTGCTGCACCCGCTGAGTTTCTCCAGCATTTTTGTGTACCTTCGATTTTCCAGCATCTGCAGTTCCTTCTTAAATAATTTAGTGTGGTTGAGTTTCTTATTGTCACTTCTTCAGTCTGAAGAATAGTCCTGGCCAGAAAAGTCACTCTGTCCATGTTTTCTGACCATGAGATGCTGCTTGACCCGCTGAGTTACTCCAGCGTGTTGTGTTTTCTTTTGTAACCCAACATCTGCAGTTCCTTGCCTCTTCAACTTTAGTCTACAACCTAACCAGACAGCGGTCCTGAGCTACTTAGCTACTTTTCTGGAGACCCTCAGACTATCGTTAAATCGAACTTTACTGGACTTTACCTTACACTAAACGTGATTCCCTTTATCCTGTATCTGCACATTCGGCCCTTCGAGCCTGCACCGCCATTCAATATGGTCATGGCTGATCATCCAACTCAGTATCCTGTACCTGCCTTCTCTCCATACCCCCTGATCCCTTTAGCCACAAGGGCCACATCTAACTCCCTCTTCAATATAGCCAATGAACTGGCCTCAACTACCTTCTGTGGCAGAGAATTCCACAGACTCACCACTCTCTGCGTGGAAAATGATTTTCTCATCACGGTCCTAAAAGAATTTCCCCCTTATCCTTAAACTGTGACCCCTTGTCCTGGACCTCCCCCAACAACTTTACCTTACACTAAACGCTATTCCCTTTATCCTGTGTCTGCACAGTGTAGACGGCTCCATGGTAACCGAGCCGTGCACAGTGTGCAGATACAGGATAAAGGGAATCACGTAAATAAAACGATAGTAAATGTATAGTCTTTTTGCTGACAAGATAGCGCGGGACAAAAAGCGTTTCACTGTACCTCGGTACACGTGACAATAAACTAAATTAAACTGAATTTAACAATGCCCTCAGCAGAATCTTAGTGCTTAAATAAGGCTAAAATATTCTATTTGATAATAACGCTTCATGATTTTCATCTCGGTCCTAAAAGACTTCCCCTTATCCTTAAACTGTGACCCCCTTGTCCTGGACTTTCCCAACATCGGGAACAATGCAATCTAGCCTGTCGAACCCCTTAAGAATTTTGTAAGTCTCTATGAGATCACCCCTCAATCTTCTAAATTCCAGCGAGTACAAGCCAAGTCTATCCAGTCTTCTTCATATGGAAGTCATGCCATCCCAGGAATCAGTCTGGTGAACCTTCTCTGTTCCCTATATGGCAAGAATGTCGATTAGAGACCCTTCTACGCAATACTCCAGGTGTGGCCCTTCACCAAGACCCTGTTCAACTGCAGTAGAACCTCCCGGCTCTTGTACCAAATCCATTTGCTATTGCCAACATTCTTTCTTCACAGCCTGCTGCACCTGTCATGCCTACTTTCAATGACTGGTACCATGACACCCAGGTCTCGCTGCATCTCCCCTTTTTAATCGTTCACATTCAAATAATAGTCTACCTTCGTGTTACCAAAGTGGATAACCTACATTTATATTATACTGCATCTGCCATGGCCCACTCACCAAGTCTAGTCAAGCTCCAGCATTCCTCACAGCAACACTGTCCCCCAGTTTCGTGTCATCGGTAAACTTTGAGATGTTGCATTTAATTCCCTCGTCCAAATCACTAATGTCAATAAAAGCCCAGTCGCTGCATTCTTTCATCATATGACAGTCCCGCCGTCCCAGGAATTAACCTGGTGAACCTACGCTGCACTTCCGCAATAGCAAGAATGTCCTTCCTCAAATTAGGAGACTAAAACTGCACACGATGCTCCAGGTGTGGTCTCACCAGGACCCTGTACAACTGCAGAAGGACCTCTTTTCTCCTATACTCAAGTCCTCTCGTTATGAAGGCCAACATGCCATTAGATTTCTTCACTGCCTGCTTACCTGCAATGCTTACTTTCAGTGGCTGATGTACAAGGACACCCAGTTCTCATTGCATTTCCTGACACCTTTCAGATAATAATCTGCCTTCTTGTTCTTGCCACCAAAGTGGATAACCTCACATGTATCCACTGCATCTGCCATGCATCTGCCCACTCATCCAACCTATCCACTCATCCAACCTATCCCTGCATCCTCATAGCATCCTCTTCACAGTTCATGCTGACACACAGCTTATGTCATCTGCAAATTGTGTCATCTGCTAATGTTACATCTAATTCCTTCATCTAAATCATTAAAATATATTGTAAATAGCTGCGGTTCCAGCACAGAGCCTTGCGGCAACCCACTAGTCAATACCTGCCATTCCGAAAGGGACCGTTAACCCCTCTTTGTTTCCTGTCTGCCAACCAATTTTCTATCCATGCCAATACCCTACCCCCAATACCATGTGCTCTAATTTTGCCCACTAATCTCATTGGTGGGACATTATCAAATGCTTACTGAAAGTCCGAATACACTACATCCACTGGCTCTCCCTTATCCATTTTACTTGATACATCCTCAAAAAAGTCCAGAATATTTGTCAAGCAAGATTGCTCCTTCGTAAATCCATGCTGATATGGACCGATTCTGTTCGTGCTATCCAAATGCACCGCTATTACATCTTTATTTGTTGACTCCAGCCACCACCGATGTCAGGCTAACTGGTCCATAATTCCCTGCCTTCTCTCTGCCTCCTTTCTTGAAAAGTGGAATAACATTAGCTACCCTCCAATCCACAGGAACTGATCCAGAATCTATAGAACATTGGAAAAATAACACCAATGCGTCCACAATTTCTAGAGCCACCTCCTTGAGTACCCTGGGATGCAGACCATCAGGCTCTAGGGATTTATCAGGATTTATCTCCTGTTAGGGTCTCCCATGCTGGACAGGTCGAAGGGTAGAGACGAGATGAAGAGTGATCCACTGGTCCTCCAGGTTGGAGGTTGAGCACAGGGCTAGCAACCCTGTCTCGAAAACAAATATGTTACGGAAACAGCAATTGAAGGAATCAACAGGAGTGGAGGACCTTCATTGCTGCCCTACATGCCAGGAGGCATAATAGGCAGTAAAGAGAAAAAAAGAACTAGTACATCAGGGAGATTGTTTCTGTCTTTCTTAGTGAAGACAGAACCGAAGTACCTGTTCAACTCGTCGGCCATTTCCTTGTTCCCCATAATAAATTCACCTGTTGCTGTCTTCACATTGCTCAACAATGTCTTAGAATCACAGATTTATGTCTAAAGAGGGTCGAATGTCTTACTCTGCAGTTGTGTCTTCTTCTGTTTAAACCAGCATCTGCAATTCCTTCCGACAGATTTATATCACTCAAAGGCTGGAGCTCAGCGGGTTAAGGATAGTTTCAGGTCGATTCTTTATGCAGGATCAGCGAGTAGTCATGTGCCTATCTCCTTCGCTCCTTAGATGCTGCTCACCCGCTTGAGTTTCTCCAGCCTTTTGTGTAACCCTCGATTCTCTAGCATTTCCTTCTTTAAACCACTTTGTCTACTCCACTTGCGAGAGAATTCTCCTCTCCCTACGTTGTTTCCCTGATCCCTGACCCACATCACCGTCTATATCTCTCCGTTTCCCTGATCCCTGACCAGTCTGAAAAGGTCTCAACCCGAAACGTCGAGATGCTGCTGCACCCGCTGAAACCCTCGATTCTCCACATCTGCAGAAACCGAATCAAATAGTGAAGATATGGGGAACGTGACAATCAGTCCAGTCCAACGCACGGCTTTACATCTATCAACCTGTTGCACGATTTGGGCTAAATCTGATATCCATCACTCTGATGTTGAAGAACCAATTTCCAACAGACAATAGACAATAGATGCAGGAGCAGGCCATTCGGGCCTTCGAGCCAGCACCGCCATTCCATGGATCATCCACAATCAGCCAGCTTGACATTAACAGTATGGACGGTATTCTTCAACAAAACACAAGGCGCTGGTGGAACCCAGCGAGTCAGGCAGCATCTGTGTATGGAGGAACTGCAGATACTGGATTACACCAAAAATAGACACACAATGCTGGAGTAACTCAAAGGGACAGGCAGCATCTCTGGAGAAAAGGAACAGGTGACGTTTCGAGTCAGACGGTCTGAAAGAGGGTCTCGACCCGAAACGTCACCCATTCCTTTTCTCCAGAGATGTTGCCTGACCCGCTGAGTTATACAACGCTTTGTGTCTTGCTCATGACTCCAGCATCTCCAGTCTCTGATGTTGCCATCTGTGGAGAGAATGCACAGATGACGTTTCTGGTCGAGACTCTTGTCAGACGCGTTTTTTTTAACAGTATCCTTCGGTGACAATAGCAGCATGCCGAGCCCCTGACATTTTAGGAAATGGCCATAAGTGATAGGATTATCCCAACTTTGTTGGAATCTTTTCATACAGCTGGAACATAATGTTACAACAGGTTGTTGGCGAGGCGTATTTGGAGTTTTGTGTTCGGTTTTGACAAGGATGCCATTAAGCTGGAAAGAATACAGAGATTCATGAGAATATTGCCAGGACTTGAGGGCCTGAACTCTGGGGAGAGTTTGGGCAAATTGGAGCTTTATTCTTTGGGGTGCTGGAGGCTGAGCGGTGAATTTATAGATGTTCACGGCCACGGTGGTGCAGCGGTAGAGTTGTTGCCTTACTGCGCTTGAAGCGCCAGAAACCCGGGTTTGACCCAGACTACGGGTGCTAGCTGTACGGAGTTTGTACGTTCCCCCCGTGACCTGAATGGGTTTTCTCCGAGATCTTCGGTTTCCTCCCACACTCGAAAGAAGTACAGGTATGTAGGTAAAATGATAGGAGCAGAATTAGGCCATTTGGCTCATCAAGTCTACACCGCCATTCAATCATGACTGATCCATCTCTCCCTCCTAACCCCATTCTTCTGCCTTCTCCCCATAATCCCTGACACCCGTACTAATGAAGAATCTATCTATCTCTGCCTCAAATATAATCCACAGACTTGGCCTCTACAGCCTTCTGAGGCAAAGAATTCCACAGATTCACCACCCTCTGACTAAAGAAATTTCTCCTCATCTCCTTCCGGAAAATAAGTCCTTTAATTTGAGGCTATGACCTCTAGTCCTAGACTCTCCCACAAATGGAAACATCTTCTCCACATCCACTCTATCCAAGCCTTTCACTATTATGTATGTTTCAATGAGGTCCCCCCTCATTCTTCAAAACTCCAGTTTGTCACATGATTATAGTAGGGGTGAGAAATCTGGCAAAATGGATTGTAGTAGAAGGGATTGTAGGGCCTGACCCACTGGCCCACTGACCCACTGGCCCACTGAGTTGACCAGCACAGTCACAGTCATTCAGCATGGAAACAGGCCGTTCAGCCCATCTTGTCCATGCTAACCAAGATGCCCCATCTGCACTAGTTCCATTTGCCCACGTTTGGCCCATATCCCTCTAAACCATTTCTGTCCATGTGCCGACCCAAGTGTCCTTTAAACATCTGCAGTTACTTTGCAGAACATGGACAGGTTACTTTTCAGATCGGGACTCCCGACCTATCCATGTGCTCCAGAGAAGCTGACTGACCCGTAGAATTACTCCAGCACTTCTTTTTGGAAAACTAACATCTGCAGTTCCTCGTGTCTCTATACATTGAACGATACCCATTGAATAAACTAACAATCCTCTGTAAATGTGTGACGAGCATTTCCAATGGAAATAAAATAGACACAAAGAGCTGGAGTATCTCAACGGGTCAGGCAGCATCTGTGGAGTAAAAGGATGGGTAACGTTTTGGGTCGAGACCCTTTTTCAGACTCAATCTCAGTCTTACTCAGTCTGAAGAAGGGTCCCGACCAGAAACGTTACCCATCATTTTTCTCCACAGATGCTGCCTGACCCGCCTAGTTATTCCAGCACTTTGTGTCTGTCTTTGGTGTAAATAAATAGAAATAAATACACCGTCCAGTTTGGAAGTCAGTCAACGAAACCCAACGCCATTAGCTGCCTCATCGATTATTTATGTGAAATCGGTAGCAAACCTACACTGTTTGTAGCCGCTTTGGCACCAGGGAGGGTGGCACGGTGGCGCAGCGGTTGAGTTGCTGCCTTACAGCGCCAGAGACCCGGGTTCGATCCGGACTATGGGTGCACCTGCTCCCCGTGACCATGTAGGTTTTCTCAGGGTGCTCCGGTTTCATCACAATCTCCAAAGCCGTGCACTACTTACAGTAGGTTATTTGGCTCCTGCAAATTGTGTGTGTTGTGTGTAGGATAGACCCAGCGAACACGTGATGCTGTCTGCATGGACTAGATGGCCCGAAGGGTCTGTTTCCACACTGCATCTCTAAACTAGGATATAGTTTTGGCTCTGTTCATCAGCTCACTAATCACCCGCTCCAAAGCATAGTGGGTGAAGGATATTTTTTAATACATTTTTCAGGATCTAGGTGTCTCTGGTAATAGTAAGATTAAGCGAGAACTTACCAGTTTGAAGTTTGATCCTTATTTTATGAAGAATTACGATGAGGGATTACGTGAAGACCCTGCCAGCACGCATGCGCGACATTCTTCAAAGCAGCGGTGTGAAATCACAGATAGGAGAGTTGATTGAAGATAGTAAGATAAGAGAACTAACATACCAGTTGACCTTATAATAGAGGGTTGGGAGCGGAGGGCACGTAATCCCTCATTGTAACTCCTCATAAAATAAGGATCAAACTTCGAACTGGTAAGTTCTCGCTTAATTTTACTATTTTACTTCAGAGTCACGTGAGTGACTATGTGAAGACTTCAAAGCTCTGTGATTTCATGCCCTGGAACAAGTCCATGCTAACACACTGCCATAATAACCAATGGAGGAAGTATGTTAACGTATTTCAGACTTGAAACAGTGCTGAAAAACAGTAAGTATTTATTTAACAAATATTTATAATAACCCCTAACTTCGGGAAAAATTATAATACAGAACTTAAAATAGTGTCTGCAAATATCTCAGGCGTGGCCACAGGTTTGTTATAAAACCGCTGGAGGACTTCCGGCGGCGTCAATGGTGGGGTGAGAGATGCTCCTGTTTTGCTCTGCTCCCGAAAGAATACTTTAATGTGCTAAAATACGAGTTGGAAGACGGGGGAGTTCTAAAATATACTACCAGAGCTGCTATTTAATTGTGTGTTATCAGAAACTCTGCTGATAACAGAGAATAGCAGCAGTTTTAAATGAAAAAAGGGAATCCTCGCCAGAAGCCTGTAAAACCTGCTTCAAGACCTGCCACAAGAGACTACTTGAAAAAACTTGAAAGACTCCTCAATCCCCTCGAGCATCAGCTGGAAGCTCAGAAGAAGAAGCTGACTTTCGAAATCTTTCTACAGAAATTAGCTCAAGGGAGGAACAAAGAGAACATATGGAACAATTGGAAAAGACAGTATTAACTTCAGTCACTGGAGTTTTGTTTCTAAAGTGATACAAGATGGGAATGTCGTGCTGGACAAAAGCCTCTCTGAATAAATTAAACAAGGAAATGATAAGCTGATGGGGAAAATTGATGACTTAACCAAACGTGTGATTGAGGTTGAGGAGGATTTAAACAAAAAAATTAAGCGGGTTGATAAGGACTGTAATAAAAAGCTGGACGCAATGTTAAAGTCTACTGAGGCGGCTATGGAAGGAATGGATAATACGATAACTGAGATGGCTAAGGAGATAAAGAGACTAAAAAAGGAACAAGAAAGCACTGGGAGGGAGCTTGCTAAAATGAAGCATAAATGTACGGACTTGGAAGCAAGATCAAGAAGACAAAACCTGAGGATAGTTGGAGTAAAAGAAGGAAAGGAGAGTGGGCAAAACTTTCAGGAGTTTGCTGCCAACTTACTCAAACAAGTGCTTAAGCTGCCTGAAGCCCCGAGAATAGATATGGCTCACTGGGTCTGATGTGAGGTTCAAGCAAGCCCAACTGCCCCCCCAAGACAGATTATTCTGAAATTCTATGACATTTCAACACTGGAAGGAATTATGAAAAAAAATCCATATGGTGTGAATTTGATGTTTGAAGAAGACAAACTAAGATTCTTCCGTGATTTTCCAGCTGAAGTCATGGAAACAAGGGACAAGTTTACAAACACGAGAAGGCTACTGAAAGAGGTCTCGGGAGTAAGATATGGGATAGTATATCCTGCGAAATTGAGAATTACTTATAACCATGTTGAACGTGCATTTATGGATCCAGAAGAGGCATTTAATTATGCACAAAGTATCACAAAGGAGGTCTATTGATCATGAGAAATGACGAAGAAAGAACTGTATTTCTTTTTTTTTTAACATACAAAAAATACTGCTCTGGTTAAGATGGAGAATTTTCCTCGAGGCGTTGTCTAGACATTTTATCTTTGGAATGTTAACTCAAGGTCGGATTTTATGTTTCACTTCAACAAAGGATTGACAAAGAAGAAAAATTATGGCGGGGAAAATAACTTGAGAATATGGAAAAATATTATCAGTGAACTTATATATAGAAATTTATGATTTAAGAAACACACAATTACATACTAACATAAAATATAATTACTAAAATTGTGTAATATTAAGGCATAGCTTAATAATGGCTGATGTTTATTTCATAATGTTAATTACTTGCTAAATATAAGAATAACAAGTTAAATATGATTGATAAGTACTAATAACATACTAACAAATTTTATGGATATAGTAAATTTAGTCTAAATTGCGCGCAAAGAGGGGGGAGGAGACTCAGACGCTTGGAAGTTACCCGAGGGTCTGAATCTGGTTAACCCCTTGGAACTTGCTGGTGTCTGATACAAAAGTTTGAGACTTAATTGTAATAGAGCTAGGCATATCAATAGATATGGATATATAATTAACATATTACTGTTATATCTAAATATATACTTGGAAACTCTTTTTTATTTTGTTTTTTCTCTTTGAAGATATATTTCTAATCAATCTATTGGAGTGCGTTTTATTTTATATATATATTTCTGAACTTGTATCGCTCTCTCTTCCAATTAATAATATCTGGTCAAGGGAGCAGGGCGAAACATATAAAAACATCTATGGAAGAACAAGAATTTTTCTACCACCTGTTGGTGGTCTGTATCTAATTATAATATCTTTATTTTTGGATATTATAATATCACTTTTTGTTTGTTAAGTATCTTTTCACGACTCTACACTTTCTGGTCTTTTTCAAGGTCTATTCTGAAGGGGAGATGCCAACAAAACTTAACAGCTGGGGATGACCATCCTCCACCTAGAGTTATGAGGTTCTTGGTTGCACCATATGAAGTAAAGGTATTAACATGATTCATAATGCAAGACGATAAACAAAAGAAAACTGGAGGAATCACGTTTCTGTAGTTGGAATATAAGGGGCGCTAATGAACCAATTAAAAGGGGTAAGATCTTTGTCCAATTAAAAGCCTTAAACAGTGAAATCATTTTCTTACAAGAGACGCATTTGAAATATCAAACACAGATAAGATTGAAGGCAAATTGGATTGGGCAAACATACTACTCTTCATTTACTTCTAAATTTAGAGGTACGGCTATTATCATTCGTAAAGGTATACCATTTAAATTAAAGAATACTATAGCAGATAAAGAGGGGAGGTATGTCATAGTCACGGGAGAAATTTATTCTACTCCACTTACTTTGATAAATATTTATGCTACTAATTTTGACAACCCCCAATTCTTTAGTAAAATTTTGGATACAATTACAGAACTTAACTATCAAAATGTGATAACGGGCAGATTTGAATTGTGTTTTATCTGGATAAATCAGCAAAACAAAAAAGGATTAACATAAAATCTAAAACTAGTGAACTCCTAAATACATACATGAAAAATACCAACATAACAGATGTATGGAGGATCGCTAACCCAGTAGGTAGGGAATATTCATTTTATTCAACGGTACATAAAACATATTCACGTATTGATTACTTCTTAGTGGACATGAAACTAATTCCATATACATATAATTCTAAATATCATAATAGTATTATTTCTGATCATTCCCCGCTAACTTTTTCTTTAAAATTAGATGGAATGCCTGATAAAAAAATCGTTTTGGAGGTTTAAAAACCCCCAAATCTTAAACAATTCACAAGGATGTACATATTTAAAAGAGCAGATGGGATTCTTTTTTGAGACAAATGATACACCAGATATTTCACCCTCCTTATTATGGGAAACTTTTAAGGCATTTATTAGAGGAACTATAATCTCATATCAAGCTTTCCAAAATAAAAAGAATAATACTGAACAATTGCAGTTAGAACAAGAAATTAGACAATTAGATTTAGAAAATGCTAAAGAACCAACTATAGATAAACATAATAAGATAACAATACTAAAATATAAATTAAATAAAATTTTATCGGCCAGAATAATAAGATTATTTCAAACTATAAAACAAGAAAATTTCGAATTTGGTGATAAACCACATTAACTCTTAGCACCCCAACTGAAAAAACGGGAAACAGAAAATACAGTTACTAAAATTAAATCAGACAAAGGGGAATTACTAACACTACCTAAAGATATTAATAAAAGATTTGCTCAATTTTATCAAAATTTATATACATCAAAAACCTCTGCAAATAATACTCAAATTACAAATTTCTTAGACAATTGTAATCTTCCAAAATTAAATACGGTGGAACAAGAGGGATTAGGAGCCCAGATTACACTACAGGAAAGAGCAGAAACAATAAATTTGTTGAAGAATGGCAAAACGCCAGGACCAGATGGCTTTAGTAATGAATTCTATAAAAGATTCTATGAGATAATTTCTCCACGCCTGCGAGATTTATATATATACGCTATCACTATAAAGAAAATAAACTATCAGAAACACTAACTGAGTCAACAATTATACTTATACCAAAAAAGGATAAAGATCTAGAAGACCCAGGCTCATATATTGCTATTGCACTCCTAAATACAGATCAAAAAATATTAACAAAGACCCTAGCGAGAAGATTGAGTAAATATGTTAGCAAACTAATAAACCCAGGACCAAACAGGGTTTATACCAAAGAGATACTCTTTTAACAATTTGAGACGGCTGTCTAATATATTGTACTCACATAATACTGAAGAAGAACTAGCAATTATTTCATTGGATGCAGAAAAAGCTTTCGATCAAGTAGTATGGCAATATTTATTCAAAGTATTGCAAAAATTTAACATGGGAGATAACTTTATCTCATGGGTAAAATTATTATATGATAAGTTTTATATGATAAAACTTAATACTGACTAATAATATATTATCCCCGAAATTCCAATTAGCAAGGGGCAATAGGCAGGGGTGCGTACTATCGCCCCTGCTATTTGCACTAGTGATAGAGCCTTTAGCAGAAAGTATAAGAAGTCATCCGAATATTTATGGATAAAATATCAAACACTCAAATAATAAAATTTCATTATATGCAGACGACATATTACTATATATTACAAATTTTTAACGCTAATTAGGCCAAGGATATACAAACATTTAATAATACTAAACTTAAGAGTAGAGGAATTTTGGTTCGTTTGATTCAGCAAATAGATGTAGAACATAAATTGGAACAAAAGCGCTAATTATTACCAAATATACTAAACTGAGGAATTTGGTTCTTTTTCAGGATAAAACAAAAGCTTATGACGAAAAACCCAAGAGCCGACACATTTGTTGAAATTCCCCTTTAGAATTGCACCAGAAAAATTTAAGTATTTGGGCATCCAAATCACTAGGAAATATAAATCATTACTCAAGCAAACTATATGCCTTTATTAACTAAATTAAATGGGTTGATTAAATTTTGGAAAACACTGCCGATGTCCTTAATAGGCAGAATAAACGCGATAAAAATGATCTTCTTACCACAAATATTGTACCTATTTCAATCAATACCAATATACTTACCTAAAAAATTCTTTAAAAAACTAGACTCTGATATTATAAACTTCATATGGGATTATAAATCACACAGAATTTAAAAAAAACACTTGTGTAAATCTAAAGAATCAGGGGGACTGACACTTCCTAACTTATTGTATTACTATTGGGCAGTGAATATTAAAAATATAATCTATTGGTTGGACAGTTCTGCCCAACAGGTAGATTGGATAAGAATGGAGAAAGAGGATTGTTCCCCTTATAATATAGGAGCGATTCTTCTTTCCCCGATGAAACTGAACAATATAATATATAAGAAGAATCCAATTATTCACAGTATAATACGAATTTGGAAACAAGTAAAACTAACTTTAAAATTACGAAAATTATTGCTTCTTTCTCCAATAGTTAATAATCCCTCATTCAAACCATCCATTATTGATAAAACGTTTATTCATTGGGAAAGAATAGGAATTAAAATGATGGGAGATATGTATGAAATGGGAAAACTTTTATCATTCCAACAATTACAACTAAAATATAATTTGAAAAGTAATCAATATTTCAAATATCTTCAAATTCAAGATTATTTGAAAAAATATATACAAGGATATCAAACTTTAACTCCAGATTTATTGGAGGAAGGAATGAATAGAAAGGCAGAATCAAGCAATTTAATATCTTACTTATATAATACAATTCTAAATATAGAAACACCAATGACAGAGGCAATTAGAAGGGACTGGGATCAAGAGTTATTGATAAAAATTCCGAATGATAGATGGGAAAAAAAATTATTATATGTAAATAAATGTTCAATTAATGTAAGACATAACTTAATTCAATTTCAAATTTTACATAGACTATATTATTCAAAAATTAGACTGAATAAAATATTTTCAAATTTTTCCCCCATCTGTGACAAATGTTTAACTCAAAATGCCACTATAGCACATTCCTTTGTCTCTTGTATAAAACTGTATAAATTTTGGAATTAAATTTTTGGAATTTTTACAAAACTATTTAACACACAATTGAACCCCAATACAGAACTAATTATCTTTGGATCAATGGAAGAGGAAGTAAACTAACTATATTCCAAGAAGCGTTTCTTAATTACGGTCTAATAACAGCAAAAAAAGTTATACTCAAATTTTGGAAAAAATGCTACCACGCCAACATTCAAAATGTGGATTTCAAACATGTCTGAAATGCTACACCTTGAAGAAATGAGATTCCTCCTACCAGGCAAAGTAGACCTATTCTTAAAGACTTGGTCTCCTTTTATCAACTTTTTACAAACAGATGGTGCAACATAAGAAATTAAATGGTTTAGAATCGGGTGACGGACGGGCAAAAATATGAAATAGGTAGATCACTCTTAATCTCTCTTTCCTTTACTTTCTCCTTTCCTTTCAGTCTTTTTAGCTTCTTATCTCGGTCCTGTATTTCTTTGGCTATCTGTTTCTATTCGCTTGTCTATCTATTCCGACACTCTTTATTTCTCTTTTCTCTCATTGTTCTTTTATTATTAAATCAAAAGTACGAAGTTGTACAAGAATGGAAATATGTATGTATGTATTAGGTACTTAAGTACCACACTACTGTACTTACCTCTAACAAAAATAAACAAAAAAAAATAAAAATAAAATAAAACCACTGTAAAGTTGTTTCATTAGACCAACCCACCGTTGCAAGGATGTGGTTCATAGGAACTTCCATCATCCTCGCTGCCGATGTAGCTGCAGCCCTGGTAGAATGAGATTTAAAAATATCAGTGTCCACCCCTGCTACACCTAACACCACCCTGAGCCATATTGAGAAGGCCTGCATGGTTATTCTGTGATGAGGACATTTAAAACTTTTCAATAGAGCCATTACCGTTCCCCTGAGACTTTTGGTGACCTCCAGGTAATGTAGAAGGTGGGTCACTATGCATAAGTGTCTATCTACGGAATAAGCCAGGAACTCCAATTTGAGGCCAGATGACCCAGGCCTGTTTTGTTTAAGTAACTCGTAAATGTTAAAGGTTAACTTACTTTGGGATGTTACCATGGCGTCCAGTCTTAGTTTGTGCAGAGACTGGACCCGCCGCGACGTTACAAGTGCCATCAGCATCACTATTTTATACGTGAGTTTGGTTAGTGAGAGGGACGTAGCTGGTGCCCAATGCCAATATCCCAGGTCTGGGAATATCGAGACCTGGGGGGATTTGTGTTAAAAATACCCCTCATGAGTTTTGACACCAGAGGGTGAGATCCTACTCCATGGTGTTCCAACCCCCGTCCGAGGTATGAGGATAGGACACTTCTTGCGCAGTTGAAATGTAGACTTGCCAGGAACTGGAATCAGCACAACATGGATTTGTGCCTGGAGGTCCAAACCTTGAATTTTTTGAAGCGGTAACTGGGAAATTGATGAGGGTAAAGCAGTGCTGTTTCAGTTTTGACAAGGTATGGAAGGTGGTTCATAATGGCGGAGTAGTGGATTCTGGCTCAGAGAGTAATGGTGGATGGCTGTTTTGTCTGGTCCTCAGGATCTGTGTTGGTTCCATGTACATCAATACTCAAAGTCTACAGATAGCCATTTGGAAAAGTGGGCTGAAAGATTGGAGTTTAATGCTGATACTACATCTTGGCAGGACAAATCAAAATAGGACGTATCAACAGAGGGATCTAGGAATAACTGGCATAGTTCCCTGAAAGTGGAATCGCATGTAGATAGGGTGGTAAAGAAAGCCCTGACTTTATAAATCAGACAAGGCATCGCAATTTGTCGCCTAGTTATAAGGAATGATGTCAACAAAATAGAGAGAGTACAGAGAGATTTACTAGAGTGTTGCCAGGGTTCCAGCAACTCAGAGAAAGGTTGAACAAGTTCTTTGGATCTTGATTGAGGTCAAAGGTATAGACAGAGTTGACCATTGAGGTATTCAGACATACAGACGTGAGGGGAACTTCTTTACTCAGAGGTGGTGGCTGTGTGGAAATAGCTTCCAGCAGAGGTGGTGGATCGATTTTTAACATTTAAAAGTAAAGTGGATAGATATATTGGACGTGAAGGTAATGGAGGGGTATGGTCTGAGTGCAGGTAGATGGACTTCCTCCGTGCTGTAATTGTTATAAATGGTTATATGGAACTCCAGCACATCCTTGATGGTGGCTGTGTCACAAAATACCTCCCATTTTTTGATATAGGTGAGGTACTGTTTCCTGGTGGACTCTCTGCATGATGCCGCGATGATATTCATGGTTCGGTCCAACAGCACAAATTCCAGGAGTGGTCTTTTCAAATCCTCCTGCAAACCAATAGGTTCATTCGGTCATGGCACGGATGACTCTCCCCTGTCACAGTATGTTCCAGCAAACTTGGGCGCTTGGAGATCGGAATACATGGTTCTGAAACCATGTCCAGTACCACAGGAAACCATGGCTGAGTAGGCCAGTCGGGTACTCCCAAAATACCTGATGCGGAGTCTTGTTGAATTTTTCGCAAGAACCGACTGATGAGGCAGAAGGGGGGAAATGCATAGAAAAACAAATCCCCCCAGTGTAGCAAGAAAGCGTCCATCGCTACTGCCCCAGGGTCTAGTTCCCATGCAACATATGTTGGTATCTGGTGATTAAGTCTTGATGCAAAAAGGTCGATATCTGGCGTTCCATACCGAGATACAATGTCAGTAAACACCTGGTGGTCCAACATCCATTCGGTGTTGTCATTGAATTTGCGTGACCTGGTGTCCGCCACTGTATTGAGCTTACCCGGAAAGTAAGTAGCTGATATCCAAATGTTTCTTTCTATGCACCAGTGCCAGATTGTACCGACCAATTCATCACAAGATATCGACTTAATTCCACCCATATGATTAATGTGTGCCACAACATTATCAATTTGTAGGCGAACATGCAGATGGTGCATGACTGAACAGTAAGCCCGAAGTCCGTGAAACGCTCCCAACATCTCTAGCTGATTGATACCCAGTGCCAGAAGTAAGTTTAACTCATGTGCATTCCATCTACCACCGCAACTGGAGGTGGTATTTGTTGCTCCCCAGCCGTGAGCGCTGGCGTCAGTTTGTAACACAACCAAAGGGTTTGTGACTGTGATGGGATTAGAGCAATGTTGAACATTGCTAATCCACCATCGCAATTCCAATTTTGCTGTGGCTGGTAACTGCATTGGCCTGTCAAAATGGCCAGCATGGTGTTTGAGTGCTACAATTTTGGCCCTTTGTAGATTTTGGTAATATAAGGGTCCAAATTGTGTGGCTGGAAAGGCAGCCACAAGCTTCCCAATTACCCAGGCTACTTGCCGAATAGATGGTTTACTGACACAAACAAGGCTGTTACATGCCTCTATCAAGTCTGTTGCTTTGTCCTTGGCAAGGCCACAGACATACGAACAGAGTCAATCGTGAATCCATAGTCACAGAAGGCATTAACTTGGATTTGTCTGGATGGATGATAAATCCCAAGGAGCTTGGTGGCTGAGATAGCCAACTTAGCCAATTCCAAGGTTTTCTCCCACAATTAGGATGTCATTGAGGTACGCCACGACAATGTGTTTTTGTTTCCGAAGAACCGGCAATGCTGGTTTCAATATTTTAGTAAACAATCTGGGGGCTGATGTTAATCCATTAGGCAGCGCTTTATACTGCCAAAGCTGCCCCATCCAGATAAATTTCAAATATCTGCGGTGAGCTTTGTCTATTGGTACTGAGTAGTATGCATCTTTTAGGTCGATGCAAACCATGAAGTATCTCTTGGAAACTAGTTGTTTAGCAGTAACAAAAGTTTCCATTTTGAAGTGGGTGTACTGCACGAAAGTATTCAGTTGTGTCAAATCAATGATAATGAGGGTTCCAGCGTTACAGCATTAGGCATCCGCCATCTTTTTTGTTTTTGGTGAAGATGTTTGATACAAACTCATTCATGTTTAGTTTTCCCTATTACTCCTTTCGTATGTAGTCTTAACAGTTCCGCATGACCTTCCACTTTCTCTTTTTGTGAAATCACAAACATTCGGCTAGGTACATGTTGAACCGGAAGGAGGAGTTTGTCAACAAATTCAATTTTGTATCCCTGAATACTGTGCAGTATGAAAAGATCAGAATTTATAGAACTCCATGCATCCCTGAAGAAGTGTAACGTACCAACAACCTTATATGGTGATATGAACCTGTTACACATGCTATGTTCCGTGGGCAACCAGACCTACCTACCTCCATGGTTACCGGTGGTACTGTGTTGGTTTTCTCCGTCCTTGGTTCCTGGGAGGTGGAGGCGCTGTGGTGTGGGGTTGGCGCATCTTCCAGGAAGGCCGTTCTGGGACATGGCCTGAAAAAGACCTTTGTGTAGGTTGTACGGCATTCGAGCTTTCACCAGCTGTTCTTTCGCTGTGATAACGCGGCCTGCTGGTGGATGTGTAGGGGTGCTGCCGCCGAATATATGAGGACCTGGTAGTGGCCGGCACCTTAATCATGCCGATGGGTTTTGCCTCTTCGTCGAGGTCTTTTACCTGTTTAGGCAGGTTGTCCCCGAACAACAGAATAGGCGGCTGTGCACTGCTGGTTCTACACAACTCTGCAAACTTTGGGTTCAGTGTAGGTCGAATGGCACTCTTCCTGAAACAGTTGATTTCAAACTGAACATTACAGAAGAGTGCCAGAGCATCCTGTTGTTCTTCTGACATATCTTTTCCGTCTACTGCCCTGGCAAAAGCTGTAATACCCGAGGCCAGTAGGTTGAGGATTTTCTGCATTTTAACTTCCTGGCTCCTGATGCCAGGACTGATATTTCCCCAGATGGGGTTATTTACCGCAGGCACATTGAGCGAGATGCAGTTTTCTGGAGCTAGATATTTGGCTGTCGTGTCGTTCATAACTTGTTCTTGTAGCTGGTGAGTTGTTAAGTATCTGTGAGGGCATCGCAAACTTGGATACCATCCCGAGTAGCTCCTCTTCCTTGCACCCCTAGCATGTTGGTTTCATCTGCCAACTCCCCCTCTTCAGAGTCAGCCCAGACCTGACTCCTTACGCTCCCCTGCGAAGAGGGTGAGACATTTGGCAGCCCTGTAAAGGGTACTGCCGTGGGTCTGCTAGGAGACCCACGGTGACCAGACTCCTGCTGGAGTAGGGCACGTTGGAGCAACTGCTCCACCATCCGCTCCATGCGGGATAATCGACCGCCATCGCTACCCGCGAACGGCGAGTCGTCGAGCCCGGACCCTGCCGAGTCAACGGATTTGCCTGACTTCCGGGTGGCTTTGCCACCAGTCCGAGGTGCTCCTACGGGCTGTTGCGGCGTCAAGTCGGGCAGTACAACGGACAGCTCTGGTGAAGTCGGCCGCTGCTGACTGCTTGCGTTCCCGCGGTCCTCCGCAGTCAGTCTCAAAGCGGCCCGTTTGGACTTGCGCGATTTGTCCATGATGGGGTACTCTGTAACGAAAACACAACAGAGTGCCCAAAAACGACCTCAGGTTAGTAAATACTCACCTGTAGGTCCTTTTTCAACTTACCGGTGGAGGAGCGACCCTCCTCCCGCCTGTCGCTTCGCAATGCGTTCGTCGATATGTCGCGCATGCGTGCTTGCGGGGTCTTCACGTAGTCACTCACGTGACTCCGAAGTAAAATGCCAGCATTTATTGTCCATCTCTAATTCCGCATGAAAAGGTGAGGATGAGCAATTTAATTAAACTGCCCCGTCCTTCTGACGAAGGCCCTGCTATTAGACAATGAGTTCCAGCACCATCCGGTGACAAAGAACAGCACAGTTCGGGGCTTCACGGTGGCGCAGCGGTAGATTTGCTGCCTTACAGCGGCAGAGACCCGGGTTCGAACCTGACCACGGGTGCTGTCTGAACGGCGTTTGCACGTTCTCCCCTTGACCTGCGTGGGTTTTTTCCGAGTGATCTAGTTTTCTCCCACACTCCAAAGATGTCCATATTACTTTGTAAGTTAATTGGCTTCTGTGGAATTGTAAATTGTACCTAGAGTGTAGGATAGTGCAAGTGTACGAGGTGAAAGCTGGTCGGCACGGTGGGCCGAAGGGCCTGTTTCCGTGCTGTATCATTAAACTAAAAAGTACAGCACAAGACCAGATCCTTCAGCCAAACATAATGCCAAGACCAACTCTTATCAAGGTCCTAAATCAATGTCCCTCCATATCCATGTGCCTATCCAAAAATCTCTTAAACGCCATTATTGCATCTGTCTCAACCACCTCCCCCAGCAGCGCGTACCAGTCACCTACCACTCTCTGTATAAAAAACCTGCCCCACACATGGAGTCATAGAGTGACTATAGCATGGAA
The DNA here is from genome assembly GCA_035221665.1 of Okamejei kenojei. NCBI lineage: Eukaryota > Metazoa > Chordata > Chondrichthyes > Rajiformes > Rajidae > Okamejei > Okamejei kenojei. The sequence goes on along the minus strand of CM069131.1, from coordinate 184,687,162 downwards.
ACAAGCCCTTCAGCCCAACTTGCCCACACCGCCCAACACGTCCCAGCTACACTAGTCCCACCTGCCTGTGCTTGGTCCATATCCCTCCAAACCTGTCCTATCCATGTACCAGTCTAACTGTTTCTTAAAGGTTGGTATAGTCCCAGCCTCAACTATCTCACATGGCAGCTTTGTGTGAAAATTTTACCCTCAGATTCTTATTAAATCTTTTCCCCTTCACCTTAAACCTATGTCCTCTGGCCATCGATTCAGCTACTTTGGGCAAGAGACTCTGTGCATCTACCCAATCTATTCCTCTCATGATTTTATACAATTAAAGTTTGCTCTTCCAACCTCCAAGCTATGCCCTTCTGTATTTGATTTTTCCATTCTGGGTAAAGGGTTCTGACTACCTACCATGTCTATGCGTCTACCCAATATACTTTACCGGTACCCGATTTCTCAGTTCTCCTTTTGGTGCTGGTGGTGACGGGACTAATATACATGGTGTTTGATGATGTGCGAGGCAAGTGGAGAAAACAACATGCTCGAGTAACTCAAAGGGCCAGGCAGGCAGCGTCACTAAAGGACATACATGGGCAACATCTAGTCTGAAGAAGTGTCCTGGCCAGAAATGTCATCTACCTATGTCCTCTGGAAATGCTGCCTTACCCTCTGAGTTACTCCAGCATTTTGTATTCGACATCACATTCCAGCATCTGCAGTTGTGTGATTATGGTCTTAGAGCCATATTACAACTAGCCCTTCAGCCTAATTTGTTCATGCTGACCAAGGTGCCCCATCTAAGCTGGTCCCGTTTTACCTCATTTGGCCCTTATCCCTCTAAACCTTTCCTATCCAAGTGTATTTTAAATGCTATTATAGTACCTGTAGAGCCTTCTATGGCAGCTCATTCCATATGCACACCAACATCTGAGTGAATAAATTTCCCCAAAGGTCCCTATTAAATCTTTTCTCTTTCACCTTATACCCATAGAATCTTCGCTAGATTTTAAGCAAATGACTGTGTATTCATCCTATCAATCGCCTCATGATTGTACACCTCCATTAGATCACTCTTCATCCAAAAGTTTTAATAGGAAACTGAGGGGTAACTTTTTATACAAAGGGTGGTGGGTGTATGGAACAAGCTGCCAGAGGAGGTAGTTGAGGCTGGGGCAATCTCATCATTTAAGAATCAGTTAGACAGGTAAATGGATAGGACAGGTTTGGAGGGAAACGGACCAAATGCTGGCAGGTGGGACTAGTGTAGCTGGGACATGTTGGGCGGTGTGGGCAAGTTGGGCCAAAGGGCCTGTTTCCATGCTGTATCACTCTCTGACTCTCCATGACTAAAAGTCATCTTCACCTCTGCAGCCGGCATCTCTCATCGTTGGAGCCCTTCCCACCTTTCCTCAGAGCTACTCTTTGTGTGCATTTAACACCCACGTCTAGGCCCAATAGTGCTATTATTGAAACCACTGTCAGGCTCTCTCAGTCAGTGCAAACCACATCAAAACAGTTCTCCGTGAAATGATTCCCCCTCACACTGGCGATACTCTGAGAAGGAATGAGGTAAGAGACACTTTGATGAGTTTCTGGTTCAACACAGAATACTTTATTTGTAGGTAGGAAGGGAAGTGCAGGATCTGATCTGATGACAGTAATTCAATCCCAGGCTTTGGGTGATGTTTATGAACCACAGAACCTTGGGATTCTAGTTTACCGTGTTATCTCAACCACCTGATCTAGTGATAGGCTTGAGAATGGCCGCCATCTATCATCACAACACTGTTTGCCAAAGTCATTTTTATTTTAAGCTGATCCTTGTGTTTTTAGGCTTGAGAAATTATACCGGGCGCAGAGGTAGAGACCCGGGTTCGGTCCCGACTGCTGGTGCTGTCTGTACGGGGTTTGTACGTTCTCCCCGTGACCTGCGTGGGTTTTCGCCTGGGTCTCCAGTTTACTGAGTGGGATAGTGTTAGCGTGCAGAGATCGCTGGTCAGAACGGACTTGGTGGTCGGAAGGGCCTGTTTCCATGCAGTATCTCTACGCGAAACTAAACTAAATTTTGTAAAATTGTAATATTAAACGCCGGGAAATGATGAAGATTACAGAAAATGGTGAACACCGCCCAGTCCTTCGCAGGTACAGACCTCACCACTATTGAATGAATCCATAGGATGTGTAGCCTTAACAAGGCAACCAGCAAGTATATTGGAACTCAATCAACCCTTTAGAGATACAGCATGGAAACAGGCTGTTCAGCCCATCGGGTCAGTGCCAACCAGCAATCGACCTGTACACTAGCACTATTTTACCCACTGTCCCGCTGAGTTACTCCAGCATTTAGTGTCTACCTTAGATTTAAATCAGCATCTGCAGTTCTTTCCTACACATGTTTGTCAGTTACTTGGTTTTTGCAAATTGTCCCTTGTGCATAGGATAGAACTAGTGTCCGGATAGAACTGGTTGGTGTGGACCAGAAGGGCAGAAGGGCCTGTTTCCACACTGTATCTCCAAAACTAAGACTAAAGCTTGTAAAAAAAAGCTCAATCACTGGGATAACATGTGAGGGAAACTCACAGAACTAAAGGGCGTATTAGTGGCCAGGATCCAATAGTTTGCATCCAAGGCTTTTAGTTTTGTTTGGAGACAACATGGAGGGAGGATTTAATAGAAACTTACAGTATAATGAAAGGGTTACACAAAAAGCTGGAGAAACTCTGGAGTAGACGTGGAGACCCTTCTTCAGAATGATAATGAAAGGCCTGGGTAGAGTGGATGGAGACAATGTTTTCATTAGTGGGAGAGTCTCGGACCATATGACACGATACGATACGATATGATACGATGGAACTTTATTGGTGTCCAGGGGTACAGCCTTGGAATAAAAAGACGTACCTTTAGAAAGGAGATGAGGAAGAATTTCTGTAGCCAGATGGTTGTGAAGCTGTGGAATTCATTGAAGCCAAGTCTTTGGGTGATTTTAAAACAGATATTGACTGGTACTTGATTAGTGCGGGTGTCAAAGGTTTCAGGAAGAAGACAGGAGAATGTGGTTGAGAGAGAAAGATCGATCAGCCATGATTGAATGGCGGAGTAGACTCGATGGGCCGAATGGCCTAATCCTGCTCCTATGACTTATGAATATTATGAAACTGGCCCTTTTGGCCAGTCGAGTCCAAGCCAACCACCGATCACCAGTTCACACTCGGACTATGATATCTCACTTTCTCATCCACCTCCTACACACACTAGGAATAATTAACAGCGGCTAACAGAGTGTAGCAGAGACCCACATGAGAACATAAAAACATCCACACAGACATGTCGAACCCGAACCCGACCTGAGTGTTGCGTGCTATCCAGTCAGCGGAAAGACAATACATGATTACAATCGAGCCGCCCACACTGTTCAGATACATGATAAAGGGAATAATGTTTCATGCTAGATAAACTCCAGTAGTCCGATTAAGTTAGTCCGAGGATCTCTCATGAGGTCAATGGTAGTAGGTAAGATAGCGTGCACCACCAGACACAGGGACACCCTCTTCCCCTATCACGCTTCTGAATTGTCCTTCTACAAGCTAGGGTACTGTCCGATTCACCGGGAGAAAACCACGCTGTCACCTGTAGAAAGTACAAACTCCGTACAGACAGCGCCCGTAGTCCGGACCGAGCATGGGTCTCTGGTGCTGTAAGGCAGCAACTCCACCGCCGCACCACCGTACCTCCCCGTTGATGTAGAGTCTGTAGGATGAAGGAACTGCATTTCTCAACTCACAGAGTCATAGATTCATAGAGTGATACAGTGTGGTAACAGGCCCTTCAGCCTGACTTGTCCCACACCAGCCAACATGTCCCATCTACACCGGGTCCACCTGCCCATATCCCTCTAAATCCGTCCTATCCCTGTGTAACTATTTCTTAAACGTTGGGATAGTCCCTGACTCAACTAAATCAAGCACTGCAGATTCAGCTCCATGATATTCCGCCACAATGTTACCTGGTGACAGCTTAAAGTCAGTAGGTCCCATCTCAGAGTCATAGAGTGTGGAAATAGACCCTTTGGCCCAACCTGCCCACACGGACCAACATGTCCCATCTACCCTAGTCCCACCTACCTGCGTTTGGCCCAGATCCCTCTAAACCTATCCTATCCATGTACCTGTCCAAATGTTTCTTAAACTTTGCGATAGTACCTACCTCAACTACCTCCTCCAGCAGCTCGTTCCATGCACCTACTATGGGCGGCACGGTGGCGCAGCGGGAGAGCTACTGCCGTACAGCGCCAGAGACCCACGTTCGATCCTGAATACAGGTCCTTGTATGTATGGCATTTGCATGTTCTACCCGTGACCTGCTCCAAGATATTTGGTTTCCTCCCACACTCGAAAGACGTACAGCTTTGTAGGTTAATTGGGTTGGTCTAAATGTTAAATCGTCCCTAGTGTGTGTTGGGTAGTGCTAGTGTGTGGGGATCGCTGGGCGACGCAGACTCGGTGGGCCAAAGGGCCTGTTTCTGCACTGTATCTCTAAATTAAGCTAAACTAAACTAAAGTAAACTCAATTAACTCTCCGCACCACCCCCCCCCCCCCCCCCCCCCCCCCCCCCCCCCCCCCCCGCTGTGTAAAAAAGTTATCTCTCAGTTCCTATTAAATCTTCCTCCTCCCTCCCTCCCCTCACCTTAAAGCTGCAGTTTAAGGGCTGGGGAGATCCATTGATAACCTCACTGATGGCTTGCAGAGGGAAAACCAAAGGCGTGGTCCAGGCAGATCGCATGATAAGGTGAAGAGGCGGTGAGTCCCACAGACCACCTCTGTTGTTCCAGGCAGATTGTGATTGATTGCAGTATTAGGTTGAAAGGTTCCTCTCAGCATTGAGGCACCCTGCCCCAGGGAGCCAGTGTAATAAAACCACCAGCCATGTTCAAACAGCCCTACTCAAGGAAAGATTCTGCAATTTGTACCTTTCCTGTAAAACCTCCTAAACAATCCCAATCACTGCTATTTTGCTCCCTTGGTCCTGTGTAATTCAATGGAACATAGAACATAGAACACGCTCATAAGTTCCAGGAGCAGAATTAGGCCATTCGGCCCATCAAGTCTACTCTGCCATTCAATCACGGCTGATCTATCTCTCCCTCTCAACCCCATTCTCCTGCCTACTCCCCATAACCCCTGATATCCGTACTAATCAAGAATCTGTCAGTCTCCGCCTTACAAATTTCCATTGACGTGGCCTCCACAGCCGTCTGTGGCAATGAATTCCATAGATTCACCACACTCTGACGAAAGGAATTCATCCCCATCGCCTTTCTAAAGGTATGTCCTTTTTAATCTGAGGCTATGGGACATAGAACAGTACAGCACAGGAACGGGCCGTTCAGCGCCCAATGTTTGCGCCAAACATGATTCCAAGTCGGAAGAAGGGCCTCGACCCAAAACGTCACCCATTCCTTCTCTCCAAGGATGCTGCCTGTCCCGCTGAGTTATTCCAGAATTTTGTATCTATCTTTGATTTAAACCAGCATCTGCAGTTCTTTCTGACACAAGCGGCCAAGTTAAACTGATCTCATCTGCCTGTACATGATCGATATCCCTCTATTTCCTGCACTTCCACATGCATATCTAAAAGCCTCTTAAACGCCTCTACCACCACCCCTGGCAATGCGTTCCAGGCTCCCACCACTCTTTACATAAAAAATTTGCACCGCAGATTTCCGTTAAACCTTTCCCCCTCTCAGCTTATAGTTATGCCCTCTAGTGTTGGAAAGTTCCACCTTGGGAAAAAATGGTTCTGACTGTCATAATGTCATACAGTGGCTTGCAAAAGTATTCATACCCCTTGAACTTTTCCACATTTTGTCACGTTACAACCATAAACTTAAATGTATTTTATTGGGATTTTTATGTGATAGACCAACACAAAGTGGCGCATAATTGTGAAGTGGAAGGAAAATGATACGTGGTTTTCAAATTTGTTTACAAATAAAAAACTGAAAAGTGTGGCGTGCAAAAGTATTCAGCCCCCTTTACTCTGATATGCCTAAGTAAAATCCAGTGCAACCAATTGCCTTCAGAAGTCACCTAATTAGTAAATAGAGTCCACTTGTGTGTAATCTAATCTCAGTATAAATACAGCTGTTCTGTGAAGGCCTCAGAGGTTTGTTAGAGAACATTAGTGAACAAACAGCATCATGAAGCCCAAGGATCACAACAGACAGATCAGGGATAAAGTTGTGGAGAAGTTTAAAGCAGGGTTAGGTTATAAAACAATATCCCAAGCTTTGAACATCTCACGTAGCACTGTTCAATCCATCATCTGAAAATGGAAAGAGTATGGCACAACTGCAAACCTACCAAGACATGGCCGTCCACCTAAACTGACAGGCCGGGCAAGGAGAACATTGATCAGAGAAGCAGCCAAGAGACCCATGGTAACTCTGGGGGAGCTGCAGCGATCCACAGCTCAGGTGGGAGAATCTATCCACAGGACAACTATTAGTTGTGCACTCCACAAATCAGGCCTTTATGGAAGAGTGCCAAGAAGAAAGCCATTGTTGAAACAAAGCCATAAGAAGTCCCGTTTGCAGCTTGCCACAAACCTTGTGGGGGATACAGCAAACATGTGGAGGAAGGTGCTCTGGTCTGATGAGACCAAAATTGAAGTTTTGGGCCTAAATGCAAAACGCTAAGTGTCGCGGAAAACTAACACTGCACATCACCCTGAACACACCATCCCCACTGTGAAACATGGTGGTGGCAGCATCATGCTGTGGGGATACTTTTCTTCAGCAGGGACAGGGAAGCTGGTCAGAGTTGATGGGAAGATGGATGGAGCCAAATACAGGGCAATCTTGGATGTTAGAGTCTGCAAAAGACTTGAGACTGGGGGCGGAGGTTCACCTTCCAGCAGGACAACGACCCTGCCAGAGCTACAATGGAATGGTTTAGATCAAAGCATATTCATGTGTTAGAATGGCCCAGTCAAAAGTCCAGATCTAAATCCAATTGAGAATCTCTGGCAAGACTTGAAAATTGCTGTTCACAGACGCTCTCCATCCAGTCTGACTGTGCTTGAGCATTTTGCAAAGAAGAATGTGCAAAGATTTCAGTCTCTAGATGTGCAAAGCTGGTAGAGACATACCCCAAAAGACTTGCAGCTGTAATTGCAGTGAAAGGTGGTTCTACAAAGTATTGACTCAGGGGGGCTGAATACTTTTGCACGCCACACTTTTCAGTTTTTTATTTGTAATAAAATTTGGAAACCATGTATCATTTTCCTTCCACTTCACAATTATGCGCCACTTTGTGTTGGTCTATCACATAAAATCCCAATAAAATACATTTACGTTTGTGGTGGTAACGTGACAAAATGTGGAAAAGTTCAAGGGGTATGAATACTTTTGCAAGCCAAGAGTAGAATTAGGCTATTCAGCCCATCAGGTTTACCCTGCCATTCAATCATGGCTGATCTATTTCTGCCTTCACCCCATCACCTCTGACGCCCGTATTAAAGAAGAATCTATCGATCTCTGCCAGAAAAATATCCACTGACTTGGCCTCCACAGGCTTCCTTGGCAAAGAATTCCACAGATTCATTTGACGAAATTTTCTCATTGCCACCCATCTTTGTGTCATCTGCAAATTTGCTAATCTTACTTGTAATCCCTTCATCTAAATCATTAATGTACATTGTAAATTGCTGCGGTCTATTGCGGTACCCCAGTCATTCTGAAAGGGACCCGTTAATCCCTACTCTTTGTTTCCTGTCTGCCAACCAATTTTCTATCCATGTCAGCACTCTACCCCCAATACCATGCGCCCTATTTTTATTCACATTAATATCCTATGTGGGACCTTATCAAATGCTTTCTGAAACCTCCTCTGCACCTTCTCCAAAGCCTCCACATCTTTCCTGTAATTCCCTTTATCCTGTATCTGTACCTCGGTACACGTGACAATAAATAAGATAGCGACCGGAACTGATCGCAATACTCCAAATAAATGGAGTACCCCAATATTTCAATTTAATTGTTCAACGGTACTTTATTATCAAATTTATCTAGAAGCAATTAAATTCTTTGCTTTGCATACACTTCAGTAAAATCTTACTATACATAAATATAATCATACATTGTACGATAGTGCAACATTTGTAAGGTGGGAATAGTAGATCATGCTGAGGCGTAGCACAAACAATTGGCATGTTTTCGACGCCATCTTGTATCCTTCAGGTTTCAAACTGCTTATGAGTATAGGGTGTTCATCATCATCGGTGGTCACTCGAAACGAGCATGACTGTCCTCTCCGTAGAGTCGTCCACTCCGTGGGTGTGCAGATGGCTGTAGAGGCCGATCCGCGATCCACGCACCTTGGTGCAACGTGGGCGGTGGTTAGTAGTCGTTGAGCCCCCTTCTCTCTCTCCTTAAAAGCCTGTTATCCTGGGTACGGCACTGGGTCAGTGTTGCACGGGTCAGCCTGGCCATGCAATGTTCATGAGGTCATAAGGTCACACGGAATAGGAGTAGAATTGGGACATTCGGCCCGTCAAGTCTACTCTGCCATTCAATCATGGCTGATCTATCTCTCCCTCCCAACCCCATTCTCCTGCCTTCTCTCCATAACGTCTGACACCCGTTCTAAAGATAAATCTATCTATCTCTGCCAGAAAAGTATCCACTGACTTGGCCTCCACAGCGTTCTATGGCAAAGAATTAGGCAGAATCACCACCCTGTCGGTGACCTCCATCGCTACTCCACGGGGGTGGAAGTTAGTGGAGTGGCTATTACCAGGGAGAAGGTGCTTGGGAAGCTGAAAGGGTTGAAGTTGGATAAGTCACCTGGACCAGATGGACTGCACCCTAAGGTTCTGAAAGAGGTGGCTTTAGAGATTGTGGAGGCATTGACAGTGATATTTCAAGAATCACTTGTCAGGTGTGGATACAGATGATTGGAAAATTGCCAATATTGCCCCGCTGCACAAGAAGGGAGCAAAGCAGAATAGTGGGAACCATAAGTTATGTGTAGGATAGTTGGTGGTTGGTACAATTTTACAGTCTGTTATTAAGAATGAGATTATGGAGTACTTAGAAGTTCACGACAAAATAGGCCGAAGACAGCATGGCTTTGCGAAGGTGAGGTCTTGCTTGACAAATTTGCTGGAATTCTTTGAAGAAGTAAATAGCAGGACAAACACAGGAAAGTCGGTAGATGTTGTTTACCTGGTTCTCTTCGCACCTCCGATTTCTGGACTATCTCCCCATTTAGAAGATAGTCTACGCCTTCATTCCTACTGCCAAAATGCATGACTCCACACTTTGCCACACTATATTCCATCTGTCACTTCTCTGCCCACTCTCCCAACCTGTCCAAGTCCTGCTGCAGAGGCCCTGCTTTCTCTACGCTACTTGCCCTTCCACCTATTTTTGGATCATCCACAAACCTGGCCACAAAGCCTTCAATCCCCTTGTCCAAATCATTAATATACAACGTGAAGAGCAGCGTCAGCCAACCAGATAAAGCCCCCTTTATATTGCCAGTCTTTGTCTTCTGCCATCCAGCCAACCTGCTATCCATGCTAGTATCTTCCCTTTGATACCATGGGCTCTCATCTTCCTTAGCGGCCTCACGTGTGGCACCTTATCAAAGGCTTTCCTGAAAATCTAGTTAAACAATGTCATTAGTTCAATAGGTAGATAAGAGTGCTGGAGAAACTCAGCGGGTGCGGCAGCATCAATGGAGCGAAGGAAATCGGCAACGTTTCAGGCCGAAACCCTTCTTCAGACTCATCCATCCATGGCATTCAGACTCACTTCATCCATTTCACCACCAACTTCCATCCGGCACTCAAATACACCTGGACCATTTCCGACATTTCCCTACCATTTCTTGACCTCACTATCTCCATCTCAGGTAATAGACTTCTGACCGACGAACCTCCTCTCATTAGTTCAATACGCTGACTGATGATTTAAATATAATATTATTTTAAAATTATATATAATTAAACACAAATTGCTGGAGTAACTCAGCGGGACAGGCAGCATCTCTGGAGAGAAGGAATGGGTGATGTTTCGGGTCGAGACCCTTCTTCAGATTGGTTAGGGATAAGGAAAACGAGAGATATAGACGGTGATGTGAAGAGATACTACTCCAGCTTTTTGTGTCTATATTTGGTTTAAACCAGCATCTGCTGTCCCTTCTTACAAATGATATATTAATATGTTAATAAATTATATATTTTATATTAATAAATTATATAAAAGTAAATATAATGTTACATCTAAATTCCGAGAAAGAGCAGCATTCCTGAATAATGTGAGTTTTCTTTTAATTCAGCAAAGGATGGCGAAGAAATTGGTAAAGACAAAAGTGGAATATGAGGGCAGAATGTGAGGGTAAACTAACAAAAATCATAACAATAACTGAGAGCTGCTTTAGATATGTAAAAATAGAAAATAATAGCGTAGGAAAATCTGAGTCTCCTAGAGAGATGGAAGAAATGAATGGGGAGTAAGAAAATGGCGTACAAATCAAATTACTTTGTGGGAAATGAGATGGCACTCACCCAGACATACTGGATAACAAAGACTGTTGTGGAAAAGAAAAAAACAGAAGAAAATAAAGTAACACAACCTTGGACGTTAATGAGCCTGAAAACTGATCATTCCCAATGACCGGATAAACTTTATCCCAGAGTTTCGAAAGAGGTGACATTGGATCTGGTGGAAGCTTCGGATACCATCTTCCAAGTTATTACAGATTCAGGAATGGGTCCATCATATTAGAGGATTAACAAACATGACTCCACCATTTAAGGGGGAGATAGAAAATAAGGAACTGTTTAAGAAACAGTTAGACAGGTACATGGATAGGACAGGTTGGGAAGGATATGGGCCAAAGGCAGGCAGGTTGGACAAGTGTAGATGGGACATGTTGGCTTGTGTGGGCAAGTTGGGCTGAAGGGCCTGTTTCCATGATATATGACTTCATGACTCTAAGGTAGACTTCCACAGGGAGGGACTCCTAAAAGCCAACTAACTGAAAGGCTGCGTTGCCTAAAAGCAAACTCACTGAATGGGCGCTCTGCTGAAACAGCACCTACCCGAAAGGCGGCGTCGCCTACAGTCCAACGAACCGACTGCCGCTCAACAGAAAAGTCAAATAACGGACATGACGTTGCCGGGGGACGGGACTTGTCAGCGATTTGTCCAGACCCCCACGTCCAACACATCACTGTGAAGGGATGAACATTGTCCCACACCTCCGCTCACCCGACCCACAGCCCGCGGAGGGTGGTCATGGGAGAGTGGGGGCTGTCCCGAGGGATGTGTACCTTCGGCCGCTTACAACTTGGTGTTTGGGTTCAGATTGCCCAGTCACCTATAGCTGTGTGGGAAAATGACCCCCATGCTCCCATCTCCCCTTCTCTCCCCTCTTCTCTATCTCCCCCCTCTCTCTCTCCCTTCTCTCTCTCCATTTTCTCTCTCTCTCCTCCTCTCTCTCCCCCTCCTCTCTCTTCCCCTCTCTCTCCCTCCTCTCTCTCCCCCCTTCTCTCACTCCTCCTCTCTCTCCCCCTCCTCTCTCTCTCTCCCCTCTCACTTCTCTCTCGCCCCTTCTCTCTTTCTCTCCCTTCTTCTCTCTCTCCCTCCTCTCTCTCTCCCCTCTCTCTCCCTTCTTCTCTCTCTCCCCTCCTCTCTCTCTCCCCCTCTCTCTCCCTTCTCTCTCCCCCCTTCTCTCTTTCTCTCCCCCTTTTCTCTCTCTCCCCCCCCCTCTCTCTCCCCTTCTCTCTCTCTCCTCTTCTCTCTCTCCCCTCCCTCCCCCCCCCCCCCTTCTCTCTCTCCCCCACTTATGCAGAGCGGTTATGGAAGTTGAGAAAACTGGCACTGACAGCAAAGATAGACACAAAATGCTGGAGTAACTCAGCGGGACAGGCGGCATCTCTGGAGGGAAGGAATGGGTGGCATTTCAGGTCGAGACTCTTCAGACACAGTCTTCAGGTCTGAAGAATGGTCTCGACACGGAACGTTCGCCCATTCCTTCTCTCCAGAGATGCTGCCTGTTCCGCTGACTTACTCCAGCTTTTTGCGACCATCTTCGGTTAAAACAGTTTACAGATTTTGATGTTTTGTGCGTGGGAGCTTGTGTGCGTTCCGCAAGCAACCAGACGGTATTAAATAACACGTGCTTCTTGTTGTCGGGGGGGGGGGGGGGGGGGGGGGGGGGGGGGGGTGGGGGGAGTGGGAGGAGATAAAATTGCTTGTTGTCATGCACACTTGTCATCGGCCCGCCAGGGAATGTGTGCCCCACCCCCCCATCTTCTAAAAGCGATTTACTATGCCTCGAGCCGTCCGTCTGACCCCGTGGCCGGGGTGGGGGTGAATCACCCGGTGTGGGTGTCAGGGTCCGGGGGTCGGAGGTGGGGGGCAGATATAATTTTAATTATACCTACTTCTGCCACCTCCTCTGGCAGCTCGTTGACTCCAGTCTCAGTGTGAAAATGTTTACCCTTAGGACCCTTTTAAATTTTAGCCCCCCCCCCCCCCCACCTAAAACCTATATGCCCTTTAGTTTTAGACGCCCAAAACTGGGAAAAGACTGTCTTTTCACGTTTTCAATGCCCTCGTGAGTTTGTGTACCTTTATAAGGTCACCTCTTAGCCTCTTATACCCCAGAAAAATTCCCAGCTGCTCCTTACATCTCAAACACCTCATAAGATCCCTCAGTAGGTTGGTCAACAATGTAAGAGTCCTTGGAACTTGGAGTATTATGTTGGATTTTTTTGAAGAGATAACCAAGGGGCACAGCGGTAGAGTTGCTGCCTTACAGCGCCAGAGACCCGGAAGATCTTTTCGAATCTGACTACGGGTGCAGCCCGTGCAGAGTTTGTGTGTTCTCCCTGTCACCGAGGGGGTTTTCTCCGGGTTCTCCGGTTTCCCCCCACACTACAAAGATGTAAAGGTTGGCAGTTTAATTGCCTTTGTAAATTGTAAATTGTCCCTAGTGTATAGGATGGTGTTCGTGTATAGGGCAATCGCTGGTAGGTGCGGACATGGTGAGCCGTAGGGCCTATTTCCACGCTGTATCTGAAATATACGTTCAAATTTGTAAGTCAATTGGCGCCTGTAAATTGTCCCTAGTGTGTAGGATGGTGCGAGTGTACAGGGTAATCGCTGGTCAGCGTGGATTCAGTGGGCCGAAGGGATTTGTTTCCACGCTGTATCTCTAATGTGTAAAGTCTAAAGTAAAGTCTACATGGACAAGTGTCATGTCCTTGGTTGTTCTGCCCTCTGTTTGCTGTCATTGACTTCACTGGAACCCAGAGCATGGAGATGAGTGCAAACTGCAGCCAACATCCTTGCCCACAATTAGTGCTGGTTGTCAAAGATGAATCCCTCATCCCACAACTTCCAGTAATACGTCTCAGTGTAAAAGGCCCTGAGACATGTTGGAGTCACACCAAGCAGCCGTTCAGCAGATCGGTTTCCACCCGTCCTGGACCTCTTACGCGGTCACGGAATCCAAAGGAGAGAGGAGAAACAAGCAACTGCAGATGCTGCTCTACCAAGGAAAGACACAGAGTGCTGGAGTAACTGAGCGAGTCAGGCAGCATCCCTGGAGAACATGGTTAGGTGGCGTGTCAGGTCGCAACCCTACCTCAGACTGAAGAGGAAACTTAGTACTTCGAACCACAGACCCCTGGGACACAACGATGGACGGGCGAGGAGAGGAGAGGGACGTCGGAACATGGGCTGAGCCGGTCGAGGGCGACGGAGGAAGGCGCTGCAGGAGCCTGGAGCTCACCTGGATCGGGAACCGCTCCACTAGAATGAGCGCGCGGGCAGAACGGACTTTGGAAACGGTGCCAAAACAAGGCGGCGCCCGCACGTGTAAATATGCAAATTTCACTGTGCAGTTGCGCGTGTAACAAATAAAACACTGTTGAAGCCACCCAGTGCTGTCAAACGCTCATCATGGGTTAACCTACTCATTCCTGGGAACATTCTTGTAAACCTCCTCTGGACCCTCTCCAGAGCCAGCACATCCTTCCTCAGATATGGAGCCCAAAACTGCTCACAATATTCCAAATGTGGCCTGACCAGCACCTTATAGAGCCTCACCATTACATCCCTGTTTTTGTATGCAAGCCCTCTCCAAATAAATGCTAGCATTGAGTTTGCTTTCTTTACTACCGATTTGACTTGCAGATTAACTTTTTGGGAATCCTGCACCAGCACTCCCAGGTCTCTTTGCACCTCTGATTTCTGGTCTCTCTATGTATTAGTGCAAGGTAAAGCCAGCAAAGTCCGATCAAGGATAGCCTGAGGGTCACCAATGAGGTAGATAGCAGCTCAGGACTGCTCTCTGTGGTAGGATGGTTCAGTTGCCTGATAACAGCTGGGAATAAACTGTCCCTAAATCTGGAGATGTGCATTTTCACTGTTCTATACCTTTTGCCCGATGGGAGAGGGGAGAAGAGGGAGTGGCCAGGGTGTGAATGACTCAAGGTATATGGGGAGAAGGCAGGCACGGTTATTGATAGGGGACGATCAGCCATGATCACAATGAATGGCGGTGCTGGCTCGAAGGGCCAAATGGCCTCCTCCTGCACCTATTTTCTATGTTTCTATGTTTCTATGACTCGTCCTTGATGATGCTGCTGACCTAGCCATGGCAGCGTGAGGTGTAAATGGAGTCAATGGAAGGGAGGTTGGTTTGTGTGATGGTCTGGGCTGCGCCCACAATTCGCTGCAATTTCTTGTGGTCTTGGATCGAGCTGTTCGCAAACCGAGCTGTGATGCATCCAGATAACATACTTCCTTCGGCGCACCTGTAGAAGTTGGTGAGAGTTGTAAAGGCGTTAGCGTGCTTCAAGATGGTTGGTCCTGGACAAGTTGTTGGTGATATGGACATAAGAATTTTAAACAAGGAATCCTAAATTAGGAAATCCTAACCCTCGGAATCTGAAACAAAACTACTTGTACACAATATACATGGATAATATGTAATAATTTTTAAAAATTCAATTAGATCAATAAGTTAGTATCCAAGTAATCCCATGGAATCATAGTCATACAGCGTGGAAACAGGCCCATCCCCCCAACTGGTCCGTGCGGACCAGGACATCCCATCTAGGCGAGTCCAATTTGCCCGCGTTTCTCATCGAGTGCAGGTAGAGGAGGTCGATTTACCCTGGCATCCTGTTTGACATAGACATTGAATGATGTAGAACAGGCAAACACGCCCTTTGGCTCACCGAGTCCACACCGGCCATCGATCTGTTCACACCAGTTCTTTGTGGCCTCACATTATACACGTAGTTGGCAATTTTGTTACAGCGGCCAGTTAACCTATAAACCCGCACGTCTTTGGCACGTGGGAGGAAACTGGAGTGCCCGGAGAAAACCCACGTGATGACAGGGAGATTGTGCAAACTCCACACAGACATCACCCGAGGTGAGGATCGAACCTGGGTCTCTGGCGCTGGGAGGCAGCAGCTCTGCCAGCTGTGCCGCTGGGCTTATCTGCCACATGTGTGACGAAGAGTTCTGAAGACAGATCCCGACACGGACTGCCACCTGTCTATGTCCTCCAGAGATGCTGCCTGACCCTCTGAGTTACTCCAGGACTTTGTGTCCTTTTATGGGCTTGTTGCTGTGCAGTACTGTTCTTTGATCTGAAACATCAAAGAAATAAGGCCTGTTGCAAATGCAGAGCATCTTGTGGCCTTCACCTCCCAGCCCAGGCAGGGTTGTACCAGGTCTGAGCCTGCACGTTTACAACATGGATAGATGCAATTATGAGAATATCAGAGAGGTATCATAGAGCCCTTTGGCGCAACTAGCCCACACCGACCAACATACACCAGTCCCACCTGCCTGCCTTTGGCCCGTATCCCTCAAGTTCCTATTAAATCTTTCCCCCCTCAGCTTAAACCTCTGGTTGTTGATTCCCCTACTCTGGGAAAAAGGACTCTGTGCATATACCCTACCTATTCCTCCCATGATCTTATACACCTCTTTCCGATCACCTCTCACCCTCCTGCGCTCCAAGGAATAAAGTCCTAGCCTGTTCAACCTCTCCCTGTAGCTTGTGTTTGTCAGGCAGCTGTCGGCAGCTTACGGGATGGAGTCGGGAGAGTGAATGAGTTCTAAAGGATGAACTCCTCTCGGGTTTATTTTTATGTCAGGTTAAAAGGTCGCAGGGAAAATCTACCCCTCCGGACTTCATTTACAGATATCAGAAAGGCAGCTGTCCCGCTGTAGGAAGAGGATGGATGAGTCAACACAGGTCGGGCAATTAGCATCAAAGTACCCACCTTGGTGACAGATTGAAAGGATCAGTGTGATGGGAGTGATCTCAAACTGTGGCCCTGTGAAATTTCTCTCTCCTCTCTGTTTAATTTCAATCTTGATCTCTTGAGTTTCAAAGACTTGCTCTGACGTAGATTGCTATCTGTTGCTCGGAAGGTGTTTCTCGTGGAAACAGGTCTCTGTGGCTACCATTTTGTCTGGAGACGTCAGCCATTTTGTGCTCAGTCGGACTCCATAAACCACTAATGGGTTCAATGGTTAATTGTCATGAAGTCTCTCAGCACGATAACACACCCGACTGCCCGAAACGTCCAAACTGACCAAGGTCTAAGCTAATCCCACCTGCCCATGTTTTGCCCATATTCTTCTAAACCTTTCCTATCCACATACCAGTCCGAATATATTTTAAGTGTTCTTATAGTACCCACCTAAACTACTTCCTCTGGCAGCCCGTTCCATATAACCACCACCCTCTTCATGTATAACATTGAACTGTGGAACCAAAATATACTTTAAAGCACCAGTAGATAAGGGGGAAAGTATTTCAATCATCAATTGCAGAAAAAAATTAGAATCATAGAGTGATACAGATGGAAGCAGGCCCTTTGGCCCAACTTGCCCACACCGGCCTGATATGTCCCTGCTACACTAGTCACACCTGCCTGCATTTGTTCCGTATCCCTCCAAACTGTCCTATCCATGTACAGGTGTAGGGTGCAAGTTGGATCAAAAGTTCAAATTGGCATGTAGCAAATGCAATGCTACGGTTGTTATGGAAGATTTCAACACGCAGGTAGACTGGGAAAATCAGGTTGGTACTGGACCCCAAGAAAGGGAGTTTGTGGAGTGCCTCCGAGATGGATTATTAGAGCAGCTTGTATTGGAGCCTACCAGGGGGAAGGCAATTCGAGATTTAGTGTGGTGTAATGAACCGGATTTGATAAGGGACTCAAGGTAAAGGAGCCATTAAGAGGCAGTGACCATAATATGATAAGTATTAATCGACAATTTGAGAGGGAGAAGGGAAAACTTTAAACTAGATCGGTTGGGGGGAGGGACTCAAATAGAGATGGCAAGTAGTCCGTTTGTGAGGCAGGAGGCAGAGAAGAGAAGCAGTCAGACGCAACACGTAGGGAGGAAAGAAGAAAAAAATAACAAACGGAGAATAAGAAGTGGAGAGTTTCTTAAATGTGTGAGCAGAGAGACAGAGGGGTGTAAAATGATGATAGGAGCAATAGGTAGCAAGGTGAAAAGTGGCAGGAAAACAAATCCAGGGCAAAAATCTAAAAGGGCCACTTTTCAACATAATTGTAAAAGGGCCAAGAATATTGTAAAAACAAGCCTGAAGGCTTTGTGTCTCAATGCGAGGAGCATTCGTAATAAGGTGGATGAGTTGAATGTGCAGATAGCTATTAATAATTATGATATAGTTGGGATCACGGAGACATGGCTCCAGGGTGACCAAGGCTGGGAGCTGAACATCCAGGGATATTCAATATTCAGGAAGGACAGACAGAGAGGAAAAGGAAGTGGGGTAGCGTTGCTAGTTAGAGCGGAGATTAACGCAATAGAAAGGAATGACATTAGCTTGGAGGATGTGGAATCGATATGGGTGGAGCTGCGAAACACTAAGGGGCAGAAAACGCTAGTGGGTGTTGTGTATAGGCCACCTAACAGTAGTAGTGGAGTTGGGGATGGCATCAAACAGGAAATTAGAAATGCGTGCAACGAAGGTAAAACCGTTATAATGGGTGACTTCAATCTACATATAGATTGGGTGAATCAAATTGGCAGGGGTGCTGAGGAAGAGGATTTCTTGGAATGTATGCGGGATAGTTTTCTAAACCAACATGTGGAGGAACCAACGAGAGAGCAGGCTATTCCAGACTGGATATTGAGTAATGAGGAAGGGTTAGTTAGCAGCCTTGTTGTACGTGGCCCCTTGGGCAAGAGTGACCATACAATGGTTGAGTTCTTCATTAGGATGGAGAGTGACATTGTTAATTCAGAAACACGGGTCCTGAACTTAAAGAAAGGTAACTTTGAGGGTGTGAGACGTGAATTGGCCAAGATCGACTGGCAATTGATTCTTGAAGGGTTGACGGTGGATATGCAATGGAAGGCATTTAAAGACTGCATGGATGAACTACAACAATTGTTCATCCCAGTATGGCAAAAGAATAAATCAGGGAAGATGGCACATCCGTGGATAACGAGGGAAATTAGGGATAGTATCAAAGAAAAAGATGAAGCGTACAAATTAGCCAGAAAAAGCAGCCTACCAGAGGACTGGGTGAAATTCAGAGACCAACAGAGGAGGACAAAGGGCTTAATTAGGAAAGGGAAAATGGAGTAGTATGAAAGAAAACTGGCAGGAAACATAAAAACTGACTGCAAAAGTTTTTATCGATATGTGAAGCGCAAAAGATTAGTTAAACCAAATGTAGGTCCCTTGCAGTCAGAAATGGGTGAATTGATCATGGGGAACAAGGACATGGCAGACGAATTGAATAACTACTTTGGTTCTGTCTTCACTAAGGAAGACATAAATAATTTGCCGGAGATAGCAGGGGATCGCGGGTCAAATGAGATGGAGGAAATGAGTGAAATCCAGGTTAGCCGGAAAGTGGTGTTGGGTAAATTGAATGGATTAAAGGCCGATAAATCCCCAGGGCCAGATAGGCTGCATCCCAGGGTACTTAAGGAAGTAGCCCCAGAAATAGCAGATGCCTTAGTGATAATTTTCAAAACTCTTTAGATTCTGGAGTAGTTCCTGAGGATTGGGAGGGTAGCTAATGTAACCCCACTTTTTAAAAAGGGAGGGAGAGAGAAAACGGGGAATTACAGACCAGTTAGTCTAACATCGGTAGTGGGGAAACTGCTAGAGTCAATTATTAAAGATGGGATAGCAGCACATTTGGAAAGTGGTGAAATCATTGGACAAAGTCAGCATGGATTTAGGAAGGGTAAATCATGTCTGACGAATCTTATTGAATTTTTTGAGGATGTAAGTAGTAGAGTGGATAAGGGAGAAGCAGTGGATGTGTTATATCTGGACTTTCAGAAGGCTTTCGACAAGGTCCCACACAAGAGATTGGTATACAAACTTAAAGCACATGGTATTGGTGGTTCAGTATTGATGTGGATAGAGAACTGGCTGGCAGACAGGAAGCAAAGAGTAGGAGTGAACGGGTCCTTTTCAGGATGGCAGACAGTGACTAGTGGGGTGCCGCAAGGCTCAGTGCTGGGACCTCAGCTATTTACAATATACATTAATGATTTGGATGAGGGAATTAAATGCAACATCTCGAAGTTTGCGGATGACACGAAGCTGGGGGGGCAGTGTTAGCTGTGAGGAGGATGCTAGGAGGCTGCAAGATGACTTGGATAGACTGGGTGAGTGGGATAAATGCATGGCAGATGCAGTATAATGTGGATAAATGTGAGGTTATCCACTTTGGTGGCAAAAAACAGGGAAGGTAAGACTATTATTTGAATGGTGACCGATTAGGAAAAGGGGAGATGCAGCGAGACCTGGGTGTCATGGTACACCAGTCATTGAAAGTAGGCATGCAGGTGCAGCAGGCTGTGAAGAAAGCGAATGGTATGTTGGCATTCATAGCAAATGGATTTGAGTACAAGAGCAGGGAGGTTCTACTGCAGTTGTACAGGGTCTTGGTGAGGCCACACCTGGAGTATTGCGTAGAGTTTTGGTCTCCTAATCTGAGGAAAGACATACTTGCCATAGAGGGAGTACAGAGAACGTTCACCAAACTGATTCATGGGATGGCACGACTTCCATATGAAGAAAGACTGGATAGACTCGGCTTGTACTCGCTGGAATTTAGAAGATTGAGGGGTGATCTCATAGAGACTTACAAAATTCTTAAGGGGTTGGACAGGCTAGATGCAGGAAGATTGTTCCCGATGTTGGGGAAGTCAGTTTAAGAATAAGGGGGAAGTCTTTTAGGACCGAGATGAGAAAATAGTTTTTCACACAGAGAGTGGTGCATCTGTGGAATTCTCTGCCACAGAAGGTAGTTGAGGCCAGTTCGTTGGCCATATTTAAGAGGGAGTTGGATGTGGCCCTTGTGGCTGAAGGGATCAGAGGATATGGAGAGAAGGCAGGTATAGGATATTGAGTTGGATGATCAGCCATGATCATATTGAATGGCGGTGCAGGCTCGAAGGGCCGAATGGCCTGCTCCTGCACCTAATTTCTATGTTTCTATGTAAAATCGTAAGTGTCAGTATTACAATTGAGCAAAGCGGACTATGGAGGCATGAGGGAGGAGCTGGAAAAGTTGACTGGAAATTGACCCTAGCAGAGATGACAGTGGAGCAACAATGGCGGGTATTTCTGGGAATAATACAGAAGGTGCAGCATCAGTTCATTCCAAAGAGGAAGAAAGATTCTAAGGGGAGTAAGAGGCGACCGTGGCTGACAAGGGAAGTCAAGGACTATAAAAATAATAGAGAAGTATAACATAGCAAAGGAAGCCAGAGTTTTGGGGAACTTTTAAAGAGCAACGGAAGGTAACTAAAAAGGCAATACGGGGAGAAATGATGAGGTACGAAGGTAAGCTAGCCAAGAATATAAAGGAGGAAAGTAGAAGCTTCTTTAGGTATGCGAAGAGAACAAAAATAATTAAGACAAATGAGGGTCCCTTGAAGACATAAACAGGTGAATTTATTATGGAAAACAAGGAAATGGCAGACGAGTTGAACTGGTACTTTGGATCTGTCTACACCAAGGAAGACACAAACAATCTCACAGATGTACTAGTGGCCAGAGGACCTAGGGTGACAGAGGAACTGAAGGAAATCCACATTAGGCAGGAAATGGTGTTGGGTAGACCGATGGGACTGAAGGCTGATAAATCCCCAGGGCCTGATGGTCTGCATCCCAGGGGACTGAAGGAAGTGGCTCTAGAAATCATGGACACATTGGTGATAATTTTCCAATGTTCTATAGATTCAAGATCAGTTCCTGTGGACTGGAGGGTAGCTAATGTTATCCCACTTTTTAAGAAAGGCGGGAGAGAGAAAACGGGAAATTATAGACCAGTTAGCCTGACATCGATGGTGGGGAAGATGCTGGAGTCAATTATAAAAGATGAGATAGCCACACATTTGGATAGCAGTAACAGGATCGGTCCGAGTCAGCGTGGATTTATGAAGGGAAATCATACTTGACTAATGTTCTGGAATTTTTTGAGGATGTAACTGGGAAAATTGACAGTGGATGTAGTGTACCAGGACTTTCAGAAAGCCTTTGATAAGGTCCCACATGGATTAGTGGACAAAATTAGAACACATGGTATTGGGGGCAGAGTGCTGACATGAATAGAAAATTTGTTGGCAGACAGGAAACAAAGAATAGGGATTAATGGGTCCCTTTCAGAATGGCAGGCAGTGACTAGTGGGGTACCGCAAGGTTCGGTGCTGGGACCGCAGGTATTTACAATATACATTAATGATTTAGATGAAGGGATTAAAAGTAACATTAGCAAATTTGCAAAGCTGGGTGGCAGTGTGAACTGTGAGGATGATGCTATGAGGATGCAGGGTGACTTAGACAGTTGGGTGAGTGGGTAGGTGCATGGCAGATGCAGTTTAATGTGGATAAATGTGAGGTTATCCATTTTGGTGGCAAGAACAGGAAGGCAGGTTATTTTCTGAATGGTGTCAAGTTGGGAAAAGGGGAAGTACTACGAGATCTAGGTGTCCTTGTTCATCAGTCACTGAAAGTAAGCGTGCAGGTACAGCAGGCAATGAAGAAAGCTAATGGCATGTAGGCCTTCATAACAAGAGGAGTTGAGTATTGCAGCAAAGGGGTCCTTCTGCAGTTATGCAGGGCCTTGGTGAGACCACACCTGGAATATAGTGTGCAGTTTTGGTCTCCAAATTTGAGGAAGGAAATTCTTGCTGAATATGTTGAAAAAATGGAGCGACTGGGCTTGTATACACTGGAATTTAGAAGGATGACAGGGGATCTTATTGAAACTTATATAAGATTATTAAGGGATTGGACACGCTAGAGGCAGGAACAATGTTCCTGATGTTGGGGGAGAGCAGAACCAGGGGCCACAGTTTAAGAATAATGGTTAGGCCATTTTGAATGGAGATGAGGTACAACATTTTCACCCAGAGAGTTGTGAATCTGTGAAATTCTCTGCCTCAGAAGGCAGTGGAGGCCGATTCTCTGGATACTTTCAAGAGAGAATTAGATGGAGCTCTTAAAGATAGTGGAGTCAAGGGATATGGGGAGAAGGCAGGAACTGGGTACCGATTGTGGATGATCAGCCATGATCACAATGAATGGCGGTGCTGGCTCGAAGGGCCAAATGGCCTACTCCTGCACCTATTGTCTATTGTCTATTGTCTACCTATCTAACTGTTTCTGAAACGATGGGATAGTCCCTGCCTCAACTACCTCCTCTGGCAGCTCGCTTTATACACCCACCACCCTTTGAGTGAAAAAGTTACCCCTCAGATTCCGGTTAAATCTTTTGCAACCCAATTTGCCCTGGCCAACCAAGATGCCCATCTGCCCGTAGTTTAGAAATACAGCGCTGAAACAGACCCTTCGGGCCACCGAGTCTGCACTGACCAGCGATCCCTGCACATTATCACTATCCTACACGACGGACAATTTTTACATTTATGCCAAGCCAATTAACCTACAAACCTGTACCTCTTTGGAGTGTGGGAGGAAAAATCCCACGCAGGTCACGGGGAGAACGTACAAAGTCTGCACAGACAGCACCCGTAGTCACGATCGAACCCGGGTCCCTGGCGCTGTAAGGCGGCAACTCTACCTCTGCGCCACCGTGCCACCCCACGATAGTAAGCCAGGTGGAGGATGTACTTCTGAAGGTTCAGAGGGCAATCTTGCTTGGGAGGAAGTGGGAGGAGAGGTGAAGAGAAAGGCAAACGTTTGAGGTTTTTCTGCAAAGAAGGACAGAGATTCAGAGGCACATCTGATCCACTTGACTAATGACCCGGTGATCTATGATGTTTGATGGCCAGTCCAGCAGATCAAAGGGCTACCTCCTCTCCTGACGAACACAACTCTCCCTCAGCGCTTCTTCAAGTCCCACCTCCCTCCGGGTTTCGGGTCTCACTTTACTTTTGTCAGCAGGCTAAGTAAGCAACTGTTTATTGACTCTCCCCACCGCTTTTATTCTCCGCAAGGTTTGGGTTACCTGAACGTTTGGAGAAGCCTCAGCTTTGCAGTGAAAGCGTGAGAGAGCTTGTTTCTTTAAAGAGGAATAAAGCCATTCCTCATATCCTCCAGTGTTTACTGCATGGTTTCAGCCACACAGCAAACTCCCCCGACCCTTTGACACCCCATCCCCTCTCCAATACCTCATGTAAGACCTCACGCAAATCCTAAATGGAAAATTATTTTTTCATTTTCTTATTTCACAGGCAAGGTCCCTTCAACCATAAGACATAGGAGCAGAATCAGGCTATTCGGCCCATTGAGTCAAACTCTGCCATTCGACATGATATGATACGATAATTCAATCATGGCTGATCTATTTTACCCTCTCAACCCCATTCTCCTGCCTGCTCCCCGTAACCTTTGATGCCCTTACCAATCGAGAACCTTTCAATCTCCGCTTGAAGAATACCCTCCATTTGGCCTCCACCGCCGTCTGTGGCAATGAATTCCACAGATTCACCTCCATCTAAAGAAATTCCTCCTCAATTGTTATCGGTAAGTAAAGTATCAGGGACCCGATGACTCAGACTCAACGTAATCTCTAAAGCCTAAAGGCAGTAACAAAAGTGTCGCACAATTACAGGATGTCACGCCTTTCAATATTTAGATTTAGGTTTAGGTTTATTATTGTCAGGTGTACTGATCAAGAGTGAACCGTGTTGTTATGCATGCAATTCAAACGTCAGATAACACAATACATAAATGCAACCAAACTCAAGTGCAATAGGTAGAGCAAAGGGGAAGATATAGAGTGCAGAACATAGCTCTCAGTGTTGTAGAGCATCAGGTCCATCGACAAAGTCCAATGTGCGCAACGGGGTAGAGGTGAATCGGACGGTACTCTAGCTTATGGAAGGACTGTTCAGAAGCCTAATAACAGAGGGGCAGAAGTTGTTTCTGAGTCTGGTGGTGCGCGCTTTCAAGCTTCTGTACCCTCTGCCCGATGGGAGCAGGGAGAAGAAGGAATTTGTGGAATTCCCTGCCACAGAGGGCAGTGGGGGCCAAGTCACTGGATGGATTTAAGACAAGAGTTAGATAGAGCTCTAGGGGCTGGTGGAATCAAGGGATATGGGGAGAAGGCAGGCACGGGTTATTGATTGGGGTCGATCAGCCATGATCACAATGAATGGCGGTGCTGGCTCGAAGGACCGAATGGTCTCATCCTGCACCTATTTTCTATGTTTCTATGTTTCTATGTAAGGAATGATAGGACAAGTTTACATGGAAAGGAATGGTTTAAAGGGATATGGGCCAAATGTGGACATATGGGACTGGCGTAATGGGGCATCTTGGTTGGCGTGGGCTTCTGGAAGGACTGTTCAGAAGCCGTATAACAGCGGGGAAACATATATATCGTCCTTATCAGTGGTGGAAGTGATTTCAAGAATATCCTTCACGAGAACTGGATTGGAAAAATTGTTGAGGGCAAAAAGGGTGAGAGCTTAACAAAGGCATCGAGGCAGTCAGTGCTCTCTGCAAGGTGACCCTATCATTAGTGAAAATGTCCTCAGCCCCGTCTACATTGGGTCACAACCCTGGTGACAATCTAGTGAGGAAAGGCTTTGGAAAGGCCATCCAACTACCGAGGAACATCAATGCTTTTGGAGCAGATGAAACAGACTGAAGAAAGGTCTCGACCTGAAATGCCAACTATTCCTTCTATCCATAGATGCTGCCTGACCTGATGAGTTACTCCAGCATTTTGTGTCTATCTTCTGTTTAAACATCTGCAGTTCCTTCCTACAACAATGAACGGAAGGGAGGTTGGTTCGTGTTGTGGTCTGGGTTGCGTCCACAATTTGCTGTAATTTCTTGCGGTCCTGGAGTGAGCTGTTCCCAAACCAAGCCGTGATGCATCCTGATAAAATGCTTTCTATTTTGCATCTGTAAAACAGCTTCTTAAGCTCTGCCATCGGGTTTCTGAATCGTCATGAGGTCACAAGGTCATAAGTAGTAGGAGCAGATTTAGGCCATTTGGCCCATCAAGTCTACTCCGTCATTCAATTATGGCTGATCTGTCTCTCCTTCCTAACCCCATTCTCCTGCCTTCTCCCCATAACCTCTGACCCCATACCAATCAAGAATCTATCAATCTCTGCCTTAAAGATATCCACTGACTCCGCTTCCACAGCCTTCGGTGGGTAAGAATTCCACAGATTCACTACCCTCTGACTAATGAGATTCCTTCTTATCTCCTTCCTAAAAGAACATCCTTTAATTCTGAGGCTATGACCTCTAGTCCTACACTCTCCAACTAGTGGAAACATCTTCTCCACATCCACTCTATCCAAGCCTTTCACTGTTCTGTGTGTTTCAATGAGGTCCCCCCTCATTCTTCTAAACTCCAGCGAGTACAGGCCCAGTGCCGACAAACGCTAATCATAGGTTAACCTACTCGTTCCTGGGATCATTCTTGTAAACCAACTCTGGACCCACTCCAGAGCCACTGGAGATGTCGGATGTGAGGAGCAAGGGCTCCGGTAGGAGGGTGAACCGGGGTAATGTCTGCATCACCTTCAAGGTCGGCAGCAGGAGGCGCCCCTGGGACACAACGATGGCCGGGCGAGGAGAGGAGAGGTACGTCGGTTCACGGGCTGAGCCGGTCGAGGGTGACGGAGGAAGGCGCTGCAGGAGACTGGAGCTCACCTGGATCGGGAACCGCTCCACTAGAATGAGCGCGCGGGCGGAATGGACGTTGGAAACGACGCCAAAACATGGCGGTGCCCGCACGTGTAAATATGCAAAAAGAATTTCACTATGCAGTTGCGCGTGTTGAAGCATTGAACGTAATAAACCGAAACTTGTAAAGTCATCTGATGCTCGGCCTTTTGTTGCCATGGGATCTTCCAAGTGTCCCTGAGAGTTCGTTGGCTGGGAATGCACGGAAACAGGACAGGTTGGAGCAACCTGATGTTTGCTCTTGGAGAGAGAGGGAGAGCCGTGTAAGCTTCGGCAAGGCTTTGATTTCACTGATAGGGACTGGAGTGTGAAGGAAGGTCTTGGATGTGGAGCAGGTGTTGAAGGAGCAGTCAGTCAGCTGTAGATAAACTAACCATCCACTGGCACTGACCCGTCGTACCGCCATCCCTCTGTGTGACAGGGAGAACACTTTAAAACTGCATTGATATTATCGCTGGTTTTAGCGGTACTGCCCTGATAATAAGGATTAGGGGACCCCTCATTGCAACGTTCCGAATAGTTAAAGGCCTGGATAGAGTGGATGTAGAGAGGAGGTTTCCACCAGTAGACAAGTCGAGGATCTGAGGTCATAGCCTTAGAATAAAAGGATGTACATTTAGAAAGAAGATGAGAGGGAATTTCTTTAGTCAGAGGGTGGTGAATCTGTGGAATTCATTGCCACAGACGGCTGTGGAGTCCGTGTCAATGGATATTTTTAAGATTCACAGATTCTTGTCAGGGGTTATGGGGATAAGGCAGGAGAATGGAATTGAGGGGGAAAGATAGTTCAGTCATTTTATTCATGATGGCGTGGACCTGATGGGCCGAATGGCCTGATTCTGCGACTGGAACTTATGAACTTAAACATGCAATGTTATTCAATGAAGGAAGATTAATCAGTACTGGCGAAATCAGAAGGTCCTGGTACCGGAGCTGTACTGGCCAGGCTGACCACTGACGTCGATTAGAATCTCCGCCAAATCTGTCATCTAACAAATGGCGCAGTGGTGTGGCTGGTAGAAGCGTCACTTACAGCGCCGGAGACCTGGGTTTGATCCTGACTACCGCTGCTGTCCGCACATCCAAAGATGCGCAGGTTTGTAGGTTAAATGGCTCCTGCAAATGTTCCCCAGTGTCTAGGATGTGAAACTGGGATAGCATAGAACTAATGTGGGGGTGATTGTTGGTGGGCGCAGACGAGGTGGGTCGAAGGGCCTGTTTCCACGCCCCATCTCTAAACTAAATTAAAAACTGCTGCCTCACATCGCCAAACATCTGGGTTCTATCATGAACTCGGGTGCTGTCTGCGCGGAGCTCGCACATTCTCCCTATGACTGCACTGATTCCTGGGATGTCAGAACTTTCATATGAGGAAAGACTGGATAGACTTGGCTTGTACTCGCTAGAATTTAGAAGACTGAGGGGGGATCTTATAGAAACTTACAAAATTCTTAAGGGGTTGGACAGGCTAGATGCAGGAATGTTCCCGATGTTGGGGAGGTCCAGAACAAGGGGTCACAGTCTAAGGATAAGGGGGAATTCCTTTAGGACCGAGATGAGGAAAACATTTTTCACATAGAGTGGTGAGTCTCTGGAATTCTCTGCCACAAAAGGTAGTTGAGGCCAGTTCATTGGCTATATTTAAGAGGGAGTTAGATGTGGCCCTTGTGGCTAAAGGGATCAGGGGGTATGGAGAGAAGGCAGGTACAGGATACTGAGTTGGATGATCAGCCATGATCATATTGAATGGCGGTGCAGGCTCGAAGGGCCGAATGGCCTACTCCTGCACCTAGTTTCTATGTTTCTATGTATATAGATATCACAAACAAGAGAGGACTCAGCAATTGTCTTTCTTGTTTTTTTGTATCGAAAATAATTTATTCAATTACGATACAAATTAACACAAAACAAAACCGCCACCACCATAAAACAAAATCACCATATTTTCTAAGACACTACATTTTCAAATATTGTAACGCAATCCTTATTGAGGATGCATTTCACCCCCCGCGGTGCCCAGCGGTCCCAGAAATCCCCCAGGGCGCCCATGGATAGCGCGTCGTCCCTCTCTAAAATTCACCCGGGCACGGACGCAACCCCGGAAAAAGGGTCAGGCAGCCGGCTTGGGCAGAGCCTTCTTCCGCCTGGCGCCGTGACTCACGGATGGCCAGCTTGGCCAGGTCTATGAACAACCAAACCGGGACATCTTCAACCCTGGATGTCCAGCCAGGTCCGCACACTTCTCAGAGCCCGCGATGATGTCTTCAGGTCAGGTGACAGAGCTATGTACAGGGCTGCTCGAGCCAATCTGGAAAGGAGAATTAAAAAAAGCTAAGGTGGATTATAAGAGGAGCATAGAGTCCCACCTGTCCAGCAATAACATACGGGAGGTATGGCGGGGCATACAAGGAATCACAAACTACAGAGGCTATGCCACAACGACGGAAGACCTGAGTGCGCTGCTGGCAGAGAAGCTAAATTGCTTATTTTCCCGCTTTGAAACATCACAACAGCAGCACTCATCAGCTACAGCCCTGCTCCTACCCTTACCTGGCTCCTGCACGACTCCATTCACTGTAAGGGAGCACGATGTCAGGCGGGTGCTCCTGGCAGTGAACCCCAAAGAAGGGGAAAGAGTAGAGTAGCTATGGAAACTATGAGATTCAACGAGGAGGAAGTACTGACACTTTTGAAAAATATAAAAGTGGATAAGTCTCCAGGTCCTGACAGGATATTCCCTAGGACATTGAGGGAAGTTAGTGTAGAAATAGCAGGAGCTATGACAGAAATATTTCAAATGTCATTAGAAACGGGGAATAGTGCCGGAGGATTGGCGTACTGCGCATGTTGTTCTATTGTTTAAAAAGGGTTCAAAGAATAAACCTAGCAATTATAGACCTATTAGTTTGACGTCAGTGGTGGGCAAATTAATGGAAAGGATACTTAGAGATAATATATATAAGCATCTGGATAAACAGGGTCTGATCAGGAACAGTCAACATGGATTTGTGCCTGGAAGGTCATGTTTGACAAACCTTCTTGAATTTTTTTGAAGCGGTAACTAGGGAAATTGATGAGGGTAAAGCAGTGGATGTTGTCTATATGGATTTCAGTAAGGCCTTTGACAAGGTTCCCCATGGAAGGTTGGTTAAGAAGGTTCAATCTTTGGGTGTTAATGGCGGAGTAGCAAGATGGATTCAACAGTGGCTGAATGGGAGATGTCAGAGAGTAATGGTGGATGGCTGTTTGTCAGGTTGGAAGCCGGTGACCAGTGGGGTGCCTCAGGGATCTGTGTTGGGTCCACTGTTGTTTGTCATGTACATCAATGATCTGGATGATGGGGTGGAAAATTGGATAAGTAAGTATGCAGATGATACTAAGATAGGTGGTGTTGTGGATAATGAAGTAGATTTTCAAAGTCTACAGAGAGATTTGGGCCATTTGGAAAAATGGGCTGAAAGATGGCAGATGGAGTTTAATGCTGATAAATGTGAAGTGCTACATCTTGGCAGGACAAATCAAAATAGGACGTACATGGTAAATGGTAGGAAATTGAGGAATGCTGTGGAACAGAGGGATCTAGGAATAACTGTGCATAGTTCCCTGAAGGTGGAATCGCATGTAGATAGGGTGGTAAAGAAAGCCTTTGGTGTGCTGGCCTTTATAAATCAGAGCATTGAATATAGGAGTAGGGAAGTAATGTTAAAATTGTACAAGGCATTGGTAAGACCAATTCTGGAGTATGGTGTACAATTTTGGTCGCCTAGTTATAGGAAGGATGTCAACAAAATAGAGAGAGTACAGAGGAGATTTACTAGAATGTTGCCAGGGTTCCAGCAACTATGTTACAGAGAAAGGTTGAACAAGTTAGGTCTTTATTCTTTGGAGCGCAGAAGGTTAAAGAGGGGACTTGATTGAGGTCTTTAAAATGATGAAAGGGATAGACAGAGTTGACGTGGATACGTTTTTCCCATTGAGGGTAGGGAAGATTCAAACAAGAGGGCATGACATGAGAATTAAGGGACAGAGGTTTCGGGGTAACATGAGGGGGAACTTCTTTACTCAGAGGGTGGTGGCTGTGTGGAATCAGCTTCCAGCAGAAGTGGTGGAGGCAGGATCGATTTTAACATTTAAGAGTAAAGTGGATAGGTATATGGACGTGAAGGGAATGGAGGGTATGGTCTGAGTGCAGGTAGATGGGACTAGGGGAAAACAAATGGTCGGCACGGACTGGAAGGGCCGAGAGGGCCTGTTTCCGTGCTGTAATTGTTATATGGTTATATGGTTAAGGCTGCCGGCCTAGATGGGAGTAACCTGGTAAGGTGCTCAAAGCGTGTGCCCACCAGCTCACCGTCATCTTCACCAGAATCTTCAATCTCTCCCTGGACCAGGCACTTATCCCGTCCTGCCTAAAATCAGCCACAATCGTCCCAGTGCCGAAGAAGTCCCCCATCACCAGCCTAAACGATTACCGTCCTGTGGCCCTCACTCCGGTAATCACAGAAGTGCTTCGAGAGATTGGTCCTTCAGCACATCAAGGACTATCTCCCTCCAGACCTCGACCCCCACCAGTTCGCCTATCGCCCAAACAGGTCCACAGAAGACGCCATCACCGTAGCTCTCCACTCTGTGCTGAGCCACCTGGAGCTGGGGCAGAGCTACGTCCGGATGCTCTTTGTGGATACAGCTCAGCTTTCAATACTATCATCCCGGACATTCTCATCGACAAACTGGTCACTCTCGGCCTCCCCACTCTCACATGTGCCTGGATAAAGGACTTCCTCACCAACCGGCCCCAGACGGTGAGACTCGGCCCCCACCTCTCCTCCACTCGCATGTTGAGTACCGGCTCCCCGCAGGGCTGTGTGCTAAGCACCCTCCTATACTGTCTCCACACCCACGACTGTAGTCCGGTCCACAACAACAACCGCATCGTCAAGTTTGCTGACGACACTACAGTAGTCGGACTCATCCCAAGGGGAGACGAGGCAGCCTACAGAGAGGAAGTCCTCAAGTTGACAACCTGGTGCTCAGAAAACAACCTGGTTCTGAACACCAAGAAAACCAAAGAGCTCATTGTCGACTTCAGGAGGCACAGCACCGACTTAGCTCCCTTATACATCAACAGTGAGTGTGTGGAGAGGGTCTACACCATCCGGTTTTCTCGGCATCCTCATCTCCGCTGACATCTCCTGGACAGATAACATCACAGCGGTCATCAAGAAGGCTCAGCAGCGGCTGCACTTCCTGAGGGTCCTCAGGAAGCACAACCTGGACTCCAACCTGCTGCTGACCTTCTACCGCTCGTCCATTGAGAGCCTGTTGACATACTGCATTACAGCATGGTACGGCAGCTGCACCATGGCAGACAGGGAGAGGCTTCAGAGAGTAGTTAGGGCAGCACAGAAGATCATCGGCTGCCCTCTCCCCTCTCTGATGGACACTTACACCTCCCGCTGCCTCAGCAGGGCGAAGAACATCATCAAGGACAGCTCCCCATCCTGCATTTGGCCTGTTCAACCTGTTGCCCTCAGGGAGGCGCTATAGGTGCATCAGCACAAGGACAAATAGACTCAAGAACAGTTTCTTTCCAAAATCCATTATCTCCCTGAACTCACACATGTACTGACTTCACGGCCTAACCCCCGGACCTTCATCTATCCACCTACTGTAATTTGTACTGTAACTGTAACTCTATTTGTCCATTGTCTTTTATAGATATGTACATAGCGTCGCAGAAACTGTGCACCTTATTCCCCCTCCCACTTTTTGTTTTTTTACACTGTTTTTTACACTGAGTAGGAGCAGCTTTTAATCTCATTGTACATGTGTATAGTGACAATAAAAAGGCATTCATTCATTCATTCATTGATTCATTCAGACCTACCCTCTCCCCTACGCACAGGGTGTCTAAAGATAATAATAATAATAATAATAATAATAATAATAATAATAATAATAATAATAATAAAAATATTTGTATAGCACATTTAAAAATAACTCACGTTGGCCAAAGTGCCAATCAGTGCAGGTACTAATTTGATACAGACATCGGTAGACAGACCTAACAATACATACATAAGCTGTTTACAGCGCCCCCTCAGAGAGGCTCAAAAACACAAGGGAGTAGAAATAGGTTTTGGGTCGTGACCTAAAGGAGTCGATGGTGGGGGCAGTTCTGAAGAGGAGCGGGATGCTATTTCGCAGTCTAGGTGCTGCAACCGCAAAAGCGCGGTCAGATGAGGGTGGTGGTTGTGAAGGCAAGGAGCAGCCTCTTTAGGTATTGGGACAGCGGCTCAATTGTCTTTCTGGCACACCACTGGTCAGAAAGTCTCCAGTCAGGAAAATTCTCCTCCAACACCCACCCTATTATTTTTTTGTGTGTATGTGTGTGTGTGTGTGTGTGTGTGTGTGTGTGTGTGTGTGTGTGTGTGTATATATATATGTGTATATAGATAATCTATATATATGTGTGTATTTGTGAGTAGACACAAAAAGTTGGAGTAACTCAGCGGGACTGGCGGCATTCCTAGAAGAAATGGGTGCCGTTTCAGGTCGAGACCCTTCTTCAGACTGGTCAGGGATCAGGGAAACGAGAGATATAGACGATAATGTAGAGAGATAAAGAACAATGAATGAGCAATATGCAAAAAAGTAACATTGATAAAGGAAACAGGCCATTGTCAGCTCTTTGTTGGGTGAAAACGAGAAGGTGGTGCGACTTGGGTGGGGGAGGGATAGAGAGAGAGGGAATGCCGGGGCTACCTGAAGTTAGAGAAATCAATATTCATACCACTGGGCTTTGTGAGTATGTGTACATATACACACACTGAACTTTGTTTTCCTCTCTTGTTTATTATATTGTTTACAGAGTACTATGCTTATCTATTCTGTTGTGCCGCTGTGAGTAGGAAGGTCATTGTTCTATCTGGGACATATGACAAAGAAACACTTTTGACCCTCTGTGTTCGACCAATGTTCAGGCCAATTTTGTATTCAACTTACCTTAATCTTCTGGAATAAGGGACCTTCTGTACAATAAGGGACCTTGTCAAATTCTTTACTAAAGTCCATGTGGACAACATCCACTTCCCTACCCACATCAATTGTCCTTGTCACTTCTTCCGAAAGCTAAATCAAATTTGCGAGACAGTTGCTCCCCCCTCCCCCACAACCCCCCACCATATTGTCACGTGTACCAAGGTACAGTGAAAATATTTTTGTTGCGTGCAAACCAGTCAGCGAAAAGACGATACATGATTACAATAATGCTGTCGACATTGTGCAGACAAACTGTGCAGGAAGGAACTGCAGATGCTGTTTTAAACCGAAGACAGACACAAAATGCTGGAGTAACTCAGCGGGACAGGCGGCAACTCTGGAGAGAAGGAATGGGTGACATTTCGGGTCGAGACCCTTCCTGAGACTGAGTGCCAGCGGAGAAGGCGATACAGAGATAAGGAAGTGTAAGGTGTGAAAATGGGACATCAAAGGGGGGGATGAAGTTCAAGGAGAATGTAAAATAGATCATTGTGCGCTGATGCAGGTAATGTGCAGATACAGGACAAAGGGTATAATGGTCAGTGCAGGAAAAAGTCCAGTCCGATTAAAGATAGTTTGAAGGTCTGTAGTGTGGTAGGCAGTAGCTCAGGACCGCTCTCTACTTAGGGGTAGTCGATAGTTGAAGAAACAAGGAACTGCGGATGCCGGTTTTTAAAATAAGATTCAAAGTGCTGAAATAACTCGGTAGGTCACGTGGTATCACTGGAGATCACGGACATGGATAAGAATAAGGGGTAGGCCATTTAGAACGGAGATGAGGAAAAACGTTTTCACCCAGAGAGTTGGGAATCTGTGGAATCCTCTGCCTCAGAGGGCAGTGGAGGCCAATTCACTGGATGCATTCAAAAGGGACTTAGATAGAGCTCTTAAAGATAGTGGAGTCAAGGGATATGGGGAGAAGGCAGGAACGGGGTACTGATTGGGGATGATCAGCCATGATCACAATGAATGGCGGTACTGGCTCGAAGGGCCGAATGGCCTACTCCTGCACCTATTGCCTATTGTCTATGTTTCAGGACGGGACCCTTCTTCAGACTGATTGTTGGGCGGGGTGGGGGGGGGGGGGGATGTTTAGCAGGAATAAAGGAGGTAGACAGAATTTTTGTGTTGGGTTTTTTTGCGTAAGGATTGAACCCAAGTCTCTGGCGCTGTGAGGCAGCAACTCTACCGCTGCGCCACCGTATGTGCATATCTCCATGGAGATAAATAATATTTGAAAGATTATGAGGAAGAGTAGTATAGATCAGCCATGAATGATATTGGTGTTAAATCGCCTACTCTTGCGTAGATGAGTGGGGGGGGGGGGGGAGGGGAAGACAATGGGGACCCGGCGTGGGGGGGCGGCCGTGAGGGGCGGAGGGAGAACAAAGGGGGACCCGATGTGGGGGAGGGGGGCACTCTAGTGTAGAATCCCCTGCCTAGGGGATAAGTCTGTGTTCGTTCGTTGTTTGTTCGTTTGGTGAAGCAGCCAGACAACAGTCGCTTGACTTTTTCTTTTTTTTTCACTTTTAATTTAATTTTAAGTTCAGGTTTTCGTGTACCTTGTGTGTTGTGACTGTTGGCAGACGAATTTCCCTCCGGGGTTGAATAAAGTATCGTATCGTATTTTCCTGTGTAATTGAAAAGGACTAATCAGGTAGCAAAGCAGTATGTCATAAGGTCATAAGGTCATAAGTAATAGGAGTAGATTTAGGCCATTTGGCCCTTCAAGTCTACTCCGCCATTCAATCAGCTTATCCTCCAGTTCCTGAGAAACTCCAGAGGGAGTTCCAGCTTCCCCCACTGCCCTTGCCTCACTATATTCCATCTGCCACTTCTCTGCCCACTCTCCCAACCTGTCCAAGTCCTTCTGCAGAGTCCCTGCTTTCTCTGCCTGTCTCTACACCTATTTTCGTATTCTCTGCAAACCTGGCCACCAAGCTTTCAATTCCCTCGTCCAAATCATTAATATACAATTTAATAAGTATATTAATATAGGTGAAGGGTTCAGATCAAGAAAAATATACTAAGAACGGGCTTGGAGGAAGGAACTGGAGAAGCCGGCTTATTCCAAAGATGGACATAAAATGCGGGAGTAACTCAGCGGGTCGGGCAGCATCTCTGGAGAAAAGGAATAGGAGAATATTCTTTTCTCTCTGGAGATGCTGCCTGACCCACTGCCTGATCCAGTGTTTTGTGTCTATCAAGAGGGAGTTAGATTTAGCTCTTAGGGCTAAAGGAATCAAGGGATATGGAGAAAAAGCAGGAACGGGGTACTGATTTTGGATGATCAGCCATGATCATATTGAATTGGGGGGTTGGCTCGAAGGGCCGAATGGCCTACTCCTGCACATATTGACAAATTGTACACTGCAAGGGCCAGGAAGCGAGCCAGTAAGATCATCTCTGACCCCTCTCACCCTGGCCACAAACTCTTTGAATCACTTCCCTCTGGAAGGCGACTCCAGACTGTCAAAGCTGCCACAGCCAGACATAAAAACAGCTTTTTTCCACAGGTAGTAGCTCCACTTAATAACCAAAAATCTGTTGCCTCCTTTTGCTCTGGTATTTTATTTAATTCACATGTTTAATCGATAATGTTTTATTATTAAACATAGAAACGTTTAATGTTTTCTGTGTCATTCCTAACTATCACTGGATAACCATATAACCATATAACAATTACAGCACGGAAACAGGCCCTCTCGGCCCTTCCAGTCCGTTCCGACCATTTGTTTTCCCCTAGTCCCATCTACCTGCACTCAGACCATACCCCTCCATTCCCTTCACGTCCATATACCTATCCACTTTACTCTTAAATGTTAAAATCGATCCTGCCTCCACCACTTCTGCTGGAAGCTCATTCCACACAGCCACCACCCTCTGAGTAAAGAAGTTCCCCCTCACGTTACCCGAAACTTCTGTCCCTTAATTCTCATATCATGCCCTCTTGTTTGAATCTTCCCTACCCTCAATGGGAAAAACGTATCCACGTTAACTCTGTCTATCCCTTTCATCATTTTAAAGACCTCAATCAAGTCCCCCCTTAACCTTCTTCTCTCCAAAGAATAAAGACCTAACTTGTTCAACCTTTCTCTGTAACGTAGTTGCTGGAACCCTGGCAACATTCTAGTAAATCTCCTCTGTACTCTCTCTATTTTATTGACATCCTTCCTATAACTAGGCGACCCAAAAATTGTACACCAATTGTACACCTTGTATGCCATGCTGGCAGGCGGAGCACCAAGGCAAATTCCTTGTATGTGAATATACTTGGCCAATAAACTTATTAACATTCATTCATTCATTCATTCATTCATTCATTCATTCATTAATGGTTCCATGTTTCCCTAACAGAGGGTTTGCTGCACATCAGCTCCACACTGTGACCAGGGACAGTACTGCAGCTCCTTTGATCTCAACAGCAGCCTCGCAGGAACAAGAGGACACAAAGTGCTGGAGTAGCTCAGTGTGTCAGGAACAAATTGTATATTGGGGGGGACATTGAGGTCTGATAAAGTCTAATTGTTCCTGAGGTCTCCAATGAAATAGACTGGAGGTCAGGACCACACTGTAACTGACGAGTGGACCATTCCGATACCTGACAACAGCTGGGGAGAAACTGTTCCTGAATCTGGAGATATATGCATTTTCGACCTTCTGTACCTCATGATGGGAGAGGGGAGAAGAGGGAGGGACAGGGGTGAGACTGGTCATTAATTATACTGGTGGCCTTGCTGAGGCAGTGCGAAGCGCTGATGAGGTCAATGGAAGGGAGGTTGGTTTGCATGATGCAACTCTGCAATTTCTTGCGGTCTTGGATGGAGCTGTTCCCAAACCAAGCTGTGATGCCTCCAGATAAGATGGTTTCTATGGCAAATCTGTAGAAGTTGATGAGAGTTGGTGGGGACATGTTGACATTCCTAAGCCCTTTAAGGAAGTAGAGGCTTTCTTGGCCATTGCTTCAATGTAGATGGTCCTCTTGATGTCAGTTTGAATGTGTATGTGGAGTTTGCACGTTCTTACAGTGACCGTCTGTGTTTCCTCCAGGTGCTCCTGTTTCCTAAAGACACTGAAGTAGGGCCCCGACCTGAAACATCACCCATCCATGTTCTCCGGGGATTCTGCCTTACCTGCAAAGTGACTCCTGCTCTTTGGGTCTTTTTTGTAAACCGGCATCTGCAGTTTCTTGTTTCTACCAAATTACTCTCCTGCCATTTCACTCCTGCCATCAGGAAGTAGATACAGGAGCATGAAAA
The DNA here is from genome assembly GCA_035221665.1 of Okamejei kenojei. NCBI lineage: Eukaryota > Metazoa > Chordata > Chondrichthyes > Rajiformes > Rajidae > Okamejei > Okamejei kenojei. Next base: position 184,649,651 of record CM069131.1, on the reverse strand, counting down.
CTGTAACGCCCAGGCTTGGAACAGCTTCTTCCCTACAGCCATCGGGCTACTAAACACAACAACCTCCAGATAAGGTTGCTTGTTTGATTGTTAGTTTGCTTGTTTGATCTGTATGTATATTTGTATGTATGTACATATTCGTATGTATATATATATATATATAATATTTGTGTGTGTGTGTGTATATGCCGGGTCCTTCATTGTATACAAATATATATCTATACACAAATATACACACACACACATATATATATATATAATATATATTTAGACACACGCACACACACATATATATATATATATATATATTTGTGTGTGTGTGTGTGTGTGTGTGTGTGTGTGTGTGTGTGTGTGTATGTGTGTGTGTGTGTGCGCGTGTGTATATGCGCTGAACATCTTTCCGTTTATTATATTGTTTACAGAGTACTATGTTTACATATTCTGTTGTGCTGCTACAAGTCAGGTTTTCATTGTTCTGTTTGAGACAGATGATAATAAAACTTATAAAACAAGTTTGCTGCCTGCAGCAGAACGATATGAGTTGTTCATATAGATACCACAAGAGGGCACAGTGACACAAGTAGATATTGTCTACTGTTGTGGCAAAGTTAAAAACTCTCCCGTTTTAGGCTATTCCTACTCATCTCAATGAACTCCAGCACTGAAGCATATCAGCCCTCTAAGCAAGTGCTATAGTTTCACACGAGCTTTCTCCCACCCTTCTTCATGGAATGGAAACCTTTCTGGAATATTAACCTTTCTGGAATCTCTGCAGTAGCACTCCTTGGCTGTGCGTTTCCCTGCAAATGTGTTGGAATTATCACAGATGCTGGTATGTACAGACGATGCAGGAGTAACTCAGCGGGCCAGGAAGTATCTCTGGAGGAAAATGGGTGAAGTTTTGGGTCATATCCCTTCTTCAGACTGAAAGTAAGGTGGGGGAGGGCGGGTCATAAGGTTATAAATGATAGGTGCAGAATTAGGGCAATTGGCCCATCAAGGCTACTCCTCCATTCACTCATGGCTGATCTATCTCTCCCTCTCAATCCCATTCTCCTGCCTTCTCCCCACAACCCCTAACACCCATATTAATCAAGAGTCTATCTCTCTGGAGAGTGTTGTAGAGCAGAGGGATATAGGAGGGATGCAGGTGCACGGTTCATTTAAAGTGGCATCGCAGGTAGATAGGGTGGACAAAAGGCTTTTGGCACTTTGGCGTTCATCGGTCAGAATATTGAGTCGAGAAGTTGGGAGGTCATGTTGCAGTTGTATAATACATTGGTGGGGCCGCATTTAGAGCATTCTGTTCACTTCTGGGCACCATGTTATGGGAAATGTGTTGTCAAGCTGGAAAGGGTGCAGAGAAGATTTACGAGGATGTTGTCAGGAATCGAAGGCATGAGCTCTAGGGAGAGGATGAACAAGGTAGGACACTAAGACATTGGACCCGGTGTCACAAGACGCACAGAATCTCTTGCCCAGAGTAGGGGAATCGAGAACCAGGCACATAGGTTTAAGGTGAGTGGGCAAAGATTTTACAGGAACCTGAGGGGTAACATTTTCATACAAAGGTTGCTAGGTGTCTGAAACTAGCTGCCGGAGAAGGTAGTTCAGGCAGGTACGATTGCAACACCTGAAAAACATTGAGATAGGTACATTGATGGAAATTTTGGTCCAATACAGGAAGGTGTGACCAGTGTAGATGGAACAGGTTAGTCTTTGTGGGCAAGTTGGGTGGAAAGGGCCTGTTTCCACGCTGTATGACTCTATGACTCTATGCCTATGAGGGTGCAGAGAAGGCCCACAATGAATTGGCCAGGTTGAGAGGATGGGTGGATACTTGGCAGATGTACAACATGACAAACATCTCACTACAATGCCATGGTGAGATCTTGGTGAATGATGCACACAGTTTTGATCTCTCTATCGGAGGAAAGATGCTCTTAACCATATAACCATATAACAATTACAGCACGGAACAGGCCCTCTCGACCCTTCCAGTCCGTGCCGACGATTTGTTTTCCCCTAGTCCCATCTACCTGCACTCAGACCATACCCCTCCATTCCCTTCACGTCCATATACCTATCCACTTTACTCTTAAATGTTAAAATCGATCCTGCCTCCACCACTTCTGCTGGAAGCTGATTCCACACAGCCACCACCCTCTGAGTAAAGAAGTTCCCCCTCACGTTACCCCGAAACCTCTGTCCCTTAATTCTCATGTCATGCCCTCTTGTTTGAAATTTCCCTACCCTCAATGGGAAAAACGTATCCACGTCAACTCTGTCTATCCCTTTCATCATTTTAAAGACCTCAATCAAGTCCCCCCTTAACCTTCTGCGCTCCAAAGAATAAAATACCTAACTTGTTCAACCTTTCTCTGTAACATAGTTGCTGGAACCCTGGCAACATTCTAGTAAATCTCCTCTGTACTCTCTCTATTTTTGTTGACATCCTTCCTATAACTAGGCGACCAAAATTGTACACCCATACTCCAGAATTGGTCTTACCAATGCCTTGTACAATTTTAACATTACTTCCCTACTCCTATATTCAATGCTCTGATTTATAAAGGCCAGCACACAAAGGCTTTCTTTACCACCCTATCTACATGCGATTCCACCCTTCAGGGAACTATGCACAGTTATTCCTAGATCCCTCTGTTCCACAGCATTCCTCAATTCCCTACCATTTACCATGTACTTCATATTTTGATTTGTCCTGCCAAGATGTAGCACTTCACACTTAACAGCATTAAACTCCATCTGCCATCTTTCAGCCCACTTTTCCAAATGGCCCAAATCTCTCTGTAGACTTTGAAAATCTACTTCATTATCCACAACACCACCTATCTTAGTATCATCTGCATACTTACTTATCCAATTTTCCACCCCATCATCCAGATCATTGATGTACATGACAAACAACAGTGGACCCAACACAGATCCCTGAGGCACCCCACTGGTCACCGGCTTCCAACCTGACAAACAGCCATCCACCATTACTCTCTGACATCTCCCATTCAGCCACTGTTGAATCCATCTTGCTACTCCGCCATTAACATCCAAAGATTGAACCTTCTTAACCAACCTTCCATGGGGAACCTTGTCAAAGGCCTTACTGAAATCCATATAGACAACATCCACTGCTTTACCCTCATCAATTTCCCCAGTTACCGCTTCAAAAAATTCAAGAAGGTTTGTCAAACATGACCTTCCAGGCACAAATCCATGTTGACTGTTCCTGATCAGACCCTGTTTATCCAGATGCTTATATATATTATCTCTAAGTATCCTTTCCATTAATTTGCCCACCACAGACGTCAAACTAATAGGTCTATAATTGCTAGGTTTATTCTTTGAACCCTTTTTAAACAATGGAACAACATGCGCAGTACGCCAATCCTCCAGCACTATTCCCGTTTCTAATGACATTTGAAATATTTCTGTCATAGCTCCTGCTATTTCTACACTAACTTCCCGCAATGTCCTAGGGAATATCCTGTCAGGACGTGGAGACTTATCCACTTTTATATTTTTCAAAAGTGTCAGTACTTCCTCCTCTTTGAATCTCATAGTTTCCATAGCTACTCTACTCTTTCCCCTTAACTCACCGAGTTCAATATCCTTCTCCTTGGTGAATACCGAAGAAAATAAATTGTTCAATATCTCCCCCATCTCTTTTGGCTCTGCAGATAGCTGTCCATTCTGGTTCTGTAATGGTCCAATTTTATCCCTCGTTATCCTTTTGCTATTAATATAGCTGTAGAAACCCTTTGGGGTTTACTTTCACCTTTCTTGCCAAAGCGACCTCATATCTTCTTTTAGCCTTCCTAATTTCTTTCTTAAGATTCTTTTACATTCTTTATACTCCTCTAGCACCTCATTACTCCATGCCTCCTATAATTATTGTAGATATCTCTCTTTTTTCGAAACAAGTGTCCAATTTCCCTTGAAAAACCATGGCTCTTTCCAATTTTTACTATTTCCTTTCAACCTAACAGGGACATAAAGATTCTGTACTCTTACAATTTCCCCTTTAAATGTCCTCCATTTCTCTTCTACATCCTTCCCATGAAACAAAGTGTCCCAATTCACTCCTTTAAAATCCTTACGCATTCCCTCAAGTTAGCCTTTCTCCAATCAAAAATCTCTACCCCTAGGTCCAGTTCTGACTCTCTCCATAATTATATTGAAACTAATGGTATTGTGATCACTTGTCCCGAAGTGCTCACCAACGCATACCTCCGTCACCTGACCTGCCTCATTTCCTAACAGGAGGTCCAGCACTGCCCCTTCTCTGGTCAAAACCTCTATGTACTGCTGCAAAAAACTATCCTGCACACATTTTACAAACTCCAAACCATCCAGCCCATTTACAGAATGTGTTTCCCAGTCTATTTTTGGAAAATTGAAATCTCCCACAATCACTACCTTGTGCTTACTACTAATATCTGCTATCTCCTTACATATTTGCTCTTCCAATTCACGCTCCCCATTTGGCGGTCTATAATACACCCCTAAAAGTGTTGCCACACCGTTCCCACTTCTCAGTTCCACCCAAATAGCCTCCCTAGACGAGCCCTCTAATCTATCCTGCCAAAGCACTGCTGTAATATCTTCTCTGACAAGCAATGCAACACCCCCCCCTCTGGTCCCTCCAATTCTATCACACCTGAAGCAACGAAATCCTGGAATATTTAGTTTCCAATCACAGCCCTCCTGCAACCATGTTTCACTGATTGCCACAACATCATATTTCCAGGTGTCAATCCAGGCTCTAAGTTCGTCCACCTTACTTACAATGCTCCTAGCATTAAAATATACACATTTTAGAAACCCACCATCCCTTATTCTCGATCTATTATCTTTTTCATCTTTCTCACCTACATTTTGGATCCGAGTGCTTCCCTTCTCTGCCTCTTGCCCCACACCCTGACCCCTAGCCCCCTCTACCCGAGTCCCTCCCCCCCCAGCCTTTCTAGTTTAAAGTCTCCCCAGTAGCCTTTGCAAATCTCCCTGCCAGGATATTGGTCCCCCTCGGGTTCAAGTGCAACCCGTCCTTTGTGTACAGATCATGCATTCCCCAAAAGAGGTCCCAGTGATCAAGAAACTTGAATCCCTGCCCACTGCACCAGTCCCTCAGCCACGCATTTATCCTCCACCTCATTTCATTCCTACTCCCACTGTCACGCGGCACAGGCAGTAATCCTGAAATCGTTACCCTTTTGGTCCTTCTCCTTAACTTTCCCCCCAACTCCCTAAATTCTCCCTTGAGGACCTCATCACTTTTTTCTGCCTATGTCATTGGTACCTATGTGTACCACAACATCAGGCTCCTCTCCCTCCCTTATCAGAATCTTTTGTACACGTTCTGACACATGCGAGACCCTGGCACCAGGGAGGCAAACTACCATCCGGGTCTCCCGACTGCGTCTACAGAATCGCCTATCCGACCCCCTAACTATAGAGTCCCCCTATTACAATTGCCCTCCTCTTTTTGCTACCCTTCTGAGCATCAGGGCCGGTCTCTGTGCCGGAGGCCCGGCCGCTGTTGCTGCCCCCAGCTAGGTTGTCCCCTCCAATCGTACTCAAACCCGAGTACCTATTTTCCAGGTGTACGGTCACAGGGGTACTCTCTAGCCCCTGCCTCTGCCCCTTGCCCTTCCTAACCGTGACCCACTTGTCTGCCTCCTGTGGTCTGGGAGTGACTACCTCCCTGTAGCTCCTCTCTATTACCTCCTCACTCTCCCTGAGGAGACGGAGGTCATCGAGCTGCTGCTCCAGGTTCCTAACACAGTCCTTTAGGAGCCCCATCTCGACACACCTGGCGCAGATGTGGACGTCTGGAGGGCTATCAGATTCCGTGACCTCCCACATCTGACATCCAGAACAGTACACTGCCCTGGCCTTCATACTGCCCCCCCTACACAGGATACAACAGCAACACAATACAAAGTACACAACAAACTGCTGGGATCTGACTGCCAATCAGCTGCTTACCCTGGTCCACTTCCCACCAATCAGCGGCTTCCTCAAAAAAAAACCCACTTCTCCAAATGGAATGTTATGGATTTGGGTAAAAACAAGCCCCGCGCTAGATTTTGAAGCTTACCGGTCGGGTGTCGCTCCTCCCCCTCCTCCTCTTCCAACGGCTCCTGTGGGCCTCTGCTACCTGTTACCTTGGAGAGAGTTCAACAAAGGTTACCCACGCCGATTTCTGAGAAGGCAGAACCTTTAGACTTTACTTTAGACTTTAGAGTTACATTCGGCCCAGCGAGTCTGCGCCGACCAGCGATCCCCATACACTAGTACTATCCTGCACAATTTACCATCTTTACTGAAGCCAATTAATCAACAGACCTGTATGTCTTTGGAAGGTGAGAGGAAACCGGAGCCCCCGGAGGAAACCCACGCAGTCACAGGAAGAATGTGAAAACTCCGTACGGACAGGACCCTTGGTCAGGATCGAACCTGGGTCTCTGGCGATGTAAGGCAGCAATACCGCTGTGCCACTGTGCCATCCCCCATGAACGGAGATCCCAGAGCAATCTATAGACCCCAATAGGATGTTTGTTGATAGACACAAAATGCTGACGTACTGAGGGGTCAGGCAGCATCTCTGGAGATATGGTATAGGCGATGTTTCTAGTCGAAACACTTCTTCAGACCCACAACACCACCTATTCCTTTTCTCCGGAGATGCTGTCTGGCCCGCTGAGTTACTCCAGTGCTTTATGTCTATCTTTGGTGTAGACCAGCATCTGCAGTTCCTTCCCACACAAGGATATTTGTCGGGTTAGTTACCTAGAAAAGTAGAATTCAACGTTGATATCATTGGGTGCAAGCTACCCAAGCGGAATATGAACTTTTCTATGTAGCCTCACTCTGACAATGGTGGAGGCCCTGGACAGAAAGGTCAGTGTGGGTATGGGAAGGGGAGTTTAAACGGTTAGCAAACGTAGATGCAGATCTTGGCGAACCAAACATGTGCTCGGCAAAAATGTTCGCCTCATCTATTTTGGTCTTGCCAATGTAAAGGAGGCCACAATGGGGAGCACAGAATGGAGTAGCATGCCACTGGACGGTTGGGATGTGTGCATTGATGGGATGGCCAGTGTTTGTTGCCCATCCTTAATAGGCATTGAGAAGACGTGGCACAGTAGTGCAGCGGTAGAGCAGAGTTCGAGCCAGAGACCCGGGTTTGATCTTCAGGCCATGAAGCGATTCGGAATCCAGACTTGCCTGGGACCGTGGCTGGCGTTTGCTGACTCTAATCTAGAGTGGAGTTTGGGTGGCAAGGTGGTGCAGCTGGTAGAGCACCAAAGCGCCAGAGACCCAGGTCCGATCCTGATCTCAGGTGCTATCTGTGCGGAGTTAGAGACATAGAAACAAAGAAAATAGGTGCAGGAATAGGACATTTGGCCCTTCGAGCCAGCACCGTCATTCAATATGATCATGGCTGATCATCCAAACTTAGTACCCAGTTCCCGCTTCTCCCCATATCCCTTGATTCCGTCAGCCCTAAGAGATTGTACGTTCTACCTGTGACCACGTGTGTTTTCTCCAGATGCACCAGTTTCCTCCCTCATTCTGAAGACTTGTAGATTCTGCAAACAATTGTCCCTCGTGTGTAGGATAGAGCTAGTTTAGAAATACTTTTAACTTTTAAATACAGTGCAGAAACAGGCCCTTCAGCCCACCAGTTCGCAATGACACTACACTAACATTACCCGACAGACAAGGGATAATTTACAATTTTACTGAAGCCAATTAAGCCAAAAAACCTGTACGTCTTTGGAGTGTGGGAGGAAAGCAGAGCTCCTCGAGAAAACCCGCGCAGGTCAAGTGGAGAATGTACAAACTCCCTGCAGACAGCACCCGTCGGCAGGATCGAACCTGGGTCTCTGGCGCTGTAAGGCAGCAACTCTACCTCTGCGCCATCATGCCTCCACAATGTGTATGGGTGATTGCTGGATGGCATGAACTCACTGGGCCGAAGGGCCTATTTCCACCCTGTATCTCTCAACAAAAGTAAACTAAAAAGAAGGGTTTCGACCCGAAACGTCACCCATTCCTTCTCTCCAGAGATGCTGCCTGTCCCGCTGAGTTACTCCAGCATTTTGTGTCTGCGGTTTAAACCAGCGTCTGCAGTTCCTTCTACACTAAAAATCATGATGCTGATCCTCTCTCCCAAACAGCTACAGTTCGGTTACAACTATGTAACTTGCTAATATATCTTTTAATAATTACTAGATACTGTCAGGTTAAATATTGTTGTTGCTAGATACCCATATAATTAAAGCAGTTCAGTGCTAATTATATTTGCATTACTTCAATAATATTCTTAACTAAGGGCTACATCAACCCCTGACGTATGCAGATGACAATGGAGTCCACTTCACATTCACCAGCTTTGTTTCACAGGGAACCACTTTGCATCAACTAATGCACCATGCGACCCACATGAGTGAGATCAAACAGACAGTGAGGAGTAAATACGTATAAAATGATAGACGCAAAATGCTGGAGTAACTTAGCGGGACAGGCAGCATCTCTGGAGAGAAAGAATGGGTGACGTTTGAGTCTGAAGAAGGGTCCCAGCATTTTGCGTCTATCTTCGGTTTAAACCAGTGTCTGTCATCGTGCCAACCTGTTTGGTTTGTAACTATCTATTTCTATAACTCTATTCATGCTTTCTATCCACTGGATAGGGTGGTACGGTGGCGCAGCGGTAGAGTTGCTGCGGGTTCGATCCTGACTGTTTCTACTAAACTAAACTAAGCAAAATTTTTACCTGTAAAGAACTGTGATTGGCTGTTCATTTTATAATCGTGCATGGGATCTTGCTGTGTAAAAATGTCGGGACATTGAGAAGGCAGCTGCAAAAGGGCACTCAAAGAAACAGTTAGACAGACACATGGATAGGACGGGTTTAGAGGGATATGGGCCAAACGTGGGCAGGTGGGACTAATGTAGCTGGGACATGTTGGTCGGTGGGTGCAAGTTGGGCCAAAGAGCCTGTTTTCACGTTGTATGACTCTCGGACTCTATACATTTGCTTCCATGCTAACTATTATGTCTCCAGGTGAGTGTGAAACATCTTGGGACGTGAAGTAAGGTGTTACAAGGATCCATGCCTCGTACAAGACCACTAAAACGCCGCTGTGTCAACCTGTTCTTCTTTATGTGTAGAAATGGCCTGCCAGCCGGCTTCTACTTTACTGCTTCCACTATATCGGTGAGACCAAGCGGAGGCTTGGCGATCGCTTCGCCGAACACCTCCGCTCGGTCCGCAATAACCAACCCGACCTCCCGGTGGCTCAGCACTTCAACTCCCCCTCCCATTCCACATCCGACCTCTCGGTCCTGGGCCTCCTCCACGGCCAGAGTGAGCAACACCGCAAGCTGGAGGAACAGCACCTCATATTCCGCTTGGGGAGTCTGCATCCTTTGGGCTTGAATATTGAATTTTCTCAATTCTGTTAACCCTTGCGGTCTCCTCCTCTTCCCACCTCTCCTCAGCCCTCGGGCCCTGGCATTCCCTCTATCTCTATCTCCCTCCCCCACCCCAGTCGCACTAGCTTCTCATTTTCACACCACAAACAGCTTACAATGGCTTGTTCCCTTTATCATCGATACTTTTTTGCATATCTTTCATTCATTGTTCCTTATCTCTCCACATCACCGTCTATATCTCTCGTTTCCCTGATCCCTGACCAGTCTGAAGAAGGGTCTCGACCCGAAACGTCGCCTATCTCCTTCGCTCCTTAGATGCTGCTGCACCCGCTGAGTTTCTCCAGCTTTTTGTGTACCCATGAAAATAATAAATCCTGTTCACAATTTCCCAAGTACCCAATTTGTGAACTTTATTGAAATTAAAAGCTTAAATGATCTATCAGAGGAATAGCTACATTTGCTTACCCAAGCAAAGCAATGGTATTCATATTGGTCATTTAAAGGTCATTTCTCTGACAATAGGCATTCGCAATAGCTTTAGATTTTTTTTTCCTGTCAAATATGAGTAATTCTTGTTTCTCGTGGTCATAGTCATAGAACCAGAGCCATACAACATTGAACCAGGTCCTTTTTCCCAATTTACCCATCACCGACCATCATGTCCCATCTGCACTAGTCCCACTTGCCTGCGTTTGGCCCATATTCCTCTAAACATATGGCCTTCGGAGCAGCTCATTCCATATAGCTACCACGCTTTATGTAAAAATGTTGCCCCCAGATTAAATCTTTCCCCCTCATCTTAAACCTATGTCCTCTGTTTGTTGATTCCCCCTACTCTGGGTTAAGGATTGTCCATTGACCTTGTCTATTCCTCACATAATCATGTACACCTCTATAAGATCACCCCTCATCCTCCTGCGCTCCAAGGAATAGAGTCCCGGCCTGCTCAACCTCTCCCTACAGCTCAGGCCCTCGAGTCCTGGCAACATCCTTGTAAATCCTCTCTGCGGCATTTTCCCGTTTAACGTCATCATCTCGTTGCACTAAAAAGAATTTTGTTTCAGACAAATTAGACAAAGTGTGAACTTGGCTAGAAGTGTATTTAGTTTTGGGGGCTACAAGTCTTCAGTGTGAACATTGGTGTGTCCCGTGCCTGTTGATTCTACAATAATACATTAGGGGTAGGAGCAGGCCACCAGAGAACTGATAATAGAAGGGTCTCGACCTGAAACGTTACCCATTCCTTCTCTCCAGAGATGCTGCCTGTCCCGCTGAGTTATTCCAGCATTTTGTGTCTACCTGAAAACTGATAGAACTCTATAAATCTCTGAGAGTCATAGGTAGGATATATTCGAAACCTTTCTTCCAGGGTGGAAATGTCAAGGGTAGAGAGTCCATGATGGTGATGATGATACATTATTGTAATTTGTACCTAGGTGCTGTGAATGTCTTTGTTTTCGCGTACAATCTACACAAAATGGTCGCCACAAAGGATTCAACAAAGTTACAAAAAGTACACTTCCCTCCTTCGTTTTTGCTTCTTCCCCACCCTCCATCGGGTCCCCCTTATTTCTCAGTGGTCCCCCAGCCCACGCCGGGTCTCCCTTTGTTCTGTCAAAAATATATAGCAAATAATTTGATTTAGAAACATAGAAACATAGAAAATAGGTTCAGGAGGAGGCCATTCGGCCCATTGAGCCAGCACCGCCATTCATTGTGATCATGGCTGATCGTCCCCAATCAATAACCTGTGCCTGCCTTCTCCCCGTATCCCTTGATTCCACCAGCCCCTAGAGCTCTATCTAACTCTTGTACAGGTCTTCTTCTTATCGAGTCCACACACAAGATTAGACGTTGTTCAGACAGAGCTGAACACGCTTCTCGGCATCTGCGCACAACGGTGTCTGTCTTGTCGCTTCATGCGCTTCTTGTGTGTGGTGGTGGAAAGATTGGTGGAAACAGGGCCGCGACGTGAACGCTCGTTCCTTGACCCCATTAGTACGGGTGTCAGGGATTATGGGAATAAGGCTGGAGAATGCGGGAAAGATAGATCAGCCATGAATGAATGGCGGCGTAGACTCGATGGGCCGAATGGCCTAATTCTATTCCTATTCCTTATGATCTGATGAAAAGCTTCAAGAAGACAGCAAGGGATAGGGATAGGTAGAGTGGCTAAAAATGCTTAAAGTCCCCTTCATGTGTTAAAATAATTCTCTGCTTTAAAGAAGTTACTAAGACTTGAAACTGAGCATGTGTGACTGACACTGAAGTCTACTTTAGTCAAATTCTGTTCTCTGTTGTCAAAGCACAGATGGGAATCGTAAAATAAAATAAGTTAGAAAGGGTAACAGGACATTTGCTTATCTGTAAAGGGGTGAAATTGGGCTGTGTTTGCTCTGCTGTGTGTTTCGGAGGTGCATGATGTATTTTTGTTATAAGATCGTTCAGAAGAAGGAAAAGTGCTAAAGTGCCTGCGACACATTAAAGGGAAATTTGCATATAAGGAGGAGCAGATTAAACTTTTTTCTTTAAGCTAACTTCTAGAATGCTCCCAGTGATCACTGCATTTGACGCTCTTAATTAGTCCTGATTGTCTTGCCCGATCTTTGTGTTTTCTTCAACATTTCATGGTGGTGGCCCCCCCTCCAAACCAGTTCTCCCACCAACCAACCAACACCGGGCCCCCCTTAGTTCTCAGCCCGTCTCCCACAGCAGTTCTCCCTTAGTTCCTCGAATGTGAATATGCTTGGCAAATAAACTTATTAATCAATTAATTAATTCATTCATTCATTCTTGGTCCCCTCCCCCACACCGAGCCCACTTATTCTCGGCGGGGTGGCCCATCCACCTCGGCCCGACCATCAGGACTCTGACATCAAGGCTCCAACCCTTGAGGGGCTTTGATCCCCAGCCTGACCCTGGCCCAACCCACAGGCACTCCGACTACTGGGGCATCGACCCTGCTCCTCGCCAGTTTCTCCGTAGGCCGCGGCGCCCTGCGGGAGCCTTCCAGCCGCGCGCGGCGCCTGTCATAGCAACGTGAGAGACGAAACATTTAAAGGAGACAATAGACAATAGGTGCAGCAGTAGGCCCTTAAGGCCCTTCGAGCCAGCACCGCCATTCAATGTGATCATGGCTGATCTTCCCCAATCAGTACCCCGTTCCTGCCTTCTCCCCATATCCCCTGACTCCGCTATCTTTAAGAGCTCTGTCTAGCTCTCTCATGAAAGCATCCAGAGAACCGGCCTCCGAGGCAGAGAATTCCACAGACTCACCACTCTCTGTGTGAACTCCCAGGTAACGTTTATTCACGCAGAAGGTGATGCACGCCTGGGACAGTGGTTTAGGATGCAGATACGACAGTGGCATTTAAAAGGCTTTTAGTTAGGCACATGGATATGCAGAGAATGGGGGATTATGAATCATGCGCAGATAGAGATTAGAGTCATACAGCGCAGAAACATCCCCTTCGGCCCATCTTATTCATGCGGACCAAGATGCCCCATCTAAGCCAGTCCCATTTACTCGCATGTGCCCTTGTTCCTCTCACCCCTTTCTACCTATCTTTCATTTCCAAGTGTCTATTAAATGCTGTCAACCAGGTTAGTTTAACCCTGGCACGAGGTTCGGCAGACATTGTGGGCTGAAGGGCCTGCTCCTGTGTTGTACTATTCCACGTTCGTGACGGAGTGGGAGTAAGGTTTAAGGATCGGCTTTTGCGATTGTGTGACGATGGGCACGGACTCCATCTACACCTCATGGTGTGACAGTAAGGTTGCCAGCATAATCAAGGACCAGTCTCACCCCAGTGACTCCCTCCTCTTCCACCGGGCAGGAAATTCAGAAGTTTGAAAACGCACAGCTCCAGATTTAGAGGACAGCTTCTTCCTAGCTGTTATCAGGCAAATGAATGGTCCTCTCGTCAGCTAGAGCGCAGTCCTGATCTCCCATCTACCTCATTGGAGATATTTGAATTTGAACCGGACTTTATTGGATTTGAAAGTGATTGTAGTAAATGCTGTTCCCTTTATCTTTATCTGTGCACTGTGGAGAGCTTGATTGTATTTGTGTGTAGTCTTTACTTTCACTGGATAGCTCACAAACAGAAGCTTTTCAGATGCTTTCACTGTGCACTGAGAATTGCTGAGAATAGAGCTGATCACAGCACCACCAACTGCATTATGTTCATAAGTTCCAAGTTACAGGAGCAGAAATATTCCGTTCAGCCCATCAAGCCTACACCACCATTCAATCATGGCTGATCTATCTTTCCCTCTCAACCCCATTCTCGTGCCTTCTCCCCATAACCCCTGACACCCGTATTAATCAAGAATCTATCTCTGCCTTAAAAATATCCATTGACTTGGCCACCACAGCCATCTGCGGCAATGAATTCCACAGATTCACCACCCTCTGACTGAAGAAATTCTGCCTCATCTTCTTTCTAAATGTGCGCCCTTTTATCCTGAGGCTATGACCTCTGGTCCTACTCTCCCACGAGTGGAAACATCCTCTCCACATCCACTTTGTCCGGGCCTTTCACTATTCTATACGTTTCACTGACGTCCCCTCTCTGCCTTCTAAACTCTAGCGAGTACAGGCCCAGTGCCGACAAATGCTCATCATATGTTAACCAACATATCTTTGTAGGAAGGATTTGCTAGTGATGTTGGGGAAAGTTTAAACCAGCATAGAGGGGCCAAGGCAACCTCGAAAGGAATGCAGCAAGAGAGAAACAAAGTTTTAAATGGCAGTTAGAAAAGCAGGAAGCCAAATAAATAGGCCGCAGAAATAAAGGCATCCAATCCAATGGGGTTAACTTGCAGAGAAATGTTGGTTTGGCAAAATTAAAGGAATGCATCTGAATTTAGTTTAGTTTTGTTTAAGAGATACAACGTGGAAATAGGCCCTTCGGCACACCAGATCCACACCGACCTGTACACTAGCATTGTCCTACACACTAGGGACAATTTACAATCTTTACCGAATCTGCAAACCTGTACATCTTTGGAGTGTGGGAGGAAACCGGTAGTCAGGATCGAACCTTCTAACTCAAAGCAGTGACTACCCAGTCCCCATGATTCCAGGCACATAAGGCAGCAATTCTTCGTCTGTAATCTATGATGAATTAATAATAGTGAATAACCTATGATGAGTGTTTGACGGCACTGGACCGGGACTCGCTGGATTTTAGAAGGATGACCTAATTGAAACTTATCAAACAGTGGAAGGCTTGGATAGAGTGGATGTGGAGGGGATGTTACTAATAGTGGGAGAGTCTGGGACCAGAGGGCACATATTCAGAATACAAGAACGTACTTTTAGGAAGGAGATGAGGAAGAATTTCTTTAGTCAGAGGGTGGTGAATCTGTGGAATCCATTGCTACAGACGGCTGTAGAGGCCAAGTCAATGGGTATTTTTAAGGCACAGAATGACAGATTCTTGATTAGTATGGGTGTCAGGAGTTATGGGGAGAAGGCAGGAGAATGGGGTTGTGAGGGAGAGATAGATCAGCCATGATTGAATGGTGGAGTAGACTTGATGGGTCTAATTCTGCTCCTATGGCTTATGAACATGTATGACATGAATATATATGTAATGGTAACGTGGAGACCGAGTAGTCAAAGCTAGGAACTAAATGTTTGTGGCGCATAAATAACTTGGAAAGACAGGCAAAACAGAAAGGGAGATAGATTAGAGCTATGATTCAGGAATGGGATTGGCACAATGGTGAAAAGGATCTTGGCTCAGCAGATCACGATGCATAATTAGATTGACCCTTTGAGTGGAACTAAGAAGCGCCAAAGAGTTGGAAACATCTGTAGGACTTCATAAGTTACCAAAGGCACAGTGGCACAGCTGGTAGTGCTGCTGCCTCACAGCACGAGACCCAGGTTCAATCCTGACTTCGGGGGGTGTCTGTGTGGAATTTACACATTCTCCCATTGACCAGTTTAGTTCCGTTTATTGTCACGTGTACAATGAAAAGCCTTTGTTGCGTGCTATCCATTCAGCGGAAAGACAATACATGATTACAATTGAGCCATCAACTGGTATACAGATACATAATAAGGGAATAACATTTAGTGCAAGACATGCGGGTTTCTCCCGGATGCTCCAGTTTATTCCCACATTCTAAAGACGTGCGGGTTTGTAGGTCAATTGGCCTCTGTAAACTTGCCTGAGTGTGTAGGGAGTGGATGAGAGAAGGTGATAACATAGAACGAGGGTCGGCGTAGACTCGATGGACCGTAGGGCCTGTTTCTGTGCATTATCTCTCTTTTTAAACTAAATAGCAATGGCAATATTGAACATGGCTTAAATCAAGCCAATGGAGATGCGTGTAACAGCTCTAATATAATGATCCGAGGTATTGTAATTCAGGTCTAGACTGGGCAGGGTCAATTAATGGTGATAAGGTGGAGAACAAATTCACATATTTAAGATCAATGTACTGAGGCTATTTTAGATTTTGTGCATGGTGCAATTAAAGAGGATTAATTGATAATCTTGCAAAGCGGCCCATAGGGAAGCATAACTGTGATAAGGTAGTTTTATTCTGACTTTCAAAGTAATGTAGATTGATCCTAATCAAGGTTATTAACTTTATCAACGGAAACGATGACGGCATGAAGAGACAGCTAGATGTGGTTCATTGAGAAAATAGATTGAAAGATATTACAGCATTTAGTTTAGAGATATGGTGCGGAATCGAGTTCAGCAACGACCAGCGATCCCCACACATTAACCCTACGCCACACACACTGCGGACAATTTTACATTTATACCAAGCCAATGAACCTACAAACCTCTACATCTTTGGAGTGTGGGAGGAAACCAAGGATCTTGGAGAAAATCCATGGGGTCACAGGGAGAATGTACAAACTGCGTACAGGCAGCGCCCGTAGTCAGGATCGAACCCGGGTCTCTGGCGCCGTAAGGCAGCAACTCTACCGTTGCGCCACCGTGACGCATCACTCCACACCCATTGGTTTCTTTTACATTTTCTATGAGTACAATATCAAAATATTCAACAGATTTATCAAGCAAGATATTCCTGTAGTGAATCCATGACACTATATTTAATATGAAACCAATTAGTGTGTCTCAAGATAGTAGAAATGGAGATTATCTTCAAAATTGAAAATTAGGTCGTTTACAAAATAGTCGCAGGGGCGAAGCAATTAATTTGGACTGTCAAATCAAAACCACCTTTATGCTACTCAGCATGCTTGTCATGTTTTCCAGCCCACTCGCTGTATTTTAAACCCTACAATTCAACAAGCTTCCACTACTACTCCCAATCTCTGCCACAGAAGGCAGTGGAGGCCAAATCACTAGATGTTTTCAAAGAGTTAGATTTAGCTCTTAGGGCAAATGGAATCAAGGGATATGGGGAAAGAGCAGGAACGAGGTGGTGATTTGGATGATCAGCCATGATCATATTGAATGGCAGTGCTGGCTCAAAGGGCCGAATGGCCTACTCCTGTACCCATTTTCTATGTTTCTATGTCTAAGCTTCCATTGCTATCCCTCACTAGTTTGGTTTGGGAACATCTACATCCAAGACCGCAAGAAATTGCAGCGAATTGTGGACGCAGCCCAGACTATCACACAAACCAACCTCCCCTCCATTGGCTCAATTTGCACCTCACGCTGCCTCGGCAAGGCCAGCAGCATAATCAAGGACGAGTCGCACCCTGGCCACTCCCTCTTCTCCCCTCTCCCATTGGGCAAAAGGTATAGAAGTGTGAAGATGCACACCACCAGATTCAGGGACTGTTTCTTCCCAGCTGTTATCAGGCAACTGAATCATCCTACCACAACTAGAGGGCAGTGCTGAACTACCATCTACCTCTTTGGTGACCCTTGGACTATTCTTGATCGGACTTTGCTGGCTTTACCTTGCCTAAATGTTATTCCCTTATCATGTATCTATAAACTGTAAATGGATCGATTGTAATCATGTGTTGTCTTTCCACTGACTGGTTAGCACGCAACAAAAGCTTTCCATTGTGCCTCGGTACACGTAACAATAAACTAAACTGAGTACTGAGTAATATATACTGCCAAAGGCAGTGGTTCTTGACATTGTAAATGGTTCTTGGTTCTTGACATTGTAAATGAGACAATTTTCTCACTATCTACTGAGTTCCGTTTAGAGATACAGCGTGGAAACAGGCCCTTTGGCCCACCAACGTGCCAATCGGTGATTCCTGTGCACTAACACCATCCGATACGCACTAGGGACAATTTACAATTATATCAAGCCAATTAACATACAAACCTGCATGTCTTTGGTGTGTGGGAGGAAACTGGAGATCTTTGCTATTGAGGCATTGCAGCGTAGGTTCACGAGGTTAATCCCCGGTTTGGTGGGACTGTCATGTGAGGAAAGATTGGAAAGACTGAGCTTGTATTCACTGGAGTTTAGAAGGATGAGAGGGGATCTTATAGAAACGTATACAATTATGAAAGGACTGGACAAGCTAGATGCAGGAAAAATGTTTCCAATGTTGGGGGGGACCAGAACCAGGGGCCACAGTCCAAGAATAAAGGGGAGGCCATTTAAAACTGAGATGAGAAAAAACTTTTTCACCCAGAGAGTTGTGAATTTGTGGAATTCTCTGCCACAGGAGGCAGTGGAGGCCAATTCACTGGATGAATTTAAAAGAGAGTTAGATAGAGCTCTAGGAGCTAGCGGAATCAAGGGATATGGGGAGAAGGCAGGCACTGGTTACTGATTGTGGATGATCAGCCATGATCACAATAAATGGCGGTGCAGGCCTCCTGCACCTATTTTCTTTGTATCTCAGAGAAAACCCACGGAGGTCACGGGGAGAACGTACAAAATCCTATCTGCTCTGCCATGGTTTTAAACTCAGTCATCAGATCTTCTTGTAACCTCCACCACTTAAAGGCAACCCCAGCTTCTTCTCCAGTTGCTTCACATTACTGCATTCCTTCATCCATGTCCGTTCTTCTGTAAAATCTCTATAGTATCCACCTCACTGGCAAGATTAGTACCCAGAAATGGATGCAATACATTTGTCATGGAGTTGCACGACACGAGAACAGGCCTTTCAGCCCACCGTATCGAGAAATAGTGTGAACAGGTCATAAGTTCATAAGTTCTAAGAGTAGAATTAGTCCATTCGGTCCATCAGGTCTACTCTGCCATTCAATCATGGCTGATCTATCTCTCCCTCCTAACCCCATTCTTTGCCTTCTTCACAGAACCCCTGACACCCGTACTAATCAGGAATCTGTCAATCTCCGCTTCTCAAAAGATGGGGCCGCACTGTGGCACAG
This sequence comes from Okamejei kenojei, assembly GCA_035221665.1. NCBI lineage: Eukaryota > Metazoa > Chordata > Chondrichthyes > Rajiformes > Rajidae > Okamejei > Okamejei kenojei. Next base: position 184,630,878 of record CM069131.1, on the reverse strand, counting down.
CGGTAGAATTGCTGCCTTACAGCGCAAGAGAGCAGGGTTCGATCCTGATTATGGATGCTGTTAAAACGAAGTTTGTACCTTTTCCCCGTGATCGCATGGGTTTTGTCAAGAGATTGTTGGTTTCCCGCCACACTCCAAAGACGTACAGGTTTGTGGGTTTATTGTCTTGGTATGAATATAAAAGTGTGTGAAGGATAATGCTAATGTGCGTTGAAACCACCAGGGCGCTGAGGAGATGGCAGCCCTGCCGGCAGTCTGTTCGTTTTTTTTCTCACCTTTTTGTTATTTTTAGCGTCTGTTTAAAGTTTGTTTTTATGTTCTTTGGTTTGTTTTATGTGGTGGGAGGGGATTGGGGGAAACTTGTTTTTCAAGTTCTTACCTTCCCGGAGATGTGATCAATTTTCGGATCACATTTTCCGGGCTCTGCGGCCTACCATCGCTGGAGCTGGGAGCCGCCTCGGACTGTCGTGAGCCCCACCGCGGGGCGCGGACTTAACATCGGAGCGGATCCCTTGCCTGGGATCGCTCCCACCGCGACCACTGTGGACTTACCATCAAGGGCTCGCAGTCTCGGGAGAGGCTAGTCAGGAGCTCCAACGCCACGATGCGAGGTTCGATCGCCCACCGCTGGGGAGCTGACAACCCCCTGATGCAGGATCTGAACGCTTCGACGCGGAGGCCCGAACGCCACCGGCTACGGGAGTCAAGACCGTCCCGTCAATGGAGGGCTCGACGCCCCCGACCGAGGAAGAACAAGGGAAGAGACTTAAACTTTAATTTGCCTTCCATCACAGTGAGGAGTCACTGTGGTGGATGTTCATGTTAAAATGCGTTTTTGAGTCTGTTGCTTTGAATTGTATGACTGACCTGGCCAGTGAAATTCCTCGTATGTTGCAAAACATACTTGGCGAATAAAATTTGATTCTGATTCTGATTCTGATTCTGATTGATCGCTGGTCAGTGCGGATTTAGTGGACCGAAGGGCCTGTTTCCGCGCTGGATCTCTAAAACTCAACTCCTGAGGCTATGGTCTCTGCTCCTGGACGCTCCTACTAGTGGAAACATCCTCTCAACATTCATTATCCAGGCCTCTCACTGTTCAGTAAGTTTCAATGAGGTCCTCCCTCATCCTTCTAAACTCATTGTTTAACAAGGAACTGCAAATGCTGGAAAATCGAAGGTAGACAAAAATGCTGGAGAAACTCAGCGGGTGGAGCAGCATCTATGGAGCAAAGGAAATAGGCAACGTTTCGGGCTGAAACCCTTCTTGGTTACGGCCCGAAACGTTGCCTATTTTCCGCTGCACCCGCTGAGTTTCTCCAGCACTTTTATCTACCTTCTAAACTCACTGATAAAGGCCTGTTTCTGTACATGCTGATACATGCTGTATCTCTAAAATTAAAACTATCACGTCACCACTTCTTCTTCTTCTTGCGTTTGAGGCAGCAGAGGTTATGTAACGCCCTCCAGGCACTGTAGCCGGTTCAATGTGCTGTTGTCGAGGGCCGTGAGGTCTACCCTTCCACCAGGGGGGCGGGGGACAGCGCAGTCGAAAATGACGTGCGGCGCTGTTTGCTGGTCTGCTCCACACACGCAGGCTTCTGATGGATGCAGCCCCCAGCGATGTATGTTGGCGTTGAACCGACCGACCCCTGTACGGAGCCGGTTCAGGGCAGCCCACTCTTTGCGGGCAGGTCCGAGCCAGGTGGGGCTGTGGTGTTCGGTGCAACAGTGAATTGTGGAGGTCGCAAAGTCCGTTCCCACTCAAACTCCTTTGCTTCACGGACACAGCTTATCCAGACTCAAGCCCTCCAGTCCAGGTAACATCCTTGTGAACATTTTCTGCCTCTCTTTAGCTTAATCATATCTTTCCAGTAGTTTGCCGATCAGAACTGCATTCAATCAATCACCTGTTCACACTTGTTCTATGTTTTTTTCCCAGTCTCTCATCCACTCCTTACACACTGGGGGCAAATTAAAGAGGACAATTAACCTACAACCCCACACGTCTTTGGGATGTGGGAGGAAATCGGAGCTCCCGGAGGAGACCCAAGTGAGGCCTAATCAAAGTTTTGTCCAACTGTAACATGACAGGCCAACGCTTGCACTCAAGGCCTTAGTCAATGAAGGTAAGCATGCCATATGCCTGCTTCACAACCCTGCATACCACTTTCAAGGAACTATGTACCTGCAACCCTCAGTATCTCTGTTCAAAAAACCTCCTCAGGGCCCTGCCATCCATTGTGTTTACCCAGCCCTCGTTTAACTTCAAAATGGATCATTTTCTGCTTATCCGAGTTAACTTCCATCTTCCATTCCTTTGCTTTCTTTCCCTGTTGCAACCTTAGACAACCTTCCTCACTGCCAGTTAAGCCTGGAAACTGATGTAGAATCTTCTCTCTCGGAGGGAGGTAAATGAACCCAAAGCACCATTTAGAAGTGTAATAGATTTATTCACAGCATCTTGGTTGTTAGTCATCCTCCAGTCAAGATGTACAGCACGACTTCATGATTTGAAGCATCGACAATAAAACTTCTATAAAAGTAATGTTCCAACTGTTCAACAATTTGCTTCGGTCACATTTGGTGCATTGTGTGCAATGCACTAAAGTAAGGATAGAGGCTTTGAAGAGGATGTAAAGAGGTTCATCAGGTTGCTATCTGGATTAGGGAGCCTTAGCTATATAATTAAAAGTCTCATCTTGACCATTCCCTGTCTGCGTTGTACAGTGATTTTAGAAAAAACGCTACCCTGTATCGCTGTGATTTTTGGCCAGCTTAATCACAGTCCTACTGTGCCAGCCCTGAGGATTTTTCCCATCGATGAAATATTAAAAAAAGTTATGAGTGTTTAAAAAACCTTGAGATCAGCTGATTGGTCCTCTCGCCTGCCAATCACTGTGATGAAGGTAACTCACCTTCTGGGGGGTGTGGGGGCAGGACAATAAAACCCCGGATGCCTGGACGCGAGTCAGTCACTCTGCAAGATTGCGAGCAAGAAGCCACAGCTGTCATTCTAAGCTGTGAATCAACTGAACTGTGAGTCTGCAATGTACTTGCAATAAATGATTTATTAGCTCTTAATGACAATGCCATGAGTTGTTTGGCCTGCTGTCCTGCCTGTGCTTGAAACTGCAATGCTTTATTAGGTCCGACTCTGTTTGGAAGGAAAAAATGCTTTATTAGGACCGACTGTGTTTGGAAGGAATAAATGCTTTCTTAGGTCCGAATGTGTTTAGTCCAATAGTCTCGCTCATTTCGTGACTTCCGCTTAGTGGACAGGTCGCGCTGATTGCGTGATTTCCGGTGAATGCAGAGGTCACTCTGATTGTGTAATTTCCGGTAAGTGCAGAGGTCGTGCTGATTGCGGAAGTGCCGCTGACTGCGGATGCCCCATAGTGGAGAGGCCGCGCTCAGCTGTGTGATTAGATTCAAGAAGGTTTACTGTCATATATATGGTGTGCGAGTCAGTGTGTGTGAATGCGAGTGTGTGTGTGTGTGTGTATGTATGTGTGAGTGTGAGTCAGTGTGTGAGTCTGTGTATGCATGAGTGTATGTGTGTACGTGTGAGCGTATGTATGTGTGTGAGGTGGAGGATGTGTGCGAGTGTACGAGTGTGTGTGTGTGCGAGTGTGTGTGTGTGTGTGTGTGTGTGTGTGTGTGTGTCTGTTTGTGTGTGTGTGTGCGTGTAGTTGTTTTTACATCCTCGCAAAAACACCATGCAGTAACAATTACACTTTTACATATTCTGATTAACAAGCTTCCCCTCGAGGCAGAGAGCACCTTCACTGAACATTTTATGCTTTATTTCTCGACTTATTCTCGACTCATCTATATACTTATAATATTCTCATCTTGTCTTCTTCCGGTTTGCGTTGTTTTTAAATTTGCGCAAATAGGGTACCCGATAACGCTGTGTGGAACCGGGAGCTATGGAGTGAAGCTGGAGATGGACTGGGAGCCGTTGAGTGAGGCCGAAAGCTGAAGGTGCGAGGTGAGCAGAGTGCGAGCCGCGTCTCTGGTGACCACCCCTCCCCACACCACACCCCCCCTCCCTCCCCACATCCCCTTTTCAGGTGCATTTTCAAACCGTTCTAGGGTTTAAGTCATCTTTAATTGTAACACATAGTATAGCGGTACAGCAGGTTGTTAGTTCATCATAACCGCTTCCCAGACTACTTAATGTAGGAAGTGGGTGTTAGTATAAAGCATACAGTAAGGTGGGGTTAGTGATACTACTCTACTATGATTGGTTCACATGCAATAACCAATCTACACCCTTCCCCATAAAGATTAAAGATAGTTAGGCAAAGGTAAGACACGCGGATTTAAACATATCGCCTTATCTATCAGGCGGTCTACTAATACGACCCGAACGCGTACGGACCAACCCCTCTCCCTCCGTTCCAGGAAAGTTAGTGGGGGAGGGAGGCATTGAACCCAGAAGGGGGAAAGCAACTGGGGACGCTTTAGGCGACCAGTAGGGTGAGCATGCGGGAGAGGTAGTGGTGTTGATAGATAGGGTTGCCGACTGTGGTGGAGAACGGGGCACGCTGGGACTAGTGACGGTAGCAGCAGCAGCAGAGGATTTAAACAGCAGAGGTGGAGCAAACGGATCGGCTGGTGGCGGACGAGGTTCTTTTACAAGCAGCAAGTGTTGGCGGCTCCGTCTGTACTAGGCACCATCGACGTTGACAAGGTAGGAGCGGGGTTCCTTAGACGGGCCGACAGCGAAACCCAGACGGGAATGTCCCGCAGCAGTCTGTAAACGAACGACCTGACCCTGCGGCAGCGGCTTCAGTGGTTTGCTGGACTTGTCATAGGAGCGTTTCTGCTGGTGTGGTGCCAAACTGTTGCAGATGGAGCAGGATGCTGCGTGTGTAGGTTTGTTCAGGATGGTTACAAGTGGTTGGTGGTCGGTTTCGACCGTGAAAGTGTTACCAAAGATGAAATCCTTGAATTTTGAGCAAGCGAAGACCAACGCTAGCAGCTCTTTCTCGATCTGGGCATAGCGCTGTTCAGTGTCCGTCATGGTGCGGGAGGCATAGGATACAGGCAGTACAGTCCCATCGGTAGATGTTTGAAGGCAGGCTGCGCCCAGCCCGTATTGTGAGGCATCACAGGTTATCGTGACAGGACGCATCAGATCGAAGTATGTCAAGGTGGGAGTGCTGGCCAGCTGAAGTTTAAAAAAATCGAATAGCTGTTGATGCTGCTGGTACCAGGTCCATTCAGTGTCCTTGCGGTAAGTTGTCTCAGTGGTGAACTGAGTTAGCTGAGATTCGGTATGAACTTTCCCAGATAGTTCACCATTCCCAGAAATCGTTGTAAGCTTAGCACGTCGGTGGGGGCTGCCATTTCTCAGATGGCTGCAGTTTTCTTCAGGTCAGGCTTAAGACCTTCAGAAGTGAATACCTGTCTGACATAGGTGACCTCCGGTAGGTGGAACGTGCATTTCTTAGGGTTGAATTTTAGGCTAATCTGGCGTGCCCTGTCCAGAATAGGTTTGAGGTTGTTGTCGTGTTCTGCTATGTCCTTGCCATAAACCTGGATGTCATCTACGATGATGGCACACGGGAGGCCTGTGAACAGCTGTTCCATGGTTCTTTGAAAAACCTCGCTGGCCGAGTTGATTCTGAACGGCATCCTAAGAAATTTGTATCTGCCAAACGGTGTAGCAAACGCAGCGAGGTTCGAGGACTCGTCATCCAGGGGTACCTGCCAGAACGAGCTTCTAGAACAGAAAACACTGTTGCGCGCCCGATTTGTGCCGCGACGTCCTCAGCTGTCCTCATCGGATAGTGTGGGCGCTTGAGGCGGTGTTTAGGTCTCTTGCATTGATGCACGTGGAGCTCGTTTTTGTCTTTCTTAAATGTGACAACCATGTGGAGACCCAGTCTGTGGGTTCGCTGATTTTGGCAAGTTTCTTAGTTCAGTCTTGATTCTGTCTCGCATGGCATGTGGCAGGTGGTGGGGGGCACGGACCGCTGGACGACGGTGGGGTCAATGGCGATCTTATAGGTCGCAGGCAGCTTGCCATCGAACAGATCAGGGTAGCTTTTTATCGGGTCCTCAGATATAAGCAACTTGTGAACAGAGCGGTCGAAGGAGACTAGCCCCAGGTCCTGGCACGCCTGGATGCCCAGTAGAGTCACAGAGTCCGATTTTAGAACTTAGAAAGATTTCCCGTGGTGTTTTGCAGCACATATTTAAAGCTAGTTCTTCCAAGAGGTTACAGGACCTCCCCCCCATAAGCATGTAAGGTAGTGCCATCTCTAGTCAAGGTGTCATTATTTTTAAATCTTGTTGAAGACATGCAGAGACATCATAGCCGTAAGTGGTAGCTTTTTTTCTAAAATCAATATGCAGCGCAAACAGGACGTGGTCAAGATCAGAGTTTTAATTATATATATACACACACACACACACATATATATATACACACAAATATACACATATATATATACATACATTTACATATATATATATATATATATATATATATATACACACACACATATATATACGCACACATATACATACATACATTAGACTATGTTGGGTCCCAGCATCACACGGGAGGGCTGGTCCCCAAATGCAATATTCCACCTCCCCAACCAATTCCAATATTGGGTGGGGGGTGGGGGGGATTTCTGGACCGCTAGTATGGGTGTTGTGGGCTGAAGGGACTGGTTTCCAGAGGGCTAGTATGGACATTGTGGGCCGAATGGATTCTTGGGCTTGCGGCTCAGTCACTCAAGCCTGTTGTGCTGGCAGCTCACTCACTCACGGCTGGTGGGCTGGCAGTTGACTCATGGCTATTCCTTGAAATTCCATTTCAAGCAGGAAGGCCACCAAATTCAAGTGCAGTTTCATACCATTTCAAGCAGGGTGCAAGGCTACTAAAGACAGCGAGCAGTGACCTCTCACTCCTTCACCTTGCAGAGACTGAGCCACGCCCACACTTCTGGGTTTTATAGTCCCTCCCCCCTCAAGGGATGTGGCCTTCATGGCGTGATTGACAGGAGAGAGAATCTCAACATTTTTTAAACACTAATAACTCTTTTATTTTTCATCAATGGGAAAAATCCTTGGCACCTGACGAGCAGAGAGGGACTCTGAGTAAGATGGCCAAGACAGTCGTACGTGGTATTGATATTTCTAAAATCAATATAAAGCACACACAGGAAGTGGTCAAGATTAGACTTTTAATTATACAGTAGGCAAAGCAACTTTAATTAGGCATGGCAACTTTAATTAGGCATGGCAACCTTAATTAGGCATGGCAACTTTAATCAATTCCAAACCAAAGGCACACAGCTCTAGCATTTCCAAACCTTAGGCAACACAGCTTTAGCATTTCCAAACATTAGGCAACACAGCTTTAGCATTTCCTAACCAAAGGCAACACAGCTTTAGCATTTCCAAACCAAAGGCAACACAGCTTTAGCATTTCCAAACCAAAGGCAACACAGCTTTAGCATTTCCAAACTATATTTTCTAACCAGATTAAGGGCACTGACAAGTAAGTAAGACATGTGTTCAGTGTTATTCACAGCTCAGACTGAGAGACGTGACTCTCGCTCCACCATCTTGCAGAAACTGACTGAGGCACGCAATATTTCCTGGTTTTATAGTCCCTCCAGAAGGGGCGTGGCCTTCAGGAGAGGGAATCTCAACATTTTTTAAACACTAATAACTCTTTTATTTTTCATCGATGGGAAAAATCCTCTTATCCTGCACAGCGGAGGGGGACTCTGAATAAGATGGCCAAAAATCACAGTCGTAAGTGGCAGCGTTTAAAAAAAAATCAATATATAGTACAGGAAGTTGTCAAGATCAGAATATTAGTAATATATATAAAAAATAAAACATATTAGAGATATATGTATGTGTACCTAGAACACATATATACTGACACATTCTGTAACACATATATACTTTGGCCTGACACATTCTCCTATGTGGTCTTCAGTTTTTCTTCAGTTATGGGGGGCTGAAATTGTGCTAGGACTTTGGATAACAGGCTCCTGGAGATCTTGTAGACACAGAATAACACCAGCACCACAACTGCCAACACAAAGCCACAGATGTCTAGTAGGTACAGCTCATAGGTGGGCATTTGGTAAGAACGAGGTTTTAAGTGGTCCCCACTTCCGACCTTCAGTATTGAGTCGATCCACCTGTTGGTGAGTTCGGCCGCAGAGAACGGTTGGTACCTGAGCTGCTTACTCGTCCTGAGGGCATTCTGCTTGAAGCTGAAACGATAGAGCAATATTCAAATAGCGCCTCTCGCTCAGTCTGCCTTGGCCTACGCGATCTCCCGGTTGCTAAACACTTCATCTCCCCTTCCCATTCCCAGACTGACCTTTCTGTCCTGGGTCTCCTCCGTTGTCAGACTGAGGCCAAATGTAAATTAGAGGAACTTGAACAGCACCTCGTATTTAATTTGGTCAACTCAGTGATATGAATATTGATTTCACTAACTTCAAATAACCCTTGCATCCCCTCTCTCTCTCCGTCCCTCCACCACTCTAGTCATTGCACTAGTTTTACTGTTGTCCTGTTGAGTTCCACCATCTGTATTAACCCGTTATCACCTATCACACAACCAACAATGGACCATTGTGGGCTCCACATTTCCTTGATTATTGTTGCTTTTTGCTTATCTTCCATTCATTTGTCAATAGACAATAGGTGCAGGAGTAGGCCATTTGGCCCATCGAGCCAGCACCGCCATTCAATGTGATCATGGCTGATTATCCCCAATCAGTACCGTGTTCCTGCCTTCTCCCCATATCCCCTGCACTATTTCTAAGAGCCCTATCTAGCTCTCTCTTGAAAGCATCCAGAGAACCTGCCTCCACCGTCCCTCTGAGGCAGAGAATTCCACACTCACCACTCTGTGAGAAAAAGTGTTTTCTCGTCTCTGTTCTAAGTACCATCTATATCTCTCATTCCCCTTTCCCCCCGACTCTGTCTGAAGAAGGGTCTCAATCTGAAATGTCACCTATTCCTTTTCTCCAGAGATGTCCATCGGCTTAATTTCTCAAAGATAGTGGATTGAAGAAGAACATTATTTTCTATCAAGACTTTAGCAGATGATTTATTTCCATTGTTGGCCAAAACTAATGCTAATACTGAGGCTTTATAAGGTACTGGTCATGGGTGTCTCCAGGGTGTTATTCTCTATATGGAGGACACCTGTGCGTGACTTTGTTTAATGTGGGGAGAATGGTGCACAGACAGCCACCCCACAGTCCTAGACAGATCTGGGTCAGGATCCTGTGGCATGGAGTCCAAGACGAGCGGAGACCCTTTTCTACTGCAGCCTTCATCCGCCTTCCCAGCCGTCGTGACGCTCCACTAAGGTCAGCCATCGTCCTCCACCTGTTCAATCGTTGAGGTCTTGGTTGGATTGCTCTTTGTCAGAGTCCCCCCTCTCGACCTTACATCCATGGGTGGCCCTACCAGGAGCATAGCTCCAGACGGCATCGCTCTCAGGATCTCAGGTCCACACAAGCTTCTCCACCACGACAAGGTGACAATCCATGGAGAAGCCTGGAGTAATACTATATATTACTGGTCAGACCACATTTGGAGTATTGCGAGCAGTTTTGGCCCCCATAACTGAGGAAGAATGTGCTGGAGTTGGAGATGGTCCAGGAGATTTATGAGAATGATCCCGGTGATGTTAAGGTTAACTTATAATGAGTGTTTGACAGCACTGTGTCTGCACTACCGAATAGTGGAAGGCCTGGATAGAGTAGAGGGTATGGAGAAACTCAGCGGTGCAGCAGCATCTAAGGAGAAAGGAGATTTTCGGGTCGAGATCCTTCTTCAGACCTGGATAGAGTAGATGTGGAGAGGAGGTTTCCACTAGTGGGAGAGTCTAGGACCAGAGGGCGTAGCCTCGGAATGAAAGGACGAATGACTGAATCTGATGAATCTGACGTACCTTTAGAAACAAGATGAAGAGGAATTTCTTTAGTCAGAGGGTGGTGAATCTGTGGAAATCATTGCCACAGAGGCGGTGGAGGCCGTGTCATTGCGTATTTTTAAGGCGGAGATTGACAGATTCTTGATTAGTAAAGGTGTCTATGGTTATGGGGAGAAGGCAGGCGAATGGGGTTGAGAGGGAAAGATAGATCAGCAATGTCATAGAGTAATTCTGTGTCAATTCTCTTCATTGCTAAGCTGTGAAATGCACAGAATGCTGAGCTGATTAAATTTGATTAGGGTGGCACAGTGGTCCCATGGCAGAGTTGCTGCCTTGCAGCCTTAATTTGATCAATTTCCCTCCTGGGATGAATAAAGTTCTATCGTATCGTATTGTTACAGCACCAGAGACCCAGGTTCGATCCTGACTATGAGTGCTTTCAGTATGGAGTTTGTACGTTCTCCCCGTGACCTGCGTGGTTTTTATCCGGTTTCCTCCCACACACCAAAGACGTACGTACAGGTTTGTAGGCTAATTGGCTTCAGTAAAGATTGTAAATTGTGCCTAGTGTGTGTAGGGTAGTGCTAGTGTATGGGGATTGCTGGTTGGCATGGAATCGGTGGGCCAAAGGGCATGTTTCCGCGCTGGATTGGACAGGCTAGATGCAGGATAAATGCTCTTGATGTTGTGGGAGTCCAGAACCAGGAGTCACAGTTTAAGAATAAGGGTAGGCCATTTAGGACTGAGACGAGAAAAAACTTTTCACCCAGAGAGTTGTGAATGCGTGGAATTCTCTGCCACAGAAGGCAACGGAGGCCAATTCACTGGAAGATTTCAAGAAAGAGTTAGATTTAGCTCTTGGAGCTAACGGAATCAGGGGATATGGGGAAAAAGCAGGAACGGGGCACTGATTTTAGATGATCAGCCATGATCATATTGAATGGCGGTGCTGTATCGAAGGGCTGAATGGCCCACTCCTGCACCTATTTTTCTATGTTTCTGAATCTCTAAACTACGGGGAAAGATGTCACCTGGGAATGGTTATGAGTTGTGTCAGCTTGGCAACCAGAGCCTCCTCTTTCAGCTCGCCCACAGTGATGCGAAGGGCCATTCCCTTGCTCTGCAGGCGGATGACGTTGTCCGTCTGGTCATAAAAGAGCGGCAACCCCAGCACTGGGACCCCGTGGTACACCGCCTGGTGCAAACTGTTGATCCCACCGTGAGAAAGGAACGCTCGGATCTGTGGCTGGCCTGCATGCAAAGCACAGTGTCACACAGGAGACGTTGTTAAATCGACACTCATACGATCACAATTGATCAGAGCTGAATTAGGCCATTCAGCCCATCAAGTCTACTGCGCCAGTCAATCAACGCTGATTTATCTCTCCCTCCAAACCCCATTCCCCATAACCCCCGACACCCGTACTAATCAAAAATCTATCTAGCTCTTCCTTAAAAATATCCATTGACTTTGCCTCCACAGCCTTCTATGGCAATGAATTTCACAGACTCACCAGCCTCTGGTTAAATAAATTCATCCTCATCTCCTTCCTAAATGAACGTCCTTTAATTCTGAGGCTGTGACCTCCAGTCCTAGACTCTCCCACTAGTGGAAACATCCTCTCTACATCCACTCTATCCAAGCCTTTCACTATTCTGTACGTTTCAATACGGTCCCCCCTAAACCTTTGCTATTGCTATTGAGGGAGTGCAGCGTAGGTTTACAAGGTTAATTCGCGGGATTGACAGGACTGTCATATGCTGAGAGAATGGAGCGGCTGGGCGTGTATACTCTGGAGTTTAGAAGGATGAGAAGAGATATTATTGAAACATTTAAGATTATTAAGGGTTTGGACATACTAGAGGCAGGAAACATGCCCCGATGTTGTGGTCCAGAACCAGGCGCCACAGTTTAAGAATAAGGGGTAAGCCATTTAGAACGGAGATGAGGAAACACTTTTTCACACAGAGGGTTGTGAGTCTGTGCAATTCTCTGCCTCAGAGGGCGGTTCTCTGGATACTTTCAAGAGAGAGCTAGATAGGGCTCTTAGAGACAGAGGAGTCAGGGGATATGGGGAGAAGGCAGGAACGGGGTACTGATTGGGGATGATCAGCCATGATCACATTGAATGGTGGTGCTAGATCGAAGGGTTGAATGGCCTCCTTCTAACCTCCAGTGAGTACAGGCCCAGTGCTGTCAAACGCTCATCATATGTTATAACAATCTTAAACCCTAATCACCAATTAACCTAAACACCAATTTTCAAATCTGAATTTTGATTATTTGTCATAGCATCCCTGTTTTCCTGAATGTTAAGATTGTTTTGTTGCTACCAACACATAAATTGTGACAATTGGGTCAAGATAGGACACAAAATGTTTGAGAAGGCGGCGCGGTGGAGCTACTGCTTTCCAGCGCCAGAGACCCGGGTTCAATCCTGAATGCGAGAGCTTGTCTGTATTGAGTTTGTATGTTCTCCCTGTGACCTGCGTGGGTTTTCTCCGAGATCTTTGGTTGCCTCCCACACTCCAACGATGTACAGGTTTGTAGGTTAATTGGCTTGGTGTAAATGTAAAAATTGTCCCTCGTGCGTGTAGGATAGTGTTTTTTTTATTTTTTATTTTTTATTTTTTTTATTTTATTTTTTTTATTATAGAAACAAAATAATAACAAAGTACATTATTTTACAATGATGAAAATACATGATATTAATGATATATTCGTACTGTTAAAATTATTTGTATTATTATTGATTATAAGTTTTAAGATTATATATTTTATATAGTTGATAATAGATGGTACTAGTAATACATTCATAATATTAGTAATATACTCATACTGTTGATAATATTTGTATTGTCTCTGATTTTGAAATGTAGGACCAAATTTTATGTAATTAAAAATACGTAATCTAGTAAAACTTTTTATGATATTATTATATTTTCATACTGTTAATAATATATTGTATTATCATTGATTTTAAATTTTAACTAAAAAATTATTATATTTTATATAATTGAAAATACATGATACTAATAATACTTTCATAAAGTTAGTGATATTTTATATTCGTACTGATATTAAAATTTAAGATTATGTGTTTCTATACTTTTTTCTAATTTTTTATATAAGTTGTATGAAAAGATAGAAAAGAAAGAGTGTGAAAAGTTTGATGGAGAATGGAATATTAATCATTAATCCGTCTCCTTGGAGATATATTCATGATTTATTATATATATTTTCTTCATCTATTCAAATATTCAGGTCTCAGTCAAGTCCTCGTGCCGAACCGCATTATGACCCTGTAAATATTTAATATATGGAGACCAAATCCCTCTGAAGAGATCTAACCTGTCCATTAGGACAAGCCTTTCAATCTCTCCAGATGAAGTGTCTCCGACATTTCTATGTTCCACATTTTGATTGTTGGGGATTGTAGGGCCTTTCCAAAATTTTAAATATTAATTTTTTCCCAATTATTAAAACTAATAATCGATAAAGTTCTTTGGTTCATTGTTATTAGTTGGTCAGTTTCAAGTATTCCAAGTATTATTAAACTTTTGGATCAGGAGTCAAAGTTATATTGACAACATTCGAAATTATCTTAAATATTTCATTCCAGTATTTTACAATTTTTATACCAGTTAGTGAATGAGTGTGACAAATTTGCTTCTGAGATTTGACATTTATCACATATAGAGGATATTTTTGGGAAAATATTATGTAATTTAGATTTTGGAATAATGTAATCTATGTAGTATTTTAAACTGTATAAGGGAATGGGGGGGGGGGGTTTAGCATTTAACGAACAATGATGTATATGTTGTAAAACTTTCATCCCATATTTCTGGTCTTATAATTTGGCCTAATTCATTTTCCCAAGACTGTCTATGTATTTCTGTTGATGGGACATCACTTTCCAATAAAATATTGTATATATATGATATAATTTTTCCGTATTTGGATGTTTATTCAAGCATTCATCTAAAAATTTTCTGTCTTTCTATTTCTAAGTTCTTGTGTATTTGCAGAAATGAAACATAATTTCTGATTTGTAAATATCTAAAATATTCTTTATTGTGTAGTCCATAAGTTTGTTGTAATTCTTGAAATGAGAGAAAACAGAGTTTTCCTTATAAAGATCACCCATCTTAGAAATTCCTTTATTTTTCCATTGTAAAAAAGCCTTATCTATCATTGAAGGTTTGAAACGTAAGATTATTGGCGATGGTAAGGACCTAATGGTATAAATTTTAGTTTTAATGTTTTCTTTATTTGTTTCCAGATGCGGATTCCGTTATCTATTATCGGATTTTCACTATAAATTTTCTTAGCTACGTTAGTGTTAGCAAATATTATTAGAGCTAATTTCAAATGAGAACAATTCTCTTTTTCCATATTTTAACCAATTTGGTTTATTATCTATTTCTTCTAGCCAAAAATTCATATTTTTATATTGACTGCCAGTAATAAAACATAAGATTTGGTATTGCTAATCCTCCATTTATTTTAGGTTTACATAAATGTTTTTTATTTATTCTATGGCTCTTGTAATCCCAGATAAAGTTAGTAATTAGAGAATCTACTTTTTTGAAAAAAATTTTAGGGAGATATATCGGAATTATATTGAAATAGATAGATATTGCATAATTGTGGGAGAGAAAAATTCATTTTTATTGCATTAATTTTACCTAACATTTGGAAATAGGTAAGCTTTTCCAGTATAAATATTCTTATTTAATTTTATTCAATAATGGAGGGAAATTAAATTTAAATAAAGAGTCAATCTTTTTGTAAGAAAAGATCGAAAATCCCAAGATATTTATATTTTCGTTTGCTATCTTAAAAGGGAATTGTTGTAATATATGTAAATTATTCACCGTTATTGGCATGAGTTCACTTTTATTCCAATTGATACTGTATCCTGAAAGAGATCCGAATTCCATTATTAGTTTTAAACAAATTTCGGGATACTTGTTTCTGGTTCAGTGATGTAAAGTAATACATCATCCGCATATAAGGAGATTTATTTTTAGTATCTCTTGTATCATATCCATGTATTTCCGGGTGTAATCTCACCCTCTGGGCGAGAGGTTCTATTGCGAGCGCAAACAATAAAGGTGATAAAGGACAACCTTGTCTACAACCTCGAGATAAACTGAATTTAGTTGATAACATTCGGATTTTGTTATTCTTAGCTATTGGAATTAGTATATAACAATTTAATCAAGTAGTAAACTTCATTGAGTCTCGAGCCAATTTCGTGAAAGCTTAACGCGAAAAACCTAAATAGGTAAGGCCATTCCACTTGATCAAAAGCTTTTTCTGCGTCAAAGCGAAATGACTACTAAATCTTTTTTATCACTTCTTTTGAATATATAATATTAAATAACCGTCTTAAATTGTATGAGGAATATCTTTTTGGTATAAATCCTGTTTGATCAGGATGGATTAATTCGTTAACGACTGAACTTAGTCTTTGTGCTAGTATTTTTGTTAATATCTTTTGATCAATATTTAATAGAGCTATTGTTCTATATGATCCTGGTTCATCCAAGTCTTTATTTATTTTGGGTATAAGTGTTATATATAGATTCATTCAACGTGTCTGGTAATTTCTGTTGTGTGTATATCTGTTCATATTAATGATTTCAGACGCGGGAACCATATGATCATGAAATATTTTTATAAAATTCCGAACCTATGCCATCTGGTCCGGTGTTTTACCATTTTTTAATGCTCTAATAGATTCTTGGATTTCTTTTATTGAGATAGTCAGCATTTAGTAATTCTCTATTTTGTAAATCCAATCCTTTCAGGTTACATTTTTTTTAAAATGGCATCTATTTCTGTTTTATTTACTGTTGCTTTAGCAGTGTATATGTTTTTATAATATTGCATTAAATCTTTCATTAATATCTTTGGGTTGTATTAATAAATCACCGTTTTGTTGATTTAATCCTATGGATAATTTTTTCAGCTTCAATTTTCCTTAATTGTCGAGCCAATAATTTTTTGGGGTTTGTCTCCAAATTCAAACTGTAATTGTTTAGTATGTTGATAAAAATTTTACAACTTGATCTGTATATATTTTATTTAATTTATATTTCAATGCTGCAATTTTTTGTGTAATATTATATCTGGTTTTGTTGCATTCTGTATATCTAATTGCTTAATCTCCCTTTCCAAATCTTGTGTTGTTCCTTCCGAATCTTTTTATTATAGAATGCTTGTGAAGAAATCATGATTCCCCGGAGATATGCTTTAAATGTTTCCCATAATAAGGAGCAAGATATTTCTGGTTGATCATTTATTTCAAAAAAAATCTTAATTTGAGTTATGATATATTCCTGAGTAGTTTTATTTTTTAAAATTTGTGGGTTAAATTTCCACTGTCCTGAATTTTCTGTTTTGCCATTTATTTTAATTTTAAATGTTAATGGCGCATGATCTGAAATTATAATATTATGGATTATAATAGGATTAACACTATCCTATTATAAAATTATAATAGGATAGTGTTAACGTGCGGCAGGCACTTGCCGCGAGTAATTACTCAAGGTTAGGCAGTCAGTCGGCTTTTAAAAAATTGTTCTCCTCTCCGTAGCTGTCAGTCGACTTTTATAAAGTCTTCAAAAGCCTTATCTCTTAATAAAGTACATTATTTCCCGGCAATGAAGACGCATCTGCGTCGAAGATGCACCCCCAATATGAATTGCTAAATTTTGAAAGAAGGCTGGCGGGACATAGAATTTCTCAGGCTCAAAAAAAAAAATAAATAAATAAATAAAGTAACAATTCAATTTTCCCAAGGCTTCCAGATCTCCTTCATTCTGAATTACTGAATGGGTGGCGGGTGGAGGGTGATGGCAGGTGGAGAGATGGTGGGAAAAACGGGAGCACACCAGGACGAGTTGAATCAGTTGTGATCTTATTGAATGACAATACTAGTTCAAGGGACCAATTTGGGGGAGAGTTTCTTTCATAGCGTGTGGGGAGTCTGGCCAGGGGTAAAGTTGTGGGGAGGGAAGGAGCGTTGAGAAGGGGGGGGGGGTTGGGGATCATGCCAGTAACTCACTCCTCACTGCTGCCGCGGCGCTCCGGGCTCGGAGCCACCGCATTGTGGCCGAGGAGGGAAGTAGCTCGGGGGGAGGGCTGCGAGCTGCCGCCAGGACCGGACAGCAGAACCGGCCGCCACCTCAGCGCCTTCTGCCGGCCCGCTCACTGCTGGCAGGGCTCTCCGTCTGAACATCTCTGACCTGCCACTCGCCGGCCTTGCTCATGTCCGCCGCTATCGCAAATCCTTAAATTCCAATTGCCACCGGGAGCAGGACATGGCCTCACTTAGTGCCCTGGGTGACACTGCATGGTATTCACTGCCCGATCCGTGCCTTTCAATGTAGACCCGACAGTGAGGGGATCTGTGCCTACCTTGCCTACCCTGACGGCACGTGCCTGGTGTGCGGGGATCGCTGGTCGGCTCGGTCTCGGCGGTCTGTTTCCGCGCTGTATCTCTAAGGATAAACTAAACTAAACCACATCTTACCCAGTAAATCGTTCTGTGGAAGCCAGTTGTATATTTTCACATTATCTGGCAGGCTGATGTCAGAAGGCCAGGAGACATTGTTAAATCGCCAAATGACCTTCTGTGGTAGCCGAGAGAAAGCTTTGGTCATCTTCTCAAGCAGGTGCCGATCGGAAATTGAGTCCACCATAGTCCCCAAAGCAACCAAGATGAAGCCATGGTCCCCTGCTAGAAATTCTTCCATTTCCTACGCAAGAAAATAAAACTTATTAAAATCAGAATTCACATGCTCAGTAACTCCATGTTTTCACATTGTGAGATGCTGTCCGACCTGCTGACTTCATAAGCGATAGGAGCAGATGTATCTATCTTGGTGGCTGATCTATCTTTACCTCTTAACCCCATTCTCCTGCCTTCTCCCCATGGAAACATAGAAAAATAGGTGCAGGAGTAGACCATTTGGCCATTCGAGCCAGCACCGCCATTCAATATGATCATGGCTGATCATCCACAATCAGTATGGGTATGAAGAAGGGTTTTGGCCCGAAACGTTGCCGATCTCCTTCGCTCCATAGATGCTGCTGCACCCGCTGAGTTTCTCCAGCATTTTGTGTAAATCCACAATCATTACCCTACTCCTGCTTTTTCCCCATATCCCCTGATATCCCCAAAAGCTAAATCTAATTCTCTCTTGAAACCCCTGGCACCCATACTGATCAAAAATCTGTCAATCCATGCCTTAAACATATCCACTGACTTGGACTCCACAGCCTTCTGCGGCAAAGAATTCCTCCCTCTGACTAAAGGAATACTATGCATGCTAGTACCTTCCCTTTGATACCGTGGGCTCTCGTCTTCTTCAGCAGCCTCGCGTGTGGCACCTTATTACAATAGACAATAGATAATAGGTGCAGGAGTAGGCCTTTCGGCCCTTCGAGCCAGCATCGCCATTCAATATGATCATGGCTGATCATCCAACTCGGTATCCTGTACCTGCCTTCTCTCCATACCCCCTGATCCCTTTAGCCACAAGGGCCACATCTAACTCCCTCTTAAATATAGCCAATGAACTGGCCTCAACTACTTTCTGTGGCAGAGAATTCCACAGACTCACCACTCTCTGTGCGAAAAATGATTTTCTCATCTCGGTCCTAAAAGACCACCCCCCTTAACCTTAAACTGTGACCCCTTGTTCTGGACCTCCCCAACATCGGGAACAATCTTCCTGCATCTAGCCTGTCCAACCCCTTAAGAATTTTGTAAGTTTCTATAAGATCCCCCCTCAATCTTCTAAATTCTAGCGAGTACAAGCCGAGTCTATCCAGTCTTTCTTCATATGAAAGTCCTGCCACCCCAGGAATCAGTCTGGTGAACCTTCTCTGTACCCCCTCTATGGCAAGAATGTCTTTCCTCAGATTAGGAGGCCAAAACTGTACACAATTATGGCTCGATTGTAATCATGTAGCATGTATTGGCTTTCTGCCAACTAAAGCTTTCCACTGCACGCGTGACAATAAACTAAACTGGACTGAACACCTACCTGGGGCAATGGCTCGGCGGGTTTGGAAAGGTAACTACCCACAAAGACCACGTTGGGCAGCAGCGGTCGCGGGTATTCCAAGGAGAAGCCGGTGTTGTAGATCCATAGCTCAGCCTTACGATGCAGCTCCTCCAGGCTCACGTCCTGACCAGCGAAGTGCTTCTGGATAACATGGTCGAAGCAGCTGAAGCACCTCAGATCGGCAAAGTAACCCAACAGGAGCACCCAGGCGTTCTGCAGACGCTCAAGGAAGGTCATGCTATCCGATAGGTGGGACATGAAGGCAGGCACGTAACTGGGGTTCGACGGCACGTGGAGGTTACGCACGTTATAGGACGAGGTGCCGTAGATGGCAACAAAGGGCACCTCGAGCTTCTCGGCTAGCAGGAAGGTGCAGAAGTGAAAGGCCTCTATAACCAGCAGATCAAACTTCTCCTTCCTCAGCCTGGCCAGTACGTCCACATCTGACAGCAGCTTGTCGCATTCGTAAGCGTGCAAACGCAGGATTGAGAGGAATTGCTCGATCGAATATCTGTTACCGAAAAAAAGACAACATTAGTGGGCGGCACAGCGGTAAAGGCGCTGCCTTAGGGCGCCAGACACCCAAATTCGATCCTGACTACGTTCTGGAGTTTGCACGTTCTCCCTGTGACCTGCGTGGGTTTTCTCAGGGAGCTCCCAGTTTCATCCCACACTTCAAAGATGTACTGGTTTGCAAGTTAATTGGCTTCGGTAAAAATTGTAAATTGTCCCTAGTGTGTGTAGGATAGTGTTAGTATACGGGGGACCGCTGGTCAGCGCAGATTGGGTGGGTCGAAGGGCCTGTTTCCAAACTCTATCTCTAAACCTAGTTGACTGACCTACCCCCTCTATTGCAGGGATCATCTGTAACAGGTCTATATCTCGCTGGGCGTGTGAACTAGACATTCAGTCATCTATGTGAGAATTGAACGGCAGGACATGGAAGTATAGAAAACAGGTGCAGGAGTAGGCCATTCGGCCCTTCAAGCTAGCACCACCATTCAATGTCATCACATCCAAAATCACTATCCCCATTCCCGCTCTTTCCCCATATCCCTTGATTCCATTAGCCCCAAGAGCTAAATCTAACTCTTGAAAACGTCCAGCGAATTGGCCTCCACTGCCTTCTGTGGCAGAGAATTCCGCAGATTCACAGCTCTCTGGGTGAAAACGTTTTTCCTCATCTCAGTCCTAAACGGCCTACCCCTTACTGTTAAACTGTGACCCCTGGTTCTGGACTCTCCCAACATCGGGAACATTTTTCCTGCATCTAGCCTGTCCAATCCTTTAAGAATTTTTTGTGTTGGTGAGTTCTGAGCTGGCTGATCATCTTATACAGTGCACAGTTTAATTTGCATAAAAATCCATTTCTGGAGCTTAATTTTTCTCCTCCCCAGTCTGACACAGGGTTTTGACCTGAAAGATGAACCTTAATTCAGTTCAGTTTATTACGAGGTGTACCGAGGTACAGTGAAAAGCTTTTGTTGAACAGTTTCTCTTCCCGCAGATGCAGCCTTACTGGCTGAGTGTTTCAAGTCTTCTCTGCTTTTACATGGGTACGAGGAACTGGAGATGTTGGGTTACAAAAAAAAGACACAAAGTGCTAGAGTAACTCAGCGGGTCAGGCAGCAATCCTGAAGAACATGGAGAGGTGAGGTTTTGGGTCATACTGGGTGGCGTTTCGGTTCAACTCTGAAGATTGGTCCCAACCCGAAACGTCACCTATCCATGTGCAGGAGAGAACTGCAGATGCTGGTTTAAATCGGAGGTAGTCACAAAATGCTGGAGCAACTCAGCGGGTCAAGCAGCATCTTTCTATGTTCTCCAGAGATGATGCCTGACCTGCTGAGTTACTCCAGCACTTTGTGTGTCTTTCTCTGGTTTAATCACACATACAATCCACTGTTTTTGAGATTTCTGAAGATATAATTTTCAATCTTTCTCCCTTTTCCTATTATTTTAATCCAATCAGTATTTCCTTAATCAGTCTTTCTGGAATTTCTTTAGTCAGAGGGTTGTCCTTCTTCTTCTTGCGTAAGGCGCGCACAGCCTAAAGTTGTACGACAACTTGTTCTGTTTGATCTTCTGTTTGTGCACGCCAAGTTGATTGCATTCGTTGAAACAGGGTGGACCACGTGAAGGTTGCACTCTCCCACCCCAAAGAGCGGTGTATCTGTGGAATTCATAGAAATATAGAAAATAGGTGCAGGAGGAGGCCATTCGGCCCTTCGAGCCAGCACCGCCAATCATTGTGATCATGGCTGATCATCCCCAATCAATAACCCGTGCCTGCCTTCTCCCCATATCCCCTGATTCCACTAGTCCCTAGAGCTCTATCTAACTCTCTCTTAAATCCATCCAGTGATTTGGCCTCCACTGCCCTCTGTGGCAGGGAATTCCATAAATTCACAACTCTCTGAGTGAAAAAGTTTTTTCACCTCAGTCTTAAATGGCCTCCCCTTTATTCTAAGACTGTGGCCCTTGGTTCTGGACTCGCCCAACATTGGGAACATTTTTCCTGCATCTAGCTTGTCCAGTCCTTTTATAATTTTATATGTTTCTGTAAGATCCCCCTCATCCTTCTAAACTCCAGTGAATACAAGCCTAGTCTTTTCAATCTTAGCCTAGTCTTTTCGATTCAATGCTGCAGACGGCTGTGGAGGCCAAATCAATGGATATTTTTAAGACAGAGATAGATAGATTCTTGATTAGTATCTGAATTAGATAGATCAAGGGTTATGGGGAAAAAAGCAGGAGAATAGGGTTTGGAGGGAGAGATAGATCAGCCATGATTGAATGGCGGAATGCCGGATGGGCCGATTGGCCTAATTCTGCTCCTATCAAAAGATTGTTAAGGGTTTGGACATGCTAGAGGCAGGAAACATGTTCTCGATGTTGGGGGAGTCCAGAACCAGGGGCCACAGTTTAAGAATGACTAAGCCATTTAGAACAGAGACGAGGAAACACTTTTTCTCACAGAGAGTGGCGAGTCTGTGGAATTCTCTGCCTCAGAGGGCGGTGGAGGCGGGTTCTCTGGATACTTTCAAGAGAGAGCTAGATAGGGCTCTTAAAAATAGCAAAGTCAGGGGATATGGGGTGAAGGCAGGAACGGGGTACTGATTGGGGATGATCAGCCATGATCACATTGAATGGCGGTGCTGGCTCGAAGGGCCAAATGGCCTACTCCTGCACCTATTGTCTATCGTCTATCACTTACAAACTTTCCCTCCACTCATTTCATTCTTTGCCTATAATCATAGTCTAATTCATTTTACTTGTCTTCCACATTATTTGCCAATTGTTACAATTTTGTTGGACAAGGAGCTGGCCTGTTTAACCTGTCAGTCACTTAAGTCCTAAATACCCCACCACGCCTTGTTAAGATAAACTTCCACCAGGTTGCTATGGGGGGTGGGGGGAGAATATGGGAATATTGTGAACAGGTGATCGATGGCCAGTGTGGACTCAGTGGGCTGAAGGGTCTGTTTCTCTGCTGTATCTTTCAATCATTTAAATAAACACACGCTGGTTTCAAAGTTAATTTCCGTGCGATATCCGTCAATGTATAATCTTATTCTGATGCAAATAACGTATCAAGCCCGTTCTTTCGATTTTAGGATATCAGCATTGATCTTAATTTCTTTTCCTTCCTGAGATAATTTTGTGCAGATTTTGAGAAACATTGCAACTTACTTTTCATGCTGTGCAGGACGGCACTGCAGATGTTGGATTGAGCCAAAGATAGATACAAAAGCCTGGAGTAACTCAGCAGAACAGGCAGCATCTCTGGAGAGAAGGAATAGGCGACATTTCGGGTCGAGACCCTTCTCCAGACCCGAAACGTCACCCATTCCTTCTCTCCAGAGATGCTGCCTGTCCCACTGAGTTGCTCAAGCGTTTTGTGTGTCTCTTTACTTTTCATGCTGTCTTTTGGGGCGGGAGATTGCAACCTTCACGTGGTCCGCCCCGTTTCGACGAATGCAATCAACCCGGCGTGCACAATCCGATAAGATCGAATAGAACAAGTTGTCCTACAACTTTAGGCTGTGCACACCGTACGCAAGAAGAAGACGCTGTCTTTTCAAGTCTCTCACTGTGCTTTTATCCTGCCCTCGTTAGCGGGACACACACTGGTATCTGAATACTTGGATATTTTGTGAATATTCCCTGCTGAGTTCCATCCTTCTCTGATGGCACTTTCTGTCATACAATACAAACAGGCCATGCCTCCCACTTGGGCGTTATTTGCACGTCACAAGCGCGCAAAGATTTTGTACATCCCAAAATTCTGGCGCGCCGCTCACGACAGCGTGTCACTGCCTAAAGCCCCTGTCCCACTTACGTGTCCTTGGCACGTTAATTGCGCGACCTCGTGATCGCATTGAGACGCGACGGTCCCGCGATTTCATGCGCCCGCACAGCCGGCTGGAGCGCGTGAAGTCATATGAAGATGGAAACAAAATGCAGGAGTAACTCAGAGGGACCGGCAGCATCTCTGGAGGGAAGCAATGCTGGTCGAGACTCTTCTTCAGTCTGAAAGAAAGGTCTTGACCCTAAACATCATCCATTCCTTCTCTCCAGAGATGCTGCCGGTCCCGCTGACTTACTGCAGCAACTTGTGTCCATCTTCAATTTTCTTGGCTGCGCTTTGGGAGTAGAATGGGGGCGGATTGGACCGCAACGGCCGTGAGCGCCAGGCCGAGCTCGGCGATCGTTTGCCTGCTTCTGCTGCTGTTGGAGGTGAGACGTTGCGTCGCGCCAGGGTCTTGGGCCTGTCCCACTTTGGCCCTCAGTTCCACGACAGGTCGGTGGCGCGCGAAGATTCCGTTCGCTACAAAATTTCGGAGCCCCGGGCGATCTCGCGCACAACTACATACCCCTTCTCAGTGGGACCGGCCCCATGAGGCCACACGGTGCCCGTGCGCCTCAACACGACCACGAGGTCACGTAATTTGCGTGCCAGTGGGACAGGGCCTTAAGTCACCACGCACCATGCGCACAAAATGCGCACTATGCGCACACCACGTAAATTATGTCGCGTAAATTGCGCACAAATGACGCCCAAGTGGGACAGGCCCTTTACCAGCAGCAAAAGAACTTCAGGAATATTGCGCTTACAAAGGGTGTGGCTGTATTGAACCAGTGATTTTTTTTTCCTGAAATGTCACAGGAAGAATCAAGAGGAAGAAAGATTCTAAGGGGAGTAAGAGGCAACCGTGACTGACAAGGGAAGTTAGGGATGGAATAAAACTAAAAGAAAAGATGTATAACGTGGCAAAGAGTAGCAGGATGCCAGAGGATTGGGAAACTTTCAAAGGACAACAGAAGGTAACAGAAGGGCAACACAGGGTGAAAAGATGAAGTACAAGGGTACGAGGCCAAGAATATAAAGAAGGATAGTAAAAGCATTTTTAGGGATGTTAAGAGAAAAAGATTAGTAAAGTCCCTTGAAGGCCGAAACAGTTGAAATTATTATAGGGAACAAGGAAATGGCAGAAGAGTTGAACAGGTACTTTGGTTCTGTCTTCACTGAGAAAGACACAAACAATCTCCCAGATGTACTAGAGGACAGAGGACCTAGGGAGACAGAGGAACTGAAATAAATTTGCATTAGGCGAGAAATAGTATTGGGTAGACCGATGGGACTGAATGCTGATAAATCCCCAGGGCCTGATGGTCTGCATTCCAGGGTACTCAAGGAGGTGACTCTAGAAATCGTGGACGCATTCGTGATTATTTTCCAATGTTCTATAGATTCAGGATCACTTCCTGTGGATTGGAAGGTAGCTAATGTTATCCCACTTTTCAAGAAAGGCGCGAGAAAGAAAATGGGGAATTATAGACCAGTTAGCCTGAGATCGGTGGTGGGGAAGATGCTGGAGTCAATTATTAAAGAAGTAATAATAGTGCATTTGGATAGCAGTAAAAGGTTTGATGAAGGGAAAATCCTGCTGGACTAATCTTCTGGAATTTTTTGAGGATGTGACAAGTAAGATGAAGGAGAGCCAGTGGATGTAGTGTATCGAGGCTTTCAGAAAGCCTTTGATAAGGTCTCACACATGGGGATTAGTGTGCAAAATTAGAGCTCATGGTATTGGGGGTAGGGTATTGGAGATAGAATAAACGGGTCCCTGTCAGAATGGCAGGAAATGGCGAGTGGAGTGCCGCCAGGCTCGGTGCTGGGGCCGCAACTATTTACAATGTATATTAATGATTGAGATGATGGAATTTAACGTAACACCAGCAACTTTACACCAAAAATGTACACATTTAACCTGTAAATTTGCAGTCTTTGGAATGTGGGAGGAAACCGGAGTACCCAGAGGAAACCCACGCACGTCAGGGGGTGACGGGAAAAACTCCGTACAGAGGGCAGGGTACAAAGCACAGAGAGAGACTTGAAAAGACAGCATCTACTTCGTGCGTATGGCGTGCACAGCCTCAAGTTGGAGCACGGTGGCGCAGCAGTAGAGTTGCTACCCCTCCAGCGCCCGTCGCCAGGATCGAACCCGGGTATCTGGCGCTGTACGGGTAGCAACTCTCCTGCTGCGCCACCGTGCCGCCCTGTATTAACCCGTACCTGTGTACCGTGGATGGCTTAATTGTAATCATGTACAGTCTTTTGCTGACTGGGTAGAACGCAACAAAAAGCTTTTCACTGAACCTCAGTGACAAAAATTAACTAAAGTAAATTAAAATCTAAAACAAAAAAGTGCATTGAAAATTGTATATGTACTTTCCACTGAGCGCACTCTGTGCAAAGGCTTGCTTTACTCCCCGGTGTAATTCTGGGTAGCTTCCTCCAATAGCCCAAGGAATGTAAGTATAATCATCCCGCAAGGCCTGATATCCTAAAAGACAAAGTATTTTGATTAATTGATTGAAATATACGGGCTCTTTAGCCCACAGTGGCAATCCTGAACATCGATCCACCATTCACACTAGTTCTATGTTATCCAACTTTCACATTCATTTTCTGCACATTGGACAATAGGTGCAGGAATAGGCCATTCGGCCTTTCGGGCCAGCATCACCATTCAATGTGATCATGGCTGATCATCCACAATCAGTACCCCGTTCCTGCCTTCTCCCCCGACTCCGTTATCTTTAAGAGCCCTATCTAGCTCTCCAAAGAACCTGCCTCCACCGCCTTCTGAGGCAGAGAATTCCACAGACTCACAACTCTCTGTGTGAAAAAGTGTTTCCTCGTTTCCGTTCTAAATGGCTTACCCCTTATTCTTAAACTGTGGCCTCTGGCTCTGGACTCCCATAACATCGGGAACATGTTTCCTGTCTCTAGCGTGTCCAATCCCTTAATAATCTTATTTGTTTATTAGGGGCAAATTACAGGGGTTAATCAATCTACAAACTATCCGACAAACCAGATTTGCGTCAGTCTTCCTTTTCTTATGAATGTAATGCATTAGGCTTAGTTTACTTTAGTTTAGAGATACAGCTTGGAAACAAGGCCTTCAGCCCACCAAGACCGCGCCGACCAATTATCCCCATACACTACCCTACACACTAGGGACAATTTACAGAAGCCAATTAACCTGCAATCCTGCACATCCTTGGAATGTGGGTGGAAACAAGGGAATAACAAGGGAAATCAGGGATAGTATAAAAACAAAAGATGAAGCATACAAATTAGCCAGAAAAAGCAGCCTACCAGAGGACTGGGAGAAATTCAGAGTCCAGCAGCAGAGGACAAAGGGCTTAATTAGGAAAGGGAAAATAGATTATGAAAGAAAACTGGCTGGGAACATAAAAACTGACTGCAAAAGTTTTTATAGATATGTGAAGAGAAAGAGATTAGTTAAAACAAATGTAGGTCCCTGGCAGTCAGAAACAGGTGAATTGATCATGGGGAACAAGGACATGGCAGACCAATTGAATAACTACTTTGGTTCTGTCTTCACTAAGGAAGACATCAATAATCTGCCAGAAATAGCAGGGTTCCGGGGGTCAAATAAAGTGGAGGAACTGAGTGAAATCCAAGTTAGCCGGGAAGTGGTGTTGGGTAAATTGAATGGATTAAAGGCCGATAAATCCCCAGGGCCAGATAGTTTGCATCCCAGAGTACACAAGGAAGTAGCCACAGAAATAGTGGATGCATTAGTGATAATTTTTCAAAACTCTTTAGATTCTGGAGTAGTTCCTGAGGATTGGAGGGTAGCTAATGTAACCCCACTTTTTAAAAAAGGAGGGAGAGAGAAAACGGGGAATTACAGACCAGTTAGTCTAACATCGGTAGTGGGGAAACTGCCAGAGTCAGTTATTAAAGATGGGATAGAAGCACATTTGGAAAGTGGTGAAATCATTGGACAAAGTCAGCATGGATTTATGAAAGGTAAATCATGTCTGACGAATCTTATAGAATTTTTTGAGGATGTAACTAGTAGAGTGGATAAGGGAGAACCAGTGGATATGTTATATCTAAACTTTCAGAAGGCTTGCGACAAGGTCCCACATAAGAGATTAGTATACAAACTTAAAGCACATGGTATTGGGGGTTCAGTATTGATGTGGATAGAGAACTGGCTGGCAGACAGGAAGCAAAGGGTAGGAGTAAACGGGTCTTTTTCACAATGGCAGGCAGTGACTAGTGGGGTACCGCAAGGCTCAGTGCTGGGACCCCAGCTATTTACAATATATATTAATGATTTGGACGAGGGAATTGAATGCAACATCTCCATTTTTGCGGATGACACTAAGCTGGGGGGTAATGTAAGGTGTGAGGAGGATGCTAGGAGGCTGCAAGGTGACTTGGATAGGCTGGGTGAGTGGGCAAATGCATGGCAGATGCAGTATAATGTGGATAAATGTGAGGTTATCCACTTTGGTGGCAAAAACAGGAGGGTAGAACGAGACCTGGGTGTCATGGTACACCAATCAATGAAAGTAGGCATACAGGTGCATCAGGCAGTGAAGAAAGCAAATGGTATGTTAGCATTCATAGCGAGAGGATTTGAGTATAGGAGCAGGGAGGTTCTACTGCAGTTTTACAGGATTTTGGTGAGACCACACCTGGCGTATTGCCTACAGTTTTGGTCTCCAAATCTGAGAAAAGACATTCTTGCCATAGAGGGGGTACAGAGAAGGTTCACCAGACTGATTCCTGGGATGTCAGGACTTTCATATGAGGAAAGACTGGATAGACTTGGCTTGTACTCGATAGAATTTAGAAGACTGAGGGGGGGTCTTATAGAAACTTACAAAATTCTAAAGCGGTTGGATAGGCTAGATGCAGGATGATTGTTCCCGATGTTGGGGAGGTCCAGAACAAAGGGTCACAGTCTAAGGATAAGGGGGAATTCCTTTAGGACTGAGATGAGAAAACATTTTTCACACAGAGAGTGGTGAGTCTCTGGAATTCTCTGCCACAGAAGGTAGTTGAGGCCAGTTCATTAGCTATATTTAAGAGAGAGTTAGATGTGGCCCTTGTGGCTAAAGGGATCGGGGTTATGGAGAGAAGGCAGGTACAGGATACTGAGTTGGATGATCAGCCATGATCATATTGAATGGCGGTGCGGGCTCGAAGGGCCGAATGGCTTGCTCCTGCACCTATTTTCTATGTTTCTATGTTTCTATGAAACTGAAGATCTCAGAGAAAACACACGCAGTCACAGGGAGAACAAACTCAGTACACACAGCAACCGTAGTCAGGATCGAACCCAGGGCTCTGGCGCTGTAAGGCAGCAACCCTTAGTTCAGATGTATTATTGTCATGTGTACTGAGGTACAGATAAAATCTATGCTTTACTGACTCTAATTAGATCACATAATACTATAAAAAAAAATACAATGAAGTCAAACTCAGGCACAATGGATAGAGCAAAGGGACTGAATGTAGAATGTTAAGAAGGACCTGCAGATGCTGGAAAATCAAAGTTAGACAAAAATAAAAAATACTGGAGAAACTCAGCGGGTGAGGCAGCATATATGGAGCGAAGGAAATAGGCAACGTTTCGGGTTGAAACCCTTCTTCAGACAGTTGTGAGGGTGGGGGGGGGGGGCAGGAGGAAGAAAGGAATAGGTTGAGCCAGAGGGCTGAGGGAGAGCGGAGAAGAGGAGGAGAAGGTAGGGACTACCTGAAATTAGAGGTCAATGTTCATACCGCTGGGGTGCAAACTGCCCAAGCGAAATGTGAGGCGCTGCTCCTCCAATTTACAGTGGCCCTCACTCTGGCCATGGAGGAGGCCCAGGACAAAAGGTCGGATTTGGAATGGGAGGGGGAGTTGAGGTGTTGAGCCACTGGGAGATCAGGTTGGTTATTGCGAACCGAGCGGAGGTGTTCGGCAAAGCGATCGCCAAGCCTACGCTTGATGTAGAGCAGCTGACATCTAGAGCAGCGGATGCAATAGATGAGGTTGGAGGAGGTGCAGGTGAACCTCTGCCGCACCTGGAAAGACAGCTTGGGTCCTTGAATGGAGTCAAGGGGGGAGGTAAAGCGACAGGTGTAGCATCCCTTTGCGGTTGCAAGGGAAAGTACCCAGAGAGGGGGTGGTTCAGGTGGGAAGGGATGAATTGACCAGGGAGTTACGGAGGGAGCGGTCTCTGCGGAAAGCGGAAAGGGGAGGAGATGGGAAGATGTGGCAAGTGGTGGGATCACGTTGGAGGTGGCGAAAATATCGAATGATTATTTGTAGTATGTGACGGCTGGTAGGGTGGAAGGTGAGGACAAGGGGGACTCTGCCCTTGTTACGAGTGGGGGGGATGAGCAGAGTCACAGGGTATAGAAGAGACCCTGGTGAGAGCCTCATCTATGTAGGGGAGGGGACTCCAATTTCCCTGAAGAATTAGGACATCTCTGATGCCCTGATGTGGAACACTTCATCGTGGGTGCAGATGCGGCGTAGACGGAGGAATTGGGAGTAGGGGATGGAGTCCTTACAGGAAGCAGGGTGGGAAGAAGTGTAGTCTAGATAGGCATGGGAGTCAGTAGGTTTATAGTGGATGTCGGTCAGTAGCCTATCACCTGCGATGGAGATGGTGAGGTCAGGAAATGGTAGAGAAGTGTTGGAAATGGTCCAGGTGTATTTGAGTGCCGGATGGATGTTAGTGGTGAAATGGATGAAGTCAGTCAGTTGTGTGTGGGTGCAGGAGGTAGCACCAATGCAATCATCGATGTAGCGGAGGTAGAGGTCGGGGATGGGGCCATGGTACGCCTCAAACAAGGATTGTTCGACGTACCCTACAAATAGGCAGGCGTAGCTGGGGCCCATGCACGTGCCCATAGCTACACCTTGTATGTGGAGGAAATGGGAGGTCAAACGATAAGTTGATAAGGGTAAGGACCAGCTCCGCTAGGCGGAGTAGAGTATCAGTAGACGGGGATTGGTTGGTTCTCCGGTCGAGGAAGAAACGGAGGGCTTTGTGATAGGGGATGGAGGTGTCGTGTGACTGGACATCCATGGTGAAGATGAGGGAATGGGGGCCTAGAAAATGGAAGTCCTGGAGACAATAGACAATAGGTGCAGGAGTAGGCCATTTGGCCCTTCAATGTGATCATGGCTGATCATCCCCAATCAGTACCCCGTTCCTGCCTTCTCCCCATATTCCCTGACTCCACTATCTTTAAGAGCCCAATCTAGCTCTCTCTTGAAATCATCGTGAGAACCTGCCTCCACCGCGCTCTGAGGCAGAGAACTGGAGGCATTTAACCAGGGAGGGATAGGATGGAGTCGAGGTATGTGGAAATAAGTTCAGTAGGACACGAGCAGGCAGAAACAATGGGTCTGCCAGGATAGTCAGGTTTGTGGATTTTGGGGAGAAGACTGAATGTAGAATATAGTTCTCAGCATTGTAATGCACGTTCCATAGACAAAGGCCAATGTCCAGAATGGGGTAGAGGTGAATCAGAGAGTACCCTCATCGAAGTTAACAGAGGCGTAGTCAACGATTTTGTGAAGTGGTGTGGGCTGAATCACCTGCAGCTCAATACCGATAAGATTAAGGAGTTGGTGGTGGACTTTAGGAGGAGAGGAACACCCCTGTCTCCATCACTGGTGTGGAAGTGCAGTTTACCAGGAAGTACAAATACCTCGGAAGAAGGGACTTGACCCAAAATGTCACCCATTCCTTCTCTCCTGAGATGCTTCCTGTCCCGCTGAGTTATTCCAGTTTTTCGTGTCTATCTTCAGTTTAAACGAGCATCTGGTTGCTTCTTACACAAATACCTTGGAGCAGGGGTGGGGAACCTGCGGCCTTAAGGCCGCATGCAGCCTGCTGTGCCATTAAGTTTGGCCTTTTGAATGAATCTAAATTTTGTCGAACAAATCCTTGTATTGTTTTTGTTTGTCTTTTATTATTTTTATTTTAATCTTAAAATGAACATATTTAAAATACCAAAGAGTAAAAGAAGATTCAACGAAATAATGCTTTCTTGCTTTTCAACCATTTATTGCTGCGAATCTACATTCTCCTACCTAGCCCAAATCAAGACACCCTTAAGGTCACAAACGACGGATACCCATCTAGAAGATCAGCTGAAACTGCGTACCTCCATGTTGCAACCAAATATTCGAATGCTTTCCCACAAGAAGCAGTCACAACAAAGTCATTAAAAGGTTAGTTAACTTTAGAATTAACGACATTTTTCATTTTCTTGAAGTTAGTACATAGTCGATAAATAATGTGCATTTTGAAGTGTATCTAATTGAGGTTTCTTGGATGCAGCATTATTAGATTACATCTAACTAAATGCGGCATTCCAACATAAAAAGTTTCCCACCCTTGCCTTGGAGTTTACCTGGACCCCGAGGCCCTGTACAAGAAGGGACAGAGTGGGGGGGGACAACAGAAAGGGGAGGAGTTGTACCGTTTGATAGCCACAGGGAAGAAGGATCTCCTGTGGCGTTCTGTGCTGCATCTTGGTGGAACCAGTCTGCTGCTGAAGGTGCTCCTCAGGTTGACCAGTGTGTCATGGAGGGGGTGAGCTGTATTGTCCAGGATGTTCCGCAGTTTGAGGAGCATCCTCCCGTTCAAGACCTCCTCCCATGAATCCAACTCCGCCCCCAGGATGGAGCCAGCCTTCCTGATGAGTTTGTTAATGCTATTGGCGTCCGCAGCCTTCGTCCTGCTGCCCCAGCACACGGCAGTGAAGAAGATGGCACTGGCTACCACCGATTGGTAACACACATCTGCAGCGTCTTACTGCACATGTTGAAGGAGCGGAGCTTTCTCAAAATCTTTGCAAATCCCCAATCCTTTCCACTCGTCACTTTAATTTCATGTTTCATGTATCTTGTGTTTTTATGATGGTCAGCAGATCAAGTTCCCTCCTGGGATAAATAAAGTTTGATAGTATCGTATCGCTTCGAAGGGCCGTTCAGAAACCCTGATAACAGAGGTGAGGAAACTGTTCCCCGAGTCCAGCTTGATGATAATACTTGGCGTACAACTTGGTGTAATAATCGACAGAGGAGTGGGCCACTGGAGGCCCTGCAGCAGCCTGGGGCTCGGCTGGACCGGACACCGCTCCAAGATGCCGAGCAGCTGGATCGAATGCAGCCTGCAGCGGAGGAGACCAAGGCTACGCTTGGCCAGGTCGACCCTCCAACGCCACCAGGACAATGGACCTTCATGATCAGGTCAACATCCCTGCACTTACAAACTGGGACTGGAAAATGGTGTCCCACTGGTGACTCTGTGTACTGTCTCAGTGTACTACTGCTACACACTTGTCCTGTATCTGAGATGTTTTTCTAATATGTGTCTATGTTATAGTGATACTGGGGTCAAAGAAAGAGAGTTCATGTCGCGGCCCTGTTTCCACCAATCTGTCCACAACCACACACAAGACAGACACCATTGTATGCAGATGCCGAGAAGTGTGTTCAGCTCTGGCTGAACAACTTCTAAAGGGCACTGTCCCACCAGCATGCGACTCCATGCGATGAGCGCGACCTAACGTGGTCGCTTGAGCCGTCCGGCGTCGCGTGGCCGGTCCCACTTCGATCGCCGGAGCCGTGCGGACATCGTGCGGAGTCGTCCCGACATCGTGCAGGGCTCCGAAAAACTGACCATGTTCAAATATTCTGCGCGGCAACGGCTTGTCGGCTCGCAAGTCGCCCTCGATTACGCACCGCCTCAACGTCGTGCCTCCGTGACCCTCTCTGTAGGTGCCTCCGTGACCCTCTGTGTGTGTGGCTCTGTGGCCCTCTCTGTGTGTGCCTCTGTGCCCCTCTCTGTGTGTCCCTCTCTGTCCTGGCAAACTTATCTTTCAGACTTTGCTCCAAGAACGCCTCACTTCGCGTCGCGCCACTCACCCGACCTCCGCGCGGCCCCCGCTGCCGGTTTGGTCGCGCTCTTTGCATGCAGGCGCATGCTGTTGGGAACGGCCTGTACGGGGATCACCCGACTCCGCGCGGCCCCCGCTTCTAGTTTGATCGCGCTCACCGCATGGAGTCGCATGCTGGTGGGACAGGCCCTGAATCTTGTGTGTGGACTTGATAAGAAGAAGATAGTGATACTTGCACTGAACTGTAAACAGAAATGAATTTCACTGTGCCTCAGTACATGTGACATAAAAAGTACCATTTAACCATTGAACAACATGGGACGGCACGGTGGCGCAGCGGTAGAGTTGCTGCCTTACAGCGCCGGAGACCCGGGATTGATCCTGACTACGGGCGCTGTCTGTACGGAGTTTGTACGTTCTCCCCGTGCATGCGTGGGGTTTTCGCAGAGATTTTCAGTTTCCTCCCGCACTCCAAAGACATAAAGGTTAGTAGATTATTTGGCTTGGGTTTGTATACTTGATATAAGTGTAAATTGTCCCCAGTGTGTGTAGGCTTGTCTTAATGTGTGGGGATCGCTGGTCAGTGCGGACTTGGTGGGCCGATGGGCCTGTTTCCACGCTGAATCTCTAAACCAAAACTAAACATTAGCTTTCCCTTCACTTCAACTTGCAACTCCCACCAACTTCTACAGGTGCGCCTTCTAAGGAAGTAGAGTGTCAAACTTGAAAAATATCATCATTCCTTCTTTGTTCTTGCAGGAGGACTGCAGTATCTTTCGAAGACGGCTCAACACTGCCCCCCTCCTGGACAATTGGAGAAGGGCAATAAATGCAGGCCTTGCCAGCTTCACCTAAATTCTGAAAATGGAAAGATATGACAAAAGATCACTGCACTCGCATATGAATGTGTACAAGGCACAGAACTCACCGTCTAGAGCATAGACTACCTGATGGAAGTTCGACACGTTATGGCCCCCTCTTGCCAGGATCTTTGAGATTTCGTCCATCATAAGAGTATGACTTCCACCTGTGGATACATCCAAAATCACACGGTGCAAGGATTTAGACATTAGACTTCATAAATATAACGCAGAACAGGTCCTTCGGCCTGGACCAGATGGGTCGACGAGCCTGTTTCTGCGCTGTATCACTAAGCTAAACTAAAAGATTTCTAGATATTAAGGGAATCAAGGGATGTTGGGGCAATGCAAGAAAATTATGTCAGGGTAGAAGAACTGCCATGATAAATGTTGGATAAACGTTGTTACAGGCACGAAGGACCAAGTGGCCTACTCCTGCACCGACAGTTATAGAGTGATACAGCGTGGAAACAGGCTCTTCAGCTCACCAATGCCTCCACTTCCTCAGAAGGCATAGGAGGCTCAGCAGGTCAAAAAGCCTTTTGGCGCATTGCCCTTCATCAGTCAGAGTATTGAGTATAGAAGGTAGACACAAAATACTGGAGTACAACTCAGTGGGTCAGGCAGCATCTCTGGACAGAAGGATCTCTGGAGAGAAGCATCTCTCCAAAGATGATGTCTGACCCGCTGACTAGCTCCACCATTTTGCGTCTACCTTCGATGCCGCAAGCGCTGCCGCACTGGTGAGTAAGGCAAGGAAGCGCCTTTACCACCTCAGGCAATTGAGGAAATTCAGAGTGTCTCTGAGGATCGTCCAGTGTTTCTACTCAGCAGCTTTGGAAAGCATCTTGTCCGGAAACATCACGATTTGGTTTGGGAATTGCTCTGCCCAGGACAGGAAGGCTCTGCAGAGAGTAGTGCATTCGGCCGAACGCAATATGGGAACTACACTCGCTCCCTCTGCAGGAACTGTGTATCAGAAGGTGCAAATCCAGAGCCAACAAGATCATGGGGGACCCCTTCCACCCCAGAAACAGACTGTTCCAGCTGCTACGGTCAGGCAAACGCCTCCGTTGCCATGCTGTGAGAACGGAGAGGGTGAGAAGGAGTTTCTTCCCAGATGCCATTAGCACCAATTTACTGTTGTGTGGTGTCTTTCTAAATTGCTGTTTTTTCTTTTTTTCTCCCACAAATATGTAATTACTGATTCTATTCCATTCTGTTTTGTAGATTTTTTGTAGATCTGCAAGCATTGCCACTTTTCATTTCACTGCACATCTCATATGCGTATAGAAACATAGAAACATAGAAACATAGAAATTAGGTGCAGGAGCATGGCCATTCGGCCCTTCGAGCCTGCACCGCCATTCAATATGATCATGGCTGATCATCCAACTCAATATCCTGTACCTGCCTTCTCTCCATACCCCCTGATCCCTTCAGCCACAAGGGCCACATCCAACTCCCTCTTAAATATGGCCAACGAACTGGCCTCAACCACCTTCTGTGGCAGAGAATTCCACAGATTCACCACTCTCTGTGTGAAAAACGATTTTCTCATCTCGGTCCTAAAAGACTTCCCCCTTATCCTTAAACTGTGACCCCTTGTCCTGACTTCCCCAACATCGGGAACAAATCTTCCTGCATCTAGCCTCTCCAACCCCTTAAGAATTTTGTAAGTCTCTATGAGATCACCCCTCAATCTTCTAAATTCCAGCGAGTACAAGTCAAGTCTATCCAGTCTTTCTTCATATGGAAGTCGTGCCATCCCAGGAATCATTCTGGTGAACCTTCTCTGTACTCCCTCTATGGCAAGAATGTCTTTCCTCAGATTAGGAGACCAAAACTGTACACAATACTCCAGTTGTGGCCTCACCAAGACCCTGTACAACTGCAGTAGAACCTCCCTGCTCTTGTACTCAAATCCTTTTGCTATGAATGCCAACATACCATTTGCTTTCTTCACAGCCTGCTGCACCTGCATGCCTACTTTCAATGACTGGTGTACCATGACACCCAGGTCTCGCTGCATCTCCCCTTTTCCTAATCGGTCACCATTCAAATAATAGTCTACCTTCCTGTTTTTGCCACCAAAGTGGATAACCTCACATTTATCCACAGTATACTGCATCTGCCATGCATTTGCCCACTCACCCAGTCTATCCAAGTCATTCTGCAGCCTCCTAGCATCCTCCTCACAGCTAACACTGCCCCCCAGCTTCGTGTCATCCGCAAACTTCGAGATGTTGCATTTAATTCCCTCGTCCAAATCATTAATGTATATTGTAAATAGCTGGGGTCCCAGCACTGAGCCTTGCGGCACCCCACTAGTCACTGTCTGCCATCCTGAAAAGGACCCGTTCACTCCTACTCTTTGCTTCCTGTTTGCCAGCCAGTTCTCTATCCACATCAATACTGAACCACCAATACCATGTGCTTTAAGACAAATAAACTTGACGACTTGATCTAAACCAGCATCTGCAGTTCTTTCCCACACATATTGAGTATAGAAGTTGGGAGGTTATGTTGCAGTTGTATAAGACGTTGGTGAGGCCGCATTTAGAGTGTTGTGTTCAGTTAAGGGCACCATGTTATAGGAAAGATGTTGTCAAGTTGAAAAGGGCACAGAGATGATTTACAAAAGCTGCCTCAACTACCTCCTCTGGCAGCTTGTTCCATACACCCACCACCCTTTGTGTGAAAAGGTTACCCCTCATTCCTATTAAATATTTTCCCCTTCACCTTAAACCTATGTCCTTTGGTCCTCGATTCACCTATTCTAGGCAATAGACTCTGTGCATCTACCCGATTAATTCCTCTCATGATTTTATATGTGCATATTGAACTGAACTGGTTGGACAGGCTAGATGCAGGAAGATTGTTCCCGATGTTGGGGAAGTCCAGGACAAGGGGTCACAGCTTAAGGATAAGGGGGAAATCCTTTAAGACCGAGATGAGAAAGACTTTTTTCACACAGAGAGTGGTGAGTCTCTGGAACTCTCTGCCACAGAGGGTAGTTGAGGCCAGTTCATTGGCTATATTTAAGAGTGAGTTGGATGTGGCCCTTGTGGCTAAGGGGATCAGAGGGTGGAGAGAAGGCAGGTACGGGATACTGAGTTGGATGATCAGCCATGATGAATGGCGGTGCAGGCTCGAAGGGTGAATGGCCTACTCCTGCACGTAATTTCTATGTTTCTATGTTTCTATGAACTGTTCTGTATTTTTGCTTACAATACTGTGTTGTGCTGCAGCATGCAAGAATGTAATTGTCCTATCTGGGACACATGACAATAAACTCTCTTGACTTGACTTGATTCAATAAGATCAGCCTCTCATCCTCCTGTGCTTCAAGGAATGAAGTCCAAGTCTACTCACCGTCTCCGTATAGCTCACGCCCTCTAGTCCTGGCAATATCCTTGGACATTTTCTCTGTACCCTCTCCAGCTTGAGGCTTCTTAACACTTTCTTTTGTACCCACTGGGAATAGGACTAAGCCATTTGGCCCCTTCAGCCAGCTCTACCCTTTAACAAGATCATGGCCCACCTGACCACAATTTCAGCTGCAATAAACTGTTCACCCCCTTGCCTATCAAATATGAACACACCTCAGGACTATGTCCACACTCTGGACTTTGTATAGCTTGAACGAAGAGCAACTGTTTGCAATGTTATGGCCTGGTTACGCAGTATAACTACTAGTTTATTGTTATTTTAATTTGGTTCAGAGATTGATTCGACTGCCCCAGTCGCGGGAGAATTAAGAAGGAAGATTAGACTTTATTCCCTTCCATCACAGTGAGGAATGTGGGAAATCTGTTGCGGTGAATGTTTATGTTAACTTTTATAGAAAACATAGAAACATAGAAATTAGGTGCAGGAGTAGGCCATTCGGCCCTTCGAGCCTGCACCGCCATTCAATATGATCATGGCTGATCATCCAACTCAGTATCCCGTACCTGCCTTCTCTCCATACCCTCTGATCCCCTTAGCCACATCTAACTCCCTCTTAAATATAGCAGAGGGAGTTAGATGTGGCCCTTGTGGCTGTATGTAGTTGTGTGTCTTGTTGCTTTTTTTTAAGTATGGCTGTATGGTCATTTGCATATCACTGTACCTTAATTGGTGCACGTGACTATAAAATACCTTCGAACCTTTGAGATACGGCATGAAACAGGCCCTTCGGCCCACAGAGTCCGTGCCGACCAGCGATCACCCTGTACACTAGCATCATCATACACATTTTTACACGGGACAATTTACAATCTTTACCCGGGCCAATTAACCTACAAACCTGTATGTCTTTGGAGTGTGGGAGGAAACCATAGCACCCGGGGAAAACCCATGCAGGTCACGGGGAGAACGGACAAGCTCCGTACAGACACGCACCCGTAGACAGGATCGAACCCTGGGTCTCTGGCGCTGTAAGGCAGCAACTCTACCGCTGAGCCATCAAGCTGCCCCTATGTGTTGTTGCAGTAATGTGTCTCTAAAGCCGCAGCAAGTGACATGTTCATTGTTCTGTTCCTGGTGCACATGCCAGTGAAACACTCTTGGCTCTTCACACTGCCTCCAGCACCTCTACAACACTGCACAGCCAAACATTCGGTGACATTTTGGGCTGCCGGGCCTGTTCAGTTTCGTTTAGCTTTGAGATACAAACCTAGAAACAGGCCCCTCGGCCCACCGAATCTGCGCCAGCCAACAATCAGCGCTATCCCGCACACTAGGGACAATTTACAGAAGCCAATTAACCTACAATCCTGCACGGCTTTGGAGAGCGAGAGGAAACCGGAGCATCCGGAGATAACCCATGTGGTCACAGGGAGAACGTACAAACTCCATAAAGACAGCGCCCGTAGTCAGGGTCACTGGCGCTGTAAGACAGCAGCTCTACCACTGTGCCACCCTTCCTCCAGCTTTGCTTGCCTACCTACTCTTCACTGAATGTTTGCAGTTTAGCTTTTGTTGCGTGCTAACCAGTCAGCGGAAAGACCATACATGATTACAATAGAGCCATTCACAGTGTACAGATACATAATAAGGGAATAACGTTTAGTGCAAGGTAAAGTCAGCAAAGGCCGCTCAAGGATAGTCCAAGGGTCACCAACGAGGTAGATAGTCGTTCAGGACCTCATTGGTGAACGAGCTGCCAGAGGTGGTCGTCCGTCATTAGTGAGACCATTCATTCTAGATATTAGAGTCATAGAGTGATACAGTGTGCAAACAAGCCCTTCGGCCCAACTCGCCCACACCGGCCATCAATTTCCTAGCTACCCTCGTCCCACTTGCATGCGCTTGGTCCATAACCCTCCAAACCTGTCCTATCCATGTATCTGTCCAACTGTTTCTTAAACGGGGGCATAGTCTCAGCCTCAACTACCTCCTCTGGCATCTTGTTCCATACACCCACCACCCTCTGTGGGAAAGTTACCTCTCGGATTCCTATTAGCTCTTGTGGATAGCGGAGTTAAGGGATATGGAGAGAAGGCAGGAACGGGGTACTGATTGTGGATGATCAGTCGTTGTGGAATTAAGAGTAAAACAAGATCACAAATAATAAAAAGAGCTAACCATTCATTTTTATATTATTGGGCTGCAAGCTTAGCTGACAGTGAAAAGGCTGTGTGTAATCTGTGCTAAGAAGCTGTTTGCTGAAAGCATGTATTGCCACGTCTTATCAGTGCTAGGGAGCTGTTGATGACGCATGTATATTGCTGCTAACTGCTATCGGTGCTATTGTGTTACTTACTTACTAAGCACGAACTAACTGCTATCGGTGCTGCCGTTCTAAATGGCTTACTCTTTATTCTTAAACTGTGGCCCCTGGTTCTGGACTCTCATGTTTCAATGAGATACCCTCTCATCCTTCTAAATTACAGAGTGTACAAGCCCAGCTGCTCCATTCTCTCAGCATATGACAGTCCTGCCATCCCGGGAATGTGTACAAGCCCAGCTGCTCCATTCTCTCAGCATATGACAGTCCCGCCATCCCGGGAGGTTTAAACCGAAGATAGACACAAAAAGCTGGATAAACCCAGCGGGACAGGCAGCATCTCTGGCGAGAAGGAATGGGTGACGTTTCGGGTCGAGACCCTTCTTCAGACTGGTTAGGGATAAGGGAAAGGAGAGACATAGGCGGTGAGGTGGGGAGATAAAGAACAATGAATGGAAGATAGGCAAAAAAGTAACGATGATAAAGGAAACAGGCCATTGTTAGCTATTTGTAGGGTGAAAACAAGAAGGGTGAAATATATCTAATTGTATTGTGTTGGCACCTATTAAGAAGCTGTAAATAAGAATTTAATTGTTCCAATGCCAACACTGATGACAATTAAACACTCCTTGTTGCTTGTGTTGATGCCACAGCTGCTGCCTGACCCACT
Organism: Okamejei kenojei; assembly: GCA_035221665.1. Lineage (NCBI taxonomy): Eukaryota > Metazoa > Chordata > Chondrichthyes > Rajiformes > Rajidae > Okamejei > Okamejei kenojei. The sequence continues at coordinate 184,590,366 of CM069131.1, read as the reverse complement.
GAGTTTTTGCATATCTTTCATTCATTGTTCTTTATCTCTCCACATCACCGTCTATATCTCTCGTTTCCCGTTCCCCTCAGCCTGCAGAAGGGTCACGACCTGAAACGTCACCCATTCCTTCTCTCCAGAGAAGTTGCCTGTCTCGCTGAGTTACTCCAGCATTTCGTGTCTATCTTCAGTACGAATATTGATTTCTCCAAGAAATCCTTACATTCCCTCTCGCTCTCCGTCCCCCACCCGTCATCCATCTCGTTTCACTCGTTATCATGTTCTCCACATCCAACAATGGACCATTGTGGGCTCCATCTTCACTTGATCACGATTGCTGGCTTTGATTCATCCTTTTGCATACCTTTCATCCATTCGTTCTTTGCACCTCTTCATTTCTTTGGTTTCCTCCCTCCCCTGACTTTCAGTCTGAAGAAAGGTCTCGACCCGAAATATTCCTGTTCCTGCCGTCTCGGCAAGGCCAGCAGCATAATCGAGGGCAAGTCGCACCCTGGCCACTCTTGTCCCCTCTCCCATCGGGAAAAAGGTATAGAAGTGTGAAAACGTACACCCCCAGATTCAGGGACAGTTTCTTCCCAGCTGTTATCAGGCAACTGAATAATAATAATAATAATAATAATAATAATAATAATAATAAATAATAATATATATTTTATTGTCATTGCAACGAGATTTGGTATGCAGCTTCCATCCGATGCCATAACTTAAACAACTAATAAAATTTAGATAATATTTAGATTTAGATACCCCGGGAAACATGATTTATAAAAAGAACAGTAAAATAGTTGAAAGTGCAAATATGTCCGTGCCGGGTCGATGTGCGACCTGACCATCCGAGGGTGACAGTTCATGGGGGGGGGGGGGAACTCAGCAGGGCAGTTTCAGAGCCGCTATACCTCTGGGAATGAAGCTGTTCCTGAGTCTGGAGGTGCGGGCGTAGAAGGCCTTGTAACGTCTGCCAGAAGATAGGAGTTCCAACAGTCCATTACAAGGGTGTGAGGAGTCTTTATGGATGCTGACGGCCTTCCTGAGGCACCGTGTGTGGTAGATACCCTCCAAGGCTGGTAGCGGTGTCCCAATAATCGTCTGCGCTCTGTGGACGACACGCTGAAGAGCTCTCCTCTCCGCCTCCGTGCAGCTGAGATACCACACAGAGATACCATACGTTAGTATGTTCTCTGTCGTGCAGCGGTAGAAGGTCGTCAGCAGCTGTTGGGGCAGACCAGTCCGTTTCAATGTTCTCAGGAAGAACCGTCATTGCTGTGCCTTTTTGACCAGCGCAGCAGTGTTTGTGGACCATGTGAGGTCCTCTGAGATGCGAGTGCCCAGAAACTTAAAGCTGGACACTCTCTCCACACTGTCCCCGTAGATGGAGATTGGGGCGTATTCCCCATTGTGTGACCTCCTGAAGTTGATAATCAGCTCCTTGGTCTTAGAGGCGTTTAGGAACAAGTTGTTACCCGAGCACCAGTCCGCCAGGTTCTGCACCTCCGCTCTCTAGTGTGTTTCATCACCATTGTATCATCTGCAAACTTGACAATGGTGTTGGTGTCGAATGCAGGAACACAGTCGTGTGTGAAGAGGGAGTAGAGCATGGGGCTCAGTACACAGCCCCGCTGGTGTGCCGGTGCTCAGGGCTGTGTACTGTGTACTCAGTGGAGGACAGGTGCGGCCCCAGTCTCACTGCCTGCGGTCGCTCCATCAGAAAAATCAGGATCCAATCGCATATCAGTGAGCTGAGGCCTAGCTGGTGGAGTTTGCTGGTGAGCTTGATGGGGATGACCGTGTTATACAGCTATAGTCAATGAAAACCATCCTCACGTACGTGCCCTGTCTTTCCAGGTGAGTCAGGACAGTGTGAAGAGCCAGAGAGANTTGGCATCCTCTGTGGATCTATTTGCCCTGTATGCAAATTGATGAGAGTCCAGTGAGGCAGGGATGCGGGATTTGATGTGGGAGAGGACTAGCCTTTCAAAGCACTTCATGGGAATCACAACCAGAGAGCAGTCCTGAACTACTATCTGCCTTTTTGGTGATGCTCGGACTATCCCTGATCGGACTTTGCTGGCTTTACCTTGCATTACACGTTATTCCCCTTATCATGTATCTATACACTGTAAATGGCTCGATTGTAATCATGTACTGTCTTTCTGCTGACGGGTTAGCACGCAGCGAAAGCTTTTCACTGTACCTCGGTACATGTGACAACAAACCAAATGCAAACCTACCCCTTTACTCCAGAGATACTGCCTGACCCGTTGAGTTACTCCAGCATTGTGCGGCTCTTTTCACTGTACACCAGTGCTGTCAGCAATAATGAAACTGAAACGTAGACAACTGAAAGGGAAGGCCCGCTCTTGTGAGCTACTCCTGTGCTTTCTATTCCGTCCTTCACGAACACTCATTATAATGCAATGACTCGGATTCCGGACGCACATTTACACATTGCTGCAGGCTGTCATCTACATTTGGGAAAGGAACATTGGGAGAGGAAAAAAAAAAAAAAAAATAAAAAACACTTCTTACCCATGAGAGGCCAACGGTTTAACAGCTTTTTTTTGCACAGCGTGCGACGGACGCACAGGTTAGCAGAAGCAGAAAAGTTGACTTTGCCATTCTATCCTTGCAGAGGAAACAGTCTTGTCAAACTTCAGATGGACACTATAAAAACGGGAAGAGTGGAGTACTGCCAAGAGAGCGTCTGTCCTCACACTGAGGAAGGTGCCTCGACCCGTTCCTTCTCTCCAGAGATGCTGCTGCCTGTCCCGCTGAGTTACTCCAGCTTTTTTTTTTTTTTTTGGCGTCTAGCTTCTGTTTAAAACAAGCATCTGCAGTTCGTTCCTGCACTTGCAAACTTCAGCTCGCCTGCCTTCACCAGTCGAACGGTGTCCCCCTCTGGACGAGGCGCTGGGATTGGGTTGTCTCCGCAGTGATTTCATGGAGGGGGAACCTCGGCGGAACGCAATCCAGAGCAGAGATACCAGAGTAATGTTTGACCCAGAGGTGGGAGCCACTGGGGTGGACGGGACACCTCTTCCGCAACCGCTCCGTCCAGCCCGGCTGCACATTCGCGGAACTCTGCCTCCACCCTCCCACTGGGGACTGGGACAGGGAGGAACCCAAGGCGGAGTTGTTGTTGTTTTTAAACCTTTATCAAATTAGTCTCCAGCCACAACTCCTCAGCAGTTGCGTCCAAAGTTCACAGCAAGACGGGCACGAAATGCTGGAGTAACTCACTCAGCGGGTCAGGCAGCGTCTCATCTCTGGAGAGACCCTTCATTTCGGGTCGAGACCCTTACAGCAGCTAGTTGTTTTCCTCGTTCATTAGAAACGTTTGAAAAGTTTCACATTCCCGTAGTGACGCCCCTGATCCCCGATCCTACCCTCACCACCCCCCCCCTTCACCCCTCCCCCTCACCCCCGAACGCCCCTGATCCCCCCCTCCTACCCTCACCCCCCCTTCACCTCACCCCCACCTCACCAACCCCCCTGACGCCCCTGATCCCCGCTCCTACCCTCACCACCCCACCTTCACCCCCAACGCCCCTGATCCCCGCTCCTACCCTCACCACACCCCTTCACTCCCCCCCTCATCCCCAATTGCCCCTGATACCCCCCCCCCTCCTACCCTCACCCCCCCCCCCTTCACCTCACCCCCCTCACCCCACCTCACCATTCCCCTGATCCCCCCCTACCCTCACTCCCCCCTTCATCCCCCCACTCCCCCCTCACCCCCTCAACGCCCCTGATCCCCGATCCTACCCTCACCACCCCCTCTTCACCCCCACCCCCCCTAACGCCCTGATCCCCGCTCCTACCCTCACCACCCCCTCTTCACCCCCACCCCCCTAACGCCCCTGATCCCGATCCTACCCTCACCACCCCACCTTCACCCCCAACGCCCCTGATCCCCGCTCCTACCTTCACCACCCCCTCTTCACCCCACCCCCCCTAACGCCCCTGATCCCCGCTCCTACCCTCACCACACCCCCCTTCACTCCCCCCTCACCCCCATTGCCCCTGATCCCCCCCCTCCTACCCTCACCCCCCCTTCACCTCACCCCCCTCACCCCACCTCACCACCCCCCTGATGCCCCTGATCCCCCTACCCTCACCACGCCCCCTTCACTCCCCCCCTCACCCCCCAATGCCCCTGATCCCCCCTCCTACCCTCACCACCCCCCCTTCACCCCCCCCCCTCACCCCCCAACGCCCCTGATCCCCCCTCTACCCTCACCCCCTTCACCTCACCCCCCTCACCCCACCTCACCATTCCCCTGATCCCCCCCTACCCTCACTCCCCCCTTCATCCCCCACTCCCCCCTCACCCCCCTCAACGCCCCTGATCCCCCCTCCTACCCTCATCCCCCTTCACCTCACTCCCACCTCACCACCCCCCTGACACCCCTGATCCCCCCCTACCTTCACTCCCCCCTTCATCCCCCCCATTCCCCCCCTTCACACCCACCCTCACCCACACCCCCCTTCAAACCTCATTCCTAAACAAAACCCAACAGCAGCTAAAATACTAAACCTCTGGAAATCAGTGCGCCTACCTTTTCACTTCAGTGTTTTTCAATGCCTTTCTCTTGAAAGATTTATTTGTTAAACCGTCAGTCATTTTAAATGTCGTGTCAACTTGTTTGTGAATTAAGAGTCAAGAGTGTTTTATTGTCATATCCCAGATAGAACAATGAGATTCTTACTTTCAGCAGCACAACAGAACATAATAGACTCGAAAAATCACCCATTCCTTCTCTCCAAAGATGCTGCCTGCCCCGCTGAGTTACTCCAGCTTTTCGTGCCTATCTTCCCCTTAATCTGCTTATCTTTTACGCTCTTCGTTTAAACCAGCAACTGCAGTTCCTTCCTGTACAATCTTTTACCCAGAGTAGGGGAAACAAAAACCAGAGGACATTGGTTTAAGGTCGGGGTGGGGGGGGAGAGATTTCATAGGAACTAGAGGAGCAAAAATGTTGGGAGACTTTGTGCGGGTGGTTTTAGTTTGAAGTGTGAAAACACACATCTCCAAGTTCAGGGACAGTTTGTCATCAGGCAACCGAACCATCCTACCACAACCAGAGAGCAGTCCTGAACTATCATCAACCTCATTGGAGACCCTCAGACTATCCTTGATCGGACTTTACTGGCTTAATCTTGCACTAATGTTATTCACGTATTTCCGTTCATCATGTATCTGCACACTGTGGACGGCTCGATTGTAATCATGGATTGTCTTTTCGCTGACTGGTTAGCGCGTAACAAAAGCTTTTCACGGTACCACGGTACACGTGACAATAAACTAAACTCTAAATCAGCCAAGAAAACAGCATCTAGCTTTCCAAATGGTGACAGACCAACAAAGGGAACTGAGATTACAGGAATTTGAAACAAGGCAAGAACTTACTTAAGAGTTTCAAAGTAGCCCATTTTTTTCCTGTTTAATGTTCCACAAGACCAAAATTCAAAGCACAAGATTTCACAGTATTGATATTTTAGTTTTCACAGTCTGGGTTAGACTCATACTCATGATTAGTGTTTAGTTTGGTTTATTGTCATGTGTACCGAGGTACAGTGAAAAGCTTTTGTTGCGTGCTAACCAGTCAGCCGAAAGACGATACATGATTACAATCGAGCCATTTACATGATAAGGGAATGACATCTAGTGCAAGGTAAAGCCAGCAAAGTCCGATCAAATCCGGTAAAGCCAGCAAAGTCCTATCCCGACTACGGATGCTGTCGGTACATTCTCCCCGTGACCTGCGTGGGCTTTCGCTGAGATCTTCGGTTTCCTCCCACACACCAAAGATGCACACATTTGTAGGTTAATTGGCTTGGTTTAGTGTTAACTAACAATTCAGATTGTCCCCAGTGTGTGTAGGATATTGTTAATGTGCTGGGATCCCTGGTCGGTGCGGACTCGGTGGGTCGAAGGTCCTGTATCCGCGCTGTATCTTTAAACTAAAAAAATGAAACACTCACCGGACCTTCACTGAAGCTTCATCCACATCTAACCTACCTGGACAGCTCTCAACTAAATCCTCCCCCGGGGTACTGATTGGGAATGATCAGCCATGATCACATTGGACAAAGGACAAAGGACGTTTATTGTCACACACACCAATTGGAGTAGTGAAATTTGAGTTGCCATTGAATGGCGGTGCTGGTTCAAAGGGCCAAATGGCCTACTCCTGCACCTATTGTCTATTGTATAGTTCAAGTCTTATCTAAACTGCATCAACATTGTTTTCCAACACTCTCCATTCTTGGGTGAATAAATTTCTCTTGAATTTAAAGATAGAACAGCACGAGGCTGGAAGGGGCCTTATGGGCCACAAAGTAAGCACCAAATATGACGCCAAGTTAAACTCATCTCATCTGTCGTTATGTGATCCATATCCATCTATTCCCTGCCCTTCCATGTGCCTATGGGTCAGGCAGCATCCCTGGAGACCCTTTGTCAGACTGTGTGATGTTTTGGTTTGAGTCTGAAGAAGGGTGCCAACCCGAAATGTCACCTATCCTTCTCCAGAGATGTTGCCTAACCCACTGAGTTGCACTTTTTGTCTATCTCTGCTTCAAACATACGTATAATTCATTGTTCTTGAGATTCCCGAACATATGTCATTTAGTCTTTTTTCCTTCTCTTTTAATTTAGTTAGGTTTAGTCTAGTTGAGAGATAAAGCGCGGAAACAGGCACATCGAGCCCACACCGACCAGGGAGCCTACCAGGGAGAAGGCAATTCTGGATTTAGTGTTATCTAATGAACCGGATTTGATAAAGGAACTTGAGGTTAAGAAGCCAGTTGGAGGTAGTGACCATAATATGCTCAGGTGTAATCTATAATTGGAGAGCGAAAAGGGTAATTAGGATTAAGGGTAAGAAGGATTTTCATTAGGCAAGAAATAGTATTGGGTAGGCTAATGGGACTGAATGATGATAAATCCCCTGGACCTGATGGTCTGCATCCCAGGATCCTCAGGGAGGTGGCTCTAGAAATCATGGATGCATTGGTGATAATTTTCCAATGTTCTATAGATTCAGGATCAGTTCCTGTGGGTTGGAGGGTAGCTAATCTTATCCCACTTTTTAAGAAAGGCAGGAGAGAGAAAGGACCAGTTAGCCTGACATCAGTGGTGGGGAAGGTGCTAGAGTCAATTAAAAAAGATGAAATAGCAGCAAATTTGGATAGTAGTAACAGGATTGGTCCGTGTCAGCATGGGTTTACGAAGCGGAAATCATGCCTGACTAATCTTCTGGAATTTTTTGAAGATGTAACTAGGAAAATGGACAAGGGAGAGCCAGAGGACGTAGTGTACCTGGACTTTCAGAAAGCATTTGATAAGGTCCCACATATGAGATTAGTGGGCAAATGTAGGGCACATGCTGGTATTGGGGGTAGAGTGCTGACATGGATAGAAAATTGGTTGGCAGACAGGAAACAAAGAGTAGGGATTAACGTGTCCCTTTCAGAATGGCAGGCAGTGACTAGTGTGGTACCGCAAGGCTCGATGCTGGGACCGCAGCTATTTACAATATACATCAATGATTCAGATGAAGGGATTCAAAGTAACATTAGCTTCTTGCAAATTAAACATAAACCAAAAGTATAGCAGGGACTCGCAGGAGTCCATCCAAAAAGCTCCTACTCCCCAAATGGGCACGGGCGTTGCTCGACCTTACATACCCCTAAGGGTCAACCCCGTGACCTGCACCTCCCACACCGAGGCACCTAACTCCTCCCTCCAGAATCGAGGGTTCGCTCTGCCAGTAGCCGACCACCAGGTGCCACCAGGTGCCGCCACAAAGGAATAGTTAGATCTCAAGCCGGGTGTTGAGCAGCCAGGTTGTTGTCTCTGCGTCAATGTCTGCCAGGCCCAGAGCTCCATTTGGTGGGTGGTAGAGCGGGCACCCAGAGATAACATGGTTGGCTGTCTGTTGTTCTGATCCGCATTCAAAGGCTGGGCTCTGGCGGAGTCCCCATCTCCACGTGCTGGCCCAACTCCAGTACGAAGTCTGTTGAGCTTCACCCACGCTCCTCTGGGGAGGTCAGACAACTGGATAGCTTTTATCTGGTGAAGAGATGTAGCTGTGTAATGGGGATGAGGTTGCCTTCCACTCCAGAGACCACTTGGTGGCGATCCAGTGTGCTTTTGTCTCAGTTGGCTGGATGGATGCTAGGAGTTGTTTTCCATATAGATCTAAGGGGTGACGGGACTTCAGTCGGGATGGCCTCTGTACAAGTAGCATTAGCAAATTTGCAGGTGACACAAAGCAGGGTGGCAGTGTGAACTGTGAGGAGGATGCTATGAGAATGCAGGGTGCCGTGGACAGGTTGGGTGAGTGAGCAAATGCATGGCAGATGCAGTTTAATGTGGATAAATGTGAGGCTATCCACTTTGGTAACAAAAACAGGAAGGCAGATTATTATCTAAATGGTGTCAAGTTGAGAAAAGGGGAAGTACAACGGGATCTGGAGTTCCTTGTTTATCAGTCAATGAAAGTAAGCATGCAGGTACAGCAGGCAGTGAAGAGAGTGAATGGCATGTTGGCCTTCATAACAAGAGTTGAGTATAGGAGCAAAGAGGTCCTTCTGCAGTTGTATAGGGCCCTAGTGAGACCATACCTGGAGTATTGTGTGCAGTTTTGGTCCCCTAATTTGAGGAAGGACATTCTTGCTATTGAGGGAGTGCAGCGTAGGTTTACAAGGTTAATTCCCGGGATGGCGGGACTGTCATATGCAGAGAGAATGGAATGGCTGGGCTTGTATACTCTGGAAGGATGAGAGGGAATCTTATTGAAACATATAAGATTATTAAGGGTTTGGACACGCTAGAGGCAGGGAACATGTTCCTGATGTTGGGGGAGTCCAGAACCAGGGGCCACAGTTTAAGAATAAAACCCCTGTCTCACAGTGCGAGTTGGCCCACGAGTGACCCGGAGTTTTCACTCGTGGTGGTCACGTACGATGAACGTAGCGGCAACGTCGGAACTCGCGCGTTCAACTTGTCCACTCGTGGCGCTAACGGCAGGTACTCGGGAAACTTGTTAACTCGTGAAAAAAATCAAACATGTTTGATGTTTTCCACGAGTCAAATTAACTGTTCAAGTTAAAAATGGAAACATTTAAACTCGTTGCAGTAACGTAATGGCCCGTGCGTTTACCTTAGTGTCTCGTGAGTCTATCGTGGGAACTTTTTTATAATCTGAAAGGGACTGAACCAAAGTAGTATAATATGTATATACATATTATATATATTATATATATTTCAATTCCAACCCCGAAGCAATTGAGAGGCGATTTCTTGGGGCCATGTAATTTAACGTGTGTCTTTGCTTTTAAAAGTGAAGCTGTTTAATTGTTTACGCTGCGCTGTGTTTCGTGTTGGGGAGAGTGCTGCTGTTACAATGCTTTCGATTCTATACTGCCCTCCCCCTTCCACAGAAAAATGCTAAATTTATCTTTGTGCCCGCTCTCCTGGGAGCAATCCAAACCAGGGGAACAATGAACCCTCAGAGGCTTCGCGTTCCTTGCTCCTATATATGGACCTCGCTCGCTCGCAACTGTATGAACGCTCGATCAACCAGACATCGGCCAACACGGAGGCCTGATTACTGAAAACAAAGTCAACTTGTACCAGACCTCATCATCTTCCTTCGACAACCGTAACCACGGCACCACACTTTCAACAGAAAACTTAATATTTAAAGAATATATTATGGGACATTGGATTGTCTGAAGAAGGGTCCCGAGCAGAAACGCCACATATGTGTGTGTGTGTGTGTGTGTGTCTGTGTGTGTCTGTGTGTGTGTGTGTTCTGTGTGTGTGTCTGTGTGTGTGTGTGTGTGTGTGTGTGTGTGTGTGTGTGTGTGTGTGTGTGTGTGTGTATCTGTGTGTATCTGTGTGTATCTGTGTGTGTGTCTGCTGTCGGGTCCCGGCGGCCGCTCAAAGTCAGTCACCCGAGCTGCTTCCTTCCTCTGAAGTGGCGGCCAGTCCTGCTGTGTGTGTGTGTGTGTGTGTGTGTGTGTGTGTGTGTGTGTGTGTGTGTGTGTGTGTGTGTGTGTGTGTGTGTGTGTGTGTGTGTGTGTGTGTGTGTCTGTCTGTGTGTATCTGTGTGTGTGTGTGTGTGTGTGTGTGTGTGTCTCTGCTGTCGGGTCCCGGCGGCCGCTCAAAATCAGTCACCCGAGCTGCTTCCTTCCTCTGAAGTGGTGGCCAGCTGCTGTCTGTGTGTATCTCTCTCTCTCTCTCTCTCTCTCTCTCTCTGTATGTGTGTGTGTGTGTGTGTCTCTCTCTCCCTCTCTGTCTATCTGTGTGTATCTGTGTGTGTGTCTGCTGTCGGGTCCCGGCGGCCGCTCAAAGTCACCCGAGCTGCTTCATTCCTCTGAAGTGGCGGCCAGTCCTGCTGTCTGTGTGTATCTCTCTCTCTCTCTCTCTCTCTATCTCTCTGTGTGTGTGTGTGTGTGTGTGTGTGTGTGTGTGTGTGTGTGTGAAAGACAGTATTTAAAAACATAAAACAACAAGAAATGCACTTGCCACGTTATTGGTTACTGGAGGATGCGCATTTTCCCTTTGTAGGTCATATCAATAGATGCCGCCGCGCTGAAATAACTCAAAGCCACAGGATGGAGATGTATTTTAACATTGTTGCTTTATTAAAACATACCTTCATTCACGGTTGGCTCAAGAGTAACGGGAGAGGAACTTGGTAACTCGGGAGAGGAAGTTGGAGCATCGCAGCAATGACATACCCGTGGGAACTCGGTTACACACTTGATCATAAACTTGAAGTCTCGTGCACAACCACGAGTCTGTCACTCGGGGTACCTCGTGGGTCAACTCGCACCGTGAGACAGGGCCATAAGGAGTAAGCCATTTAGAATGGAAACGAGGAAACACTTTTTCACACAGAGAGTTGTGAGTCTGTGGAATTCTCTGCCTCAGAGGGCGGTGGAGGCCGGTTCTCTGGATGCTTTCAAGAGAGAGCTAGATAGGGCTGTTAAAGATAGCGGAGTCAGGGGATATGGGGAGAAGGCAGGAACGAGGTACTGATTGGGGATGATCGGCTATGATCACATTGAATGGCGGTGATGGCTCGAAGGGCCGAATGGCCTTTTCCTGCACCTATTGTCTATTGACCATAGATCCCCGCACACTAACACAAGGAACAATTTACACTAATACCAAATGTACAAACCCAAGCCAATTAACCCACAAACCTGTACGCCTTTGGAGTGTGGGAGGAAACCAAAGATCTCGGAGAAAACCCACACGGTCAGGGGGAGAACGAACAAACTCCTTTCAGACAGCACCCATTGTCGGGATGGGTCTCAGATCCCGACAACCGGGAACCCGGGTCTCCGGCGCTGCAAGCGCTGTAAGGCAGCAACTCTATTGCTGCATCACCGTGCCACCTACAAAATTGAATTAAATCCAGTCTTGCCCTCGCTTTATTTCATTCTTTGTCCATAATTATGGTCTAGTTCCTTTTACTCATCTTCTACATCATCAGCCAACTGTTACAATTTTGTCAGTCAAGGAGCTGGTCTGTTTGACCTGTCAGTCCATGAATATGCCACTTCCCCTGAAACATAGAACACAGAACAGTACAGCACAGGAACGGGCCCTTCAGCCCACAATGTGGCATCATGTTAAACTGATCTCATCTGCCTGTTCATGGTATGGTATGTTTATTTGTACTGAGTTACAGTGAATTTCATTTTTGTATACAGTTCAGTATCACTATACATAAGCACTTAGATACATCATGGACATGCATTTCAGATACAGTGCAAGTGTATAGCAGTAGTACACTGAGACAGTATACAGGGTCGCCAATAAAAGGTTTGCTGGGCTGTTGGCCGTGCAATTGAGGTTTCATTGTATTTTTTTCATTTGCAGTACTTCAGATATGTCAGGAAATCTGGAGAAGAGGTCGGAAGTGCTATAGACCTGGAGACCTGAAAAATACCTTATTTTCTCGTGCAAAGAAACTGAGGAGTGAAAGCATGGAGAAATTTGAAATCAAGCATTTAAAATGGACCATTGGCACAAAATGCTGGAGTAACTCATTTTTTCAGGCAGCATCTTTGGAAAGAAGGTGACGTTTCGGGTTGAGACCCTTCTTCAGACTGAGAGTCTGTGCAGAGCCAGTGGATGGCAGACCTATAACCTGTCCCTATCAGTAACCAACCAGACATAACATAAGGTCATAAGGAATAGGAGTAGAATTAAGCCATTCGGCCCATCAAGTCTACTCCACCATTCAATTGTGGCTGATCTATCTCTCCCTCCCGACCCCATTCTCCTGACACCCATACTAATCAAGAATCTATCTATCTCAGCCTTAAAAATATCCACTGACTTGGCCTCCACAGCCTTCTGTGGCACAAAAAATCCATCTCATTTCATGTTGCTGCCTCACTGCTCTAGACCTGCTTAGATGGGTCATTTTGGTTAACATGGGCAAGTTGGGCAAAGGGGCCTGCTTCCATGCTGCATCTCTCTATGACCCTAAGTGTGGCAGTGAATTGAAACAACATGCTGAGGATTTTTGCTTTTGGTACAATTTTTCAAAGGAGAAACAACAGATAATATTTCACATTAGCACACTCATTGGAACAAGATGTGGCTGCTGAGCATTTCTAGCATCATATTTTTGATTTTACAGTTGCGGTTTTTTGGCTTTATGCTAATATTTTGCCTTACTCAATTAAATTTTGAGAGTCGGATAAAGAAAAAAACATTTTCCACTTGCCTCTATTAAAGTACTACCATATAGAACATAGAAGAGTACCAAATACTAACAGACCCTTCAGCCCACAGTGCATGATGCCAAGTTAAACTCATTTCTTCTGATTGCACATAATCCATACCCCTGTATATTCAGGATACACAAAAGGCTGGAGAAACTCAGCGGGTGCAGCAGCATCTAAGGAGCGAAGGAGATAGGTGACGTTTCGGGTCGAGACCCTTCTTCAGACTGGTCAGGGATCAGGGAAACGAGAGATATAGACGGTGATGTGGAGAGATAAAGAACAATGAATGAAAGATATGCAAAAAAGTATCGATGATAAAGGGAACAAGCCATTGTAAGCTGTTTGTGGTGTGAAAATGAGAAGCTAGTGCGACTAGGGTGGGGGAGGGAGATAGAGAGAGAGGGAATGCCAGGGCCCGAGGGCTGAGGGAGAGGTGGGAAGGGGAGGAGACAGCCAGGGTTAACAGAATTGAGAAAATTCAATGTTCAAGCCCAGAGGATGCAGACTCCCCAAGCGGAATATGAGGTGCTGTTCCTCCAACTTGCGGTGTTGCTCACTCTGGCCGTGGAGGAGGCCCAGGACCGAGAGGTCGGATATGGAATGGGAGGGGGAGTTGAAGTGCTGAGCCACCGGGAGGTCGGCTTGGTTATTGCGGACCGAGTTTACATATATTCATGTGCCTTTTAAATGCCATTTTTCTATCTGGCTCCATACTTAATAAACTTTACATTACGTTAGACTTTAGCAATACAGCATGGAAACAGGTCCTTTGGTCCACCGAGTCCGCGCCAACCAGCAATCACCCCGTACACTAAATTACAATTTAAACACAAGATACACAAGATTTGACATGGGAATTAAGGGACAGAAGTTTAGGGGTAATGTGAGGGGGAACTTCTTTACTCAGAGGGTGGTGGCGGTGTGGAATGAGCTTCCAGCAGAAGTGGTGGAGGCAGGATCGATTTTAACATTTAAGAGTAAAGTGGATAGGTATATGGACGTGAAGGGAATGGAGGGGTATGGTCTGAGTGCAGGTAGATGGGACTAGGGGAAAACAAATGGTCGGCACGGACTGGAAAGGCCGAGAGGGCCTGTTTCCGTGCTGTAATTGTTATATGGTTATATGGTTATATGGTTATATGGTTATACATTCTATAAATCCAGGATAAGCGCTTAACTAAGAAATCCAAGCCAAAAACCAAAGTATTATCTAACTAAACGCACCAACTTACAATAAATGACTCCATATGCAGAAAAAATACAGCTACCTACATGTCAATTCACTCTTTAAAAAAAGGCTATTCCTGTAGATGCAAGTATATCATTGGGGTTATCAAATGGGCCGCTCACTTCATTTGTGTTTCATTGAGTTAGCACTCTCCCTCTCCCTCTCCCTCTCCCTCTCCCTCTCCCTCTCCCTCTCCCTCTCCCTCTCCCTCTCCCTCTCCCCCCTCTCGTGTATTCAGTGCAGAATTCGAAGTGGTGATTCACCTGTACGTCTTCGGAGTGTGGAAGGGAACCGGAATACCCGAAGAAAGCCCATGCAGTCACGGGGAGAACGTACAAACTCTAGACAGACGGCACCACTGTGCCGCCTTAATAGTATTACTCTGTGCCAAGGATGTCCGTTCACACAGTTTACCGCTTAAATAATAAATTAAAACAATTTACAATTTTTGCATTCTGCAGTAGAATGATTACTATGTCCTTTTTCTCCATAAATAAATCCAAAGAAAATATTGATGACATTTTTGAAATTTAAATGTGCATACATCTGAACATACAGATGCAATTCTGTTTGTGATTTATAGATTTACATTTTATTGTGCAGCATTTTAAATACACTGTGACAAGTAATGATTTCCATAACATCAAAAGCAGTTTGATTTCCATAACATTAAAAATATTTTAGCACTGGAGAAGATGTGAAATTGATTAATATGGGCACCAATAGAAATGTATGGAATCATTATCGTTTAGTTCAGTTTAGTTTAGAGATGCAGCGCGGAAACAGGCACTTCTGCCCAATTAGTGTACAAACCTGTTTGTCTTTGGAGTGTGGGAGGAAACCTGAGATCCCGGAGAAAGCCCACGCAGGTCACAGGGAGAACGTACAAACTCTGTACAGACAGCACCCGTAGTCAGGATCGGACCTGTATCTCTGGCACTGTAAGGCAGCAACTCTACCGCTGGGCCAACGTACCTCCTAATGGCACGTAATGGCCTAACACCATTGTGTTATTGTTCCTCAAAATCTCTTTTGTATGTTCAACAATGTTCAAAAGCAACATGGCAACAAAGCTTCTCACTGTACCCAGGTCTCTGGCGCTGTAAGGCTGTTTAATGTGACGGCCTGGCTTCGGAGGCTCGGCCGCGGGCCTAGTGGACGATGACATCGGAGGCCTGGATTGCCTCAGTACAGAGAGGGAACAAGTAGGGGAAAAAGACAAAGACTTTAAGACTTTTGCCTTCCACCACAGTGAGGAGGTG
The DNA here is from genome assembly GCA_035221665.1 of Okamejei kenojei. NCBI lineage: Eukaryota > Metazoa > Chordata > Chondrichthyes > Rajiformes > Rajidae > Okamejei > Okamejei kenojei. Next base: position 184,575,108 of record CM069131.1, on the reverse strand, counting down.
CCTGGTGAACTCACTGTGGTGGATGTTAAATATGTGTTTATTGTGTGTTTTGTTTTAATTTATTACATGTTATGACTGCAAGGTAACAAATTTCGTTCAGACCGAAAGGTCTGAATGACAATAAAGGAATCTGAATCTGAATCTGAATCTGAAAACATTGAAAAATTCAGCACAGGAATAGGCGCTTCAGTCCACAATGTCTGTGCTGAACATGCCAAGTTATACTCACCTAATCTGCCAGAACATGACCCATATCCCTCCACACCCCTCCAGCTAAAATCCATGTGCCTATCTAAAAGTCGATTAAATGGCAATATCGTATCTGCCTCCAACACAACACCTGGCACATTCCAGGCACCCACCACCATCTGTGTAAAAATCTTGCCCTGCAACGTTTTTGGGCACCATATCTGAGGAAGGATGTGCTGGCTCTCGAGAGGGTAGAGAGGTGGTTTACAGGAATGATCCCAGGAACGAGTAGGTTATTCTATGATGAGCATTTGTCGGCAGTGGGCCTGTACTCGCTGGAGTTTAGAAGAATGAGGGGGTACCTCATTGAAACATGCAGAAGAATGAAAGGCTTGGACAGAGTGGATGTGGAGAGGATGTCTCCACTAGTGGGAGTGTCTAGAGCTAGGGGTAATAGCCTCAGAATTAAATAACATTCTTTAAGGAAGGAGATAAGGAGACATTTCTTTAAACAGAAGGCTGTGGCAAATAAACAAATATAATGTTTTATTCTTAATGTTTTAATGTTTTATGTTTTATTCTTAATTGTTTACTGTATGCCGTGTTGTTACTTGCGAGCGGAGCACCAAGGCAAATTCCTTGTATGTCTACATACTTGGCCAGTAAACTTATTCATTCATTCATTATGTTGAGGATATTTTTAAGGCAGAGTTTGATAGATTCTTGATTAGTACGGGTGTCAGAGGGTATGGGGAGAAGGCAGGAGAATGGGGTTAGGAGGGAGAGATAGATCAGCCATGATTGAATGGTGGAGTTGATGGGCCAAATGGTCTAATTCTACTCCTATTCCTTATGACCTCATGGCCTTTCCTTTAAACTTTGCTCCTTTCACCTGAAGGTTACGCCCTCTGCTCTTTGACATACAGTTACAGTTTAGTTTATTATTGGTGCAGCACAGATGTTGTGGACTGGAGAGCCTATTCCTGTACTGCACTGTTTCATGTTTGTGTTCTAGGTTGTCCAGAGTCATTCTGGGTTGGCAACAAGAATGGGCAAGGCTGATAGGTTAAAGAAATGTATTCACTTTGTTTTATTTGTAGTTCTAGAGATACTAGAGTTCTCGGGGGCGGCACGGTGGCACAGCGGTAGAGTTGCCGCCTTACAGCGCCAGAGACCAGGCTTTGATTCTGCCTGTTGTGCTGTCTGTACGGAGTTTGTACGTTCTCCCTGTAACTGCATGGTTTTTGCTTGAGATCTTTAGTTTCCTCCCACCCTCCAAAGACAAATGGTCGGCACGGACTGGAAGGGCCGAGAGGGCCTGTTTCCGTGCTGTAATTGTTATATGGACATACAGGTTTGGACGTTAATTTGCTTTGGTAAAATTGTGAGTTTTCCCTAGTGTGTAGTATAGTGCTGGTATATGGGGCGATTGCTGGTAGGCACAGGCTCGGTGTGCGGTAGGGCCTTTTTCCACATTGTATCTCTGAAGTAAAGTCTAACCCACAGGGTTTGCGCTGACCATCGATCACCCGTCCATTGACACAAATGCTGGAGTAACCGACTTGTTCAATGTTTTGAACAGCCTTACAGCGCCAGAGACCTGGGTACAGTGAGAAGCTTTGTTGCCATGTTGCTTTTGAACATTGTTGAACATACAAAAAAGATTTTGAGGAACAATAACACAATGGTGTTAGGCCATTACGTGCCATTAGGAGGTACATTGGCCCAGCGGTAGAGTTGCTGCCTTACAGTGCCAGAGATCCAGGTCCGATCCTGACTACGGGTGCTGTCTGTACAGAGTTTGTACATTCACCCTGTGACCTACGTGGGTTTTCTCCGGGATCTCAGGTTTCCTCCCACACTCCAAAGACAAACAGGTTTGTACACTAATTGGGCAGAAGTGCCTGTTTCCGCGCTGCATCTCTAAACTAAACTAAACTAAACGATAATTATTAACTTCTATAGGTGCACAGTAGAGAGCTTACTGACCGGTGGCTTGGTTCGGCAACTTGAGTGCCCTGGAGAGGAAAAGACTACAAAATGTAGTAAACACTGCCCAGTCCATCATCGGCTCTGACCTTCCTTCCATCGAGGGGATCTACCACAGTCGCTGCCTCAAAAAGGCTGGCAGCATCATCAAGGACCCACACCACCCTGGCCACACACTCATCTCCCTGCTACCTTCGGGTAGAAGGTACAGGAGGCTGAGGACTGCAACGACCTGGTTAAACCTGGCTCGGATAAAACTCTGAACATTAATACCCCTCCAACTGTTATTTGCACTTTATTAATTTATTAATTAATGTGTGTATTTATGTATATAATTGTAGTCATTGCCTACTATATTCTGTTGTGCTATGCAAAGAAAGAATATAATTGTCCTGTTGGGACACATGACAATAAACTCTTTCGACTTGACTTGACTTAAATTATTCCATACATTTCTATTGGTGCCCATATAAATCAATTTCACATCTTCTCCAGTGCTAAAATATTTTTAATGTTATGGAAATCAAACTGCTTTTATTGTTATGGAAATCATTACTTGTCACAGTGTATTTAAAATGCTGCACAATAAAATGTAAATGTATAAATCACAAACAGAATTTCATCTGTATGTTCAGATGTGTGCATATTTACATTTCAAAAATGTCATCAATATTTTCTTTGGATTTATTTTTGGAGAAAAATCATTTTTCTCTGACATAGTAATCATTCTACTACAGGGTCATATAGAGCTACATCTCTTTTAAATACTGATCAAAAAATATTAACAAAAATATTAGCACAAGGACTAAACAAAGTGATTAATAAACTAATTCATTCAGATCAAACGGGATTTATACCAAAACGATACTTCAAATAATCTGAGAAGATTATTTAATATTATGTACTCGAAAAGAAATATCACCAAGGATTTATCAATTATCTCGTTGGATGCAGAGAAAGCTTTTGATCAGATTGAATGGTCTTACTTATTTTCGGTTATGGAATTTTTTCAATTGGGAGAGAAGTTTATAACTTGGGTTAAATTACTATATACTAGACCAACAGCTAGAATATTAATTAACCAAGTGTTAACAACTAAATTTAACTTATTCCGAGGTTGTAGACAAGGTTGCCCTTTATCTCCACTACTGTTTGCACTTGCAATAGAACCATTAGCAAAATCTGTGAGATCAAACCCTGAAATATATGGGTATGAAACTAAAGAAACTGAAAATAAAATCTCATTGTACGCAGATGATGTATTACTTTATATCACAAAACCAGAAATTAGTCTTCCTAACTTGTTAGATTTAATAACTCAATTTGGATCGTTTTCAGGATATAGAATGAATTGGAATAAAAGTGAACTTATGCCAATAATGGGAAATAATTTACATATATTACAACAATACCCTTTTAAGATTGCAAATGAAAAAATTAAATATCTTGGAATTTATGTAACAAAAAGATATAATTCATTATTTAAATCTATTTTTTTTACCCTTATTGAATAAACTATTTAAGAATATTCAATATTGGAAAACATTACCTATTTCAATGTTAGGTAAGATTAACGCGATAAAAAATGATTTTTCTTCCACAATTACTATATTTGTTTCAAATGATCCCGATATATCTTTCTAAAAATTTCTTTAAGAAAGTGGACTCCATGGTTACTAATTTTATTTGGGATTATAAGAATCATAGAATAATTACAAAGCATCTATGTAAATCAAAAATAAATGGTGGCTTTGCACTGCCTAATTTTATGTTTTATTATTGGGCAGTTAATATAAAAAATATGAATTTTTGGTTGGGTGAACTAGATAAACAACCAAATTGGTTAAAGATGGAAAAAGAAGACTGTACCCCTTTTGAAATTAGTTCGATTTATTTGCTAATACTCCAATACATAAGAAAATTTATAAAGAAAACCCATTAATAGAAAGTGGAATACGTATTTGGAAACAATTAAAAAAAACATTACAATTACAGAATGTACCACTAGCTCTTCCAATAGTAAACAATATTTATTTTAAACCTTCATTGATGGACAAAGGTTTCTTAAAATGGAAGAACTATGGAATAAATAAGATTGGTGATCTTTATAGGGAAAACTTATTTCTCTCATTTCAGGAATTACAACAAAATTATGGATTACATTTTAAAGAATATTTTCGATATCTACAAATTAGAGATTATGTTAAATTAAATACACTGGATTTTAGGAATAGAAAGACAGAAATTTTAGATGAATGTTTAAATAAACATCCGAAAACAGAGAAATTAATATCATATATTTATAATATTTTATTGGAAAATGATTTACCAAATACGGATAAATATAGACAAGCATGGGAAAATGAACTAGGTCAAGTAATCAGTAGAGAAGTATGGAATGAAAGTTTACAATATATACATCATTGTTCATTAAATGCTAGACACTCCTTGATACAGTTTAAAGTTATACATAGATTACATCTCTCAAAGTCCAAATTAAATAGCATTTTCTCAAATGTGTCCGCAATATGTGATAAGTGTCAACAATTAGAAGCTAATTTAACGCATTCGTTCACAAAATGTATAAAAATCACTAATTTTTGGATAGAAATTTTTAAGATAATCTCAATTGTAGTTAATGCAAAGTTGATTCCAGACTCAAAACTAATTATATTGGGAATACTGGAAACAAATCAGATATTAACAACACAACAAATAATTTTTATCGGTTATAGTTTAATAATTGGTAAAAAATTAATACTAAGATTTTGGAAAGGTCCTACTTCCCCCACAACTAAAATGTGATTACAGAAATGTCGGAGACGTTACACTTGGAACGATTAAGCTTGCCTTGATGGACAGGCTGGACCAGTTCAGAGGAATATGGTCTCCATTTATTGAATATTTAAAGGGTCAAGGTGGTCCGGTTCGAAGCCATGACGGAGGCCTGAATGTATGAATGGATGAAGAATTATAGACAATAGATCATAAATATATCTCCATTGAAGAATATCTTGTTTAATATTCCACTCAATCAGTTTATCTCTCTTTTTTTTTCCTTTTCTTTTTCTCTTTTTTATTTCCTACTGCTATAAAATAAAAAAGAAAATTATAGAAGTACAAATAAGATTGATTGTTAATTTAAAAAAATATTAAGAATGTATGTGACGTTAATATTTTCTTTTGTTTTAATTGAATTTTATATTTCTTCTTAATATGTAATTACTTCTAATAAAAATATCTTACAAAAAAAAAAAAAAAAATGTCATCAATATTTTCTTTGGATTTATTTTTGGAGGAAAATCATTTTTCTCTGACATAGTAATTACTCTACTGCAGAATGCAAAAATTGTAAATTGTTTTAATTTATTATTTAAGCGGTAAACTGTGTGAAAAGACATCCTTGGCACAAAGGTGGCACTATTAAGGCAGCACAGTGGTGCCGTCTGTCTGTAGTTTGTACGTTCTCCCCGTGACTGCATGGGCTTTCTTCGGGTGTTCACACAAGACAGCACCCAAGGTGAGGATCAAACTTGGGTCTCTGGTGCTGTAAGGCAGCTGCTCTATAACGACCCGTCACTGTGCCACTTCTGTTCTTCAGCGATACTGGATAGAAATGGTTGAAGTCAGTCGAAAAACGATCGAGAGTCTTAAGAAGGGTCTCAACCCGAAACGTCACCCATGCCTTCTCTCCAGAGCTGCTGCCTGTCCCGCTGAGTTACTCCAGCATTTTGTGTCTATCTTCGAGAGTAGAAACGATGAATTGCAGATGCTGGTTTACAAAAAAAGCATACAAAGTGCCGGAGTAACTCATATCTGGAGGGCGGCATCTCTGGGGAACATTGATAGACAATGACCCATCTTCAGACTAGAGCCTGCCTATCCTTCCTGAAACATAATCCTTCATTTTCTGTGCTTGGTAGGTATTGGGTTATTGGACTGATTCTGGCTTCCACGCATCATTTCCTTAATGCTTTGTAATGATAGACTATGTTCAGGAGAGGAGAAGGCAACTTAGGTTCTGATTGTGCCGGCCCAAGTGAATGGTAAAAAACCATCACAGCGAAGCTTCACTTATGACTTGGTAAAGCTGATGAAAATCTGTACAAGATCAGACTAAGGGCAGAATGTGAAACAAGAGCTAATTGCATTCCCAGCCATTCATGCGGGCGTGTAGGCTGGGGTGGATGTGCTTCAGTCTCCAGCAGACCAGGCTTTATACGGTGCTTAGTTTAATGTAGTTTAGTTTAGTTCAGAGATACAGCGTGGAAACAGGCGCACCGAGTCAGTGACGACCAGCGATCCCCATGCACTGCCACTAATCCTGCACACTGGGGACAATTTATCTGCAAACCTGTACGTCTTTGGAGTGTGGGGGGAAACCGAAGCACCCGGAGAAAACCCACACAGTCACAGGGAGAACGTACAAACTTTGTACAGAGAGCACCCACAGTCAGAATGGAACCCGGGTCCCTGGCACTTCTTCTTATCGAGTCCACACACAAGATTAGAAGTTGTTCAGCCAGAGCTGAACACACTTCCCGGCGTCTGCACGCAATGGTGTCTGTCTTGCGCTTCTTGTGTGTGGTGGTGGAAAGATTGGTGGAAGTGGGGCTGCCACGTGAATGCTCTTTCCTTGACTCCTCTCTGGCACTGTGAGGCAGAAACTGTAACGCTGCACCACTGTGCCTCTCCTTATAGTTACTAGCTTCTAAGTCATCTTATGCACCCTTTCCAAAGCCTGTAATAGGGTGATCAGATCTACACACAGAACTCCAAATGCGGCCTCACTGAAGTCCTATAAAGATGCAACATGACCTCCTGCCTCTTATACTCGATGCATCGACTGAATCGTGCATGTTAGATAATTTTTACATACTTTTAAGTGAATATTTCCTACTGAAAATTGTAATGACAGTACTCCAAGCTCAATTCTGCCTTGTCAGATATGTGGGGTTGACAAAGCCAATTTACAAAGACATAATCCTACAGACAGGGACTTGGAATACAAAGGCAAGGAAGTAACTTACAAATCTCAAATGGAGCATTGTGTCGACACCTGGCCATTCGTGATAGATACGAATGGACTCTTTAGTCAGAGGGTGATGAATCTGTGGAATTCTTTGCACAGAAGGCTGCGGAGGCCAATTCAATGTACATCTTCAATGCAGAGATAGATAGATCCTTGATAAGTGCGGGTGTCAGGGGTTGACGGGGTGAAGGCAGGAGAATGGGGTTAGGAGGGAGAGATAGATCCTAATTCTGCTCCTATCACATATGACGCCATACCTCATCTGGGGCCCCAGAGAGAGGACAAAATCGTTTTCTGCAGGAAAAGACACGGGATGACGGAGTAACTCAGCAGGTCAGGCAGTATCTCCAGAGAACTTGGATAGATGATGTTTCGATCAGGACCCTTCCTCAGATTGATTGCAGGGGGTATAGTGGAAGAAAGAGAGGAGGGGCAGGACAAAATATGTAGGAAGGAACTGCAAATGCTGTTTTAAACCAAAGATAGACACATATAAGCTGGAGTAAGTCAGCGGGTCAGGCAGCATCTCTGGAGAGAAGGATAGGTGACGTTTTGGGTGGAGACCCCTTCTTGAGACTGAGAGTCAGGGGAAGGGGAAATGAAATATCAGAACTCTCGTCATAGAGAGGAGGCGAACTTCTTCAAAGTAGGCATACCTTGAGGAGATTTCGCAGTGGAGCAGACATGTGATGGGGGCATGGCTTATCGGTAGATGGATGGGCAAAGACCAGGGATGGAAAAACAAGAGGTGTGAGACAAAAGGATTGGAATTGCGAATTGTGAAGCTAGAGGAAGGAATGTAAGAGGACGGAGAGATGAAGGGAGAAATATCACAGGATGTTGCTGGGATTTAGTAGATTGGAGAGAGTATTATACGTAGAATAGGAAAGGTTACGCCAGATTAAAACTAAATCAGCCAAATACGAAAGGGACTGCTTCGTCCTGCGTTGATTGATAACCAGAAGGCAGTTATTATAATGGTGCCAGAAAAACTCAGAGGAAAAGGAGGAGAATTTAATTTCACATATAGTTGTTGAGATCGGCACAGCACTATTTGAAAGGTAATTCGAAATAATTTCAAATGAACTGTCAAAGGGTAATTGGAAATAGGCTCCAAGATAATTAAACTGTTTTGGAGAAACAGGCAAAACTGTGCAAAACTGCCTTCAAAAGAGCCAGAGACAGGCCTGAATATCTGAATGGATGAAGAAATATATATAATAAATCATGAAATATATCTCCAAGGACGGATTAATGAGAAATATTCCAATCTCCATCAACGAGACGCTTTTCAACACTCTCTTTTCTATTTTCTATTTTATTTTTTCTATCCTTAATTAGAAAAAAAAAGTATAGAAACACATTATATTAAATTCTTAATATTAATGCGAATATAGATATCATTACTTGTATGAAAATATTATTGATGTCTTGTATTTTTAATTACATAAAAATTGTGTAGTTTCAACTATATAATAATTAGAAATATTAAGTCAATAATAATACAAACACTCTTATTATTATGAAAATATACTGCATATTATAGAAGTTCGGTTAATATTGTGTATTATACAATTATAACATGGGGGACTTGTATTTTGAAATCAGAGGGAAATATGGATATTATGAGTAGTATGAGTATATTGCTAATAATTAGGATGTACTATACACACTCCCAATTATACAAAATAATTAACCTTGATTTGTATAATTGATAAGATTACAAATATTATAAACAGTATCAATTTATTATTAATATTATATATTTTTTATCGTCGTATAAGAGTGTACTTTTGTAATTACTTTGTTTCTATAATAAAAAAAAAATTAAAAAAAAAACAAAAAAACCCCAAAAAAACAAAACAGAGCCAGAGAGTCAAAAGACACAAAGTGCTGGAGTAACTCAGCGGGACAGGCAGCATCTCTGGAGAAAAGAAATAGGTGACGTTTCGAGTCGAGACCCTTCTTCAGACTGGGTGACATTTCCCCTTTCATCTTAAAGCTATGTCCTCTGGTGCTTTTTCTTCAACACAGGACAAGGATCAGAGACACAAAGTGCTGGAGTGGTGGCACAGTGGCGCAGCGGTAGAGTTGCTGCTTCACAGAGCCAGCGTTCCGGGTTCAATCCTGACCACGGGTGCTGTCTGTACGGAGTTTGAACGTTCTTCCTCTGACCTGCGTGGGTTTTCTCCGGGTGATCCGGTTTCCTCCCACACTCCAAAGACGTGCAGGTTTGTAGGTTAATTGGCTTTGGTAAAATCGTAAGTTGTCCCTAAGTGTGTTGGATAGTGCTAGTGTGCGGGGTGAACGCTAGTCGGTGCGGACTACAATGGGCTGAAGGGCCTGTTACCAATCTGTGTCTCTAAATGAAACTAAACTCAACAGGTCAGACTGCATTTCTGAAGAAAAAGGATGGGTGATGTTTCATCAGACTGTTTGAATCCCCATTTAGATGTTTGTTTCTTTTCTGGCTCGCGTGTCTCTTTGCACTTACTTACCTAGTCGTCTCCGATCACACCTCTGTCACAAACATAGATACATAGAAGCATAGAAACATTGAAAATAGGTGCAGAAGAAAGCCATTTGTCCCTTCAAGACAGCACCACCGTTCAACATGTTCATGGCTGATCATCCAGAATCAGTGCCCCGTTCCTGCTTTCTCCCCATATCCCTTGATTCCATTAGCCCTAAGAGCTCTATCTAACTTTCTCTTGAAAACATCCAGCGAATTTGCATCCACTGCCTTCTGTGGCAGACAATTCCACAGATGTACAACTCTCTGAGTAAAAAGGTTTTTCTCATCTCAGTCCTAAATGGCCTACCCAGTATTCTTAAATGTGATCCCTGGTTCTGGATCCCCCAACATCGGGAACATTTTTCCTGCATCTAGCCTGTTCAATCCCTTAAAATTTTATATGTTTCTATAAGATCACCTCTCATCTTTCTAAATTCCAGTGAATATACTGTAAGATCCATTCTTTCATCATATGTCAGTCCCACCATCCTGGGAATTAACCTCGTGAACCTACGCTGCACTCCCTCAATAGCAAGAATGTACTTCCTCAAATTAGGATACCAAAACTGCACACAATACTCCAGGTGTAGACTCACCAGGGCCCTGTACAACTGCCTTAGAATCTCCTTACTCCTCAAATCCTCTCGCTATAAAGGAGAAGGGCAGTGGGCAAGTGGGAACCACCATCTACATCGGGGCCTCGCGGGTCGGACGGAGAAGCCGGGCCTCGCAGGTCGGAGTCCGGGTCAGCGGAGCGGCCGACGGAGCCCACGGTTGGGTCCCGGGTTGGCACCACAGAAGCGTAAAGTGGGCCCTTCGACAGCTGTGAAGCCCCGCGATGATGGGGCTTCAGTGGTGGTAGAGCCTCGCCGGGGACCCGCGGTCGACAGTCTATGAGAGGGGGGAGGGGAAGAACCATGGAGGACCCGGCATGGAGGACCACCTTGTGGGGGTGGGGAGAGAACAATGGACAATGGGGGAGGGGGGGACGGGACAAAGGACAATGTGGGGGAACCGATGTGGAGGGTGGGTGGAACAAGAGGGGAAGCCGGCGTGCTTTGTAACTTTGTCAGCGCCGTAGATGGCTGTTATTTGTATACATTGGGTTTGCAAGCAAAGAATCTCACTGTGCCTGGTCACATGTGACAATAAAGTGTCCCAAACTACTCCGTTCCATTCCATCTTTCCCTCATGCAGCGCATTTGGAAAGTGGTGAAATCATTGGACAAAGTCAGCATGGATTTACGAAGGGTAAATCATGTCTGACGAATCTTATTGAATTTTTTGAGGATGTAACTAGTAGAGTGGATAAGGGAGAAGCAATGGATGTGTTGTATCTGGACTTTCAGAAGGCTTTCGACAAGGTCCCACACAAGAGATTGGTATACAAACTTAAAGCACACAGTATTGGTGGTTCAGTATTGATGTGGATAGAGAACTGGCTGGCAGACAGGAAGCAAAGTGTAGGAGTGAACGGGTCCTTTTCAGGATGGCAGACAGTGACTAGTGGGGTGCCGCAAGGCTCAGTGCTGGGACCCCAGCTATTTACAATATACATTAATGATTTGGACGAGGGAATTAAATGCAACATCTCGAATTTTGCGGATGACACGAAGCTGGGGGGCAGTGTTGTTAGCTGTGAGGAGGATGCTAGGAGGCTGCAGGATGACTTGGATAGACTGGGTGAGTGGGCAAATGCATGGCAGTATAATGTGGATAAATGTGAGGTTATCCACTTTGGTGGCAAAAACAGGAAGGTAGACTATTATTTGAATGGTGACCGTCCATTAGGAAAAGGGGAGAGATGCAGCGAGGACCTGGGTGTCATGGTACACCAGTCATTGAAAGTAGGCATGCAGGTGCAGCGGGCTGTGAAGAAAGCGAATGGTATGTTGGCATTCATAGCAAAAAGGATTTGAGTACAAGAGCAGGGAGGTTCTATGCAGTTGTACAGGGTCTTGGTGAGGCCACAAACTGGAGTATTGTGTACAGTTTTGGTCTCCTAATCTGAGGAAAGACATTCTTGCCATAGAGGGAGTACAGAGAAGGTTCACCAGAATGATTCCTGGGATGGCACGACTTCCATATGAAGAAAGACTGGATAGGACTTGACTTGTACTCGCTGGATTTAGAAGATTGAGGGGTGATTCATAGAGACTTACAAAATTCTTAAGGGGTTGGAGAGGCTAGATGCAGGAAGATTGTTCCCGATGTTGGGGAAGTCAGGACAAGGGGTCACAGTTTAAGGATAAGGGGGAAGTCTTTTAGGACCGAGATGAGAAAAAATCGTTTTTCACACAGAGAGTGGTGAATCTGTGGAATTCTCTGCCACAGAAGGTAGTTGAGGCCAGTTCGTTGGCCATATTTAAGAGGGGGTTGGATGTGGCCCTTGTGGCTGAAGGGATCAGGGGGCATGGAGAGAAGGCAGGTACAGGATACTGAGTTGGGATGATCAGCCATGATCATATTGAATGGCGGTGCAGGCTCGAAGGGCCGAATGGCCTGCTCCTGCACTTAATTTCTATGTTTCTATGTTTCCAACACAGAGCAAGGTGACTTCAATGACAATCCCTAATTGTTGATGGAGCTGGTTTTTGCAACCTATTATTTAGTGCAAGATAAAGTCTGATAAAGTCCAACAAAAGATAGCTCAAAAGATCTTCAATGAGGTAGATAGGAGATCTGGGCCACACTTTAGCTGGTGAGAGGATAGTTAGGTTCCCTGATAACAGCTGGGAAGAAACTGTCCCTGAATCTGGTGGCGTGCGTTTTCACATGCCAGCACCTCTTGCCTGATGGGAGAGTGGAGAAGAGGGAGTGGCCAGGGTGAGACTGGTCCTTGATTATGCTGGCGGCCTTTCCGAGGCAGCGTGAGGCGTAGATAGAGTCAATGGAAGGGAGGTTGGTTTGGATAATGGCCTGGGCTGCGTCCACAATTCTCTGCAATTTCTTGCGGTCTTGGATGGAGCTGTTCCCAAACCATGCTGCGATGCATCTCGACCAAGTGCTTCCTACGGTGCAACATGCAGACGTTGGTGAGGGTTGTTGGGGACATGCCGAACCTCCGAAGCCTTCCAAGATCTTCTAAGATCTAATGGGCGTGTCCCACTTAGGTGATTTTTCAGGCGACTGCCGGCGACTGTCAAGTTGAAAAACCAGCAACTGGAACGGCGACTGTCAGAGTGGAAACACACACACACATACACACATCTCGCTTCATCACCAGCCCATTATGCAGACGGGGCACAGGGCAAGCGGGAGGAGCGCTGTCTGAGTGAAATTCACACGGTGCAAAGCCAAGGTGATACTGACACACACCGCGATGAACAGGAAGGTTGGCGCTGTAATTAAGACGGTGAAAGCACAGTGTACGGTAAGTCTTTAAAAGATGGGGGGGGGGGAAAAGGGGGAAGAAGGAGGGAGGAGGAGTGGAGACAACTTTTACGAAGTCAGACAACTTTTAAGAAGCCAGAGATACACGGCTGTGAAGCTCGGCGGACATTGACATTACCAGTCAGTTATCCTTGGTTCTGAAAACTACTGCTATTTTCACCTATTTTTTCCCAATGAGCCAATGAAACTCACCGGTCAGCACCGGCTACAAAGTACAAGAACCTACGAGAACCATCGACCTCCTGGAAACCCTCTAGGACCTCCTGGTGACCCACCTACGTCGCGAGAATTTTCGCTACTCACCATGTGGCTTCATTCTAGTCGCCGCTAACTTTTCCACATGTTGAAATAATGGGCATAATGAGGCCAGGACTTGTTCCCACAATGCGGGAACTCCTCATGACCATGAAGGTGACTCCCCAGCAACCACCCGTGAACATGTGGCGACCATGAGGTGACTGCATGGTGTCTACTGCAGTCGCCTAAAAAGTGTCTAAGTGGGACAGGCCCATAAGCCTTCGAAGAACTTATTATCGTTTTCCATTTATAACCTTTGAAAACATTATGGTTTTCAATCGACAAACCTGAATTATTTACTAGAATATGGTCCCCGTTCATAGATTATTTGAAGGGGTAGAATGGGCCAGCGCTGAGGCTCGATGGAAGCTTGAACCCAGGACTAGACGAATAGTTTTGTTTTCTGTACCTACGGACCTATCTCCTAAGTTGTATTATATTATTTTAATAAAATAAAAAAAAGAACTTATTTAAAAAAAAATTAAATTAAAAAAAAAAGAAAACATTATGGTGTGTTTTAAACCTTGTTGCCATGGCATGCTCAGCCCTCCTGTCTGTTCATTAGTGGCACACAATGAAAGCTGAAGAACAGACTCCCAGATCTTAGACAGCACGGAGACAAATTAAACCTTCCTCAGCGCAGTACCCACATAACAACAGTCAGCAGTGACCAATCATTCTCGGCGTAAGTCATCATTGTTGCTTATAACATTCGTCTGAAGCCGGTATGCACGCAATAAAAGTAAACAGGAAGGTTAATGGACAATTAGCCTATTTTTCATCAGTGACGAGATGAAATTCTGACGAGGGAACAGCACCCATGTTGTGATGGTCTGGGCTGCATCCACAACTCTACAATTTCTTGCGGTCTTGGATGGAGCGGTTCCCAAACCATGCTGTGATGCATCCCGATATGATGTTTTCTACAACGTATCTTTAGAAGTTGGTGAAAGTTGTTGGGGACATACAGTACTTCCTAAGCCTTTCTCAGCCAACACAGGTGTTGCTGTGCTTGCCGGTATTTACTCCTGGGAACTTTTGACCATTTTTTAACCATCTCTATTTCGGCCATGGCTTCAATGTGGGTGGTCCAGGACAAGTTGGTGGTGATATTTATTACTAGGTCAGGTCGGGAGGAATTCTCCCCGCCACGGGTGCCACGTAATCCCGTGCTGCCCGCTCCATGGTCGGATAGTCGGCGACTAAACCGTCTCCCCCACCTGGTTTGCCGGGCGAGGAGGGGGCTGTGGACCCCCAGCAGGACCATAAGCAAGACCTGTCAAAGGGCGGATGAGCTGCTAGTAGGTTGCTTCAGTAGAAGTGTGAGGTTCAGTAGAAGTTGCGATCACTGTCGATCACTGTCGTACATCGCATTGTAACTAATGATGATAAAGCACACACACCAAAATCCGCAGGAACTGGAGGGCAGGGATGTGTGGTGCGTCCGTCACCGTTCCCGTTGGAAATGAGCACCACCGCATCGCTAATGTTTTCAACGATGATGAATGAATGAAGGAACTTCAAGCTTTTAATCATTTCTACTTCGACCCCACCAATGTATAACGGGGTAAGTGGACTGTGTGCACATACATATATGTATACTATTTTCTTTGACTGGATAGCACGCAAGCAAAAGTTTTTCACTGTACTACTTTACACGTTACAATAATAAACTAAACCAAACTAGCTCACAGCTACCTTCTCAAGAGAGGACAATCAAGCCGACCCATAACGTCAACTGTCTATCCCCTCCACAGATGC
The DNA here is from genome assembly GCA_035221665.1 of Okamejei kenojei. Classification (NCBI taxonomy): domain Eukaryota; kingdom Metazoa; phylum Chordata; class Chondrichthyes; order Rajiformes; family Rajidae; genus Okamejei; species Okamejei kenojei. Next base: position 184,559,932 of record CM069131.1, on the reverse strand, counting down.
TGACTGACCCTCTGAGTTTCAGTTTCGCTTTAGTTTATTGTCACATTTACCGAGGTACAGTGAAAAGCTTTTGTTGCGTGCTAACCAGCCAGCGGAGAGACAATATATGACTACAATCGAGCCATTCGCGATGTACATGATAAGGGATAAGGGGTTTTCTCCAGCACAGTTTCTTCCCAGCTGTTATCATGCACCTGAGCCATCCTATCACCAACTAGAAGATCCTGACCTCACATCAATCTCTTGGAGACCCTCGGTCATAGAGTGATATATAGCGTGGAAACAGGCCCTTCGGCCCATCTTACCCACACCGATCAATATGCCCCCTCTGCACTAGTCCCACCTGCTTTTGCCCCACATCCCTCTAAATCCCTCAGGGGCAGTACAGTGGTGCAGCGGTAGAGTTGCTGCCTTACAGACCTCGCAGCGCCGGTGACCCGAGTTCAGTCCCAACTACAGGTGCTGTCTGTACTACAGGTTCAGTCCCCAACTACAGGTGCTGTCTGTACTACAGGTTCAGTCCCAACTACAGGTGCTGTCTGTACTACAGGTTCAGTCCCCAACTACAGGTGCTGTCTGTACTACAGGTTCAGTCCCCAACTACAGGTGCTGTCTGTACTACAGGTTCAGTCCCCAACTACAGGTGCTGTCTGTACTACATGTTCAGTCCCCAACTACAGGTGCTGTCTGTACTACAGGTTCAGTCCCCAACTACAGGTGCTGTCTGTACTACAGGTTCAGTCCCCAACTACAGGTGCTGTCTGTACTACAGGTTCAGTCCCCAACTACAGGTGCTGTCTGTACTACAGGTTCAGTCCCCAACTACAGGTGCTGTCTGTACTACAGGTTCAGTCCCCAACTACAGGTGCTGTCTGTACTACATGTTCAGTCCCCAACTACAGGTGCTGTCTGTACTACAGGTTCAGTCCCCAACTACAGGTGCTGTCTGTACTACAGGTTCAGTCCCCAACTACAGGTGCTGTCTGTACTACAGGTTCAGTCCCCAACTACAGGTGCTGTCTGTACTACAGGTTCAGTCCCAACTACAGGTGCTGTCTGTACTACAGGTTCAGTCCCAACTACAGGTGCTGTCTGTACTACAGGTTCAGTCCCCAACTACAGGTGCTGTCTGTACTACAGGTTCAGTCCCCAACTACAGGTGCTGTCTGGTTTTCTCTGAAATCTTTGGTTTTCTCCCACACTCCAAAGACGTGTAAGTTTGTAGGTAAATTGGCTTGGTGTATGTGTAAATTGTCCCTAGTGTGTGTAGGATGGCGTTAATGTTCGGGGATCGCTGGTCGGTGAGAACTCGGTGGAACAAAGGACCTGTTTCCGCGCTGTATCTCGAAACTAAACTAAACTAAACTAAACCTACCCTATCAATGTACCTGTCTAAATGTTTCTAAAATGTGTCTAAAACGTGTGATAGTACCAACTATTGTGGTACTTGTCCGACTAACATTAATCAGACTTTACTGGACTTTATCTTGCACTAAACGTTATTCCCTTTATCCTGTGTCTGTGGACAGCTCGATTATAATCATTCATAGTCTTTCTGTTGAATGGATAGCACGCAACAAAAAAACATTTATTCATTGTATCTCGGTACACGTGACAATAAACTAAAATAAACTTTATCTTCCACTTAGGTGGCACAGCGGCAGAGTTGCTGCCTTGCAGCGGTAGAGACACTGATTCGATCCTATCCATGAGTGCCGCCTGTAGGAGTTTGCATGTTTTCTCCGAGTGCTCCAGTTAACCCCAACGTTCCAAATACGTGCAGGTTTGTAGGTTAATTGGCTTCTGTAAATTGCCCCTAGTGTGTAGGATGGTGCTGGTGTACGGGATGATCCTTGATCGGTGCGGACTCGCTGGGGCGAAGAGCCTGTTTGCACACTGTATCACTAAAGTCTAAAGTAAAGCAGCTCTGCAACTAATTTTGTGAGTTCTCCTCGTGAGTTTCCTCCGGGATCTCCAGTTTCCTCCCACACTCCAAAGACATACAGGCGGCATGGACACGGTGGGCCGAAGGGCCTGCTTCCACACTGTATCTCTAAGCTAAATTAAACCACTCAGGTTTCCAGAGTCTGCAGCTCCTTGTGTCTCCAAGGACAATCAATGTTGCCATACCAGCGAGGCTCAGATTCTGAAAATAATTGGCCCACGATTGCTTTTATTTCTCAAGTCCTTATGTTTTCATACATGCTTTCGAACAGCCTTGTGCATATTAACTGCTTTGCCAGCAATTAGAATTGCCCAACTAATTGGATGGATTTTGTGCGTTGACTCTTTGTCTTTCAAAAAAGGCATTTATACTCCACTGAAAACATTTGTGACCTTTTACACGGATTGATTCTCTCGGTACAGCTGTTCCGAGAACTCCTTTGTCCCAGAGCTGTTCCTCTCGATAATCTCATCCTCAAAGTATCCAGCTGATGGAAAAGTCATTCTGAATTCACATCACTAGGACTGCTTCCAGCTAACCAAGGTTGATTCACTAGTTCCCTAACCTTCATGAATTCTATGTGCTGGCCCTCATCAAGAAGCTTTCACCCTCGTTGTATCCCACGTTTCATAGATACAAAGTAAAACGTGGACAAAACCCCCGAGTTGATATCCAAGGGCAAATGGTACAAGGTCAAGGCAGAGAAACTGCATGCATTTATATAACTGCACTCATGACCATATAATGGATTAACGTCACAAGGCCACAAGGTCGTAAGGAATAGGTCATGACTGATCTATCTCTCCCTCCTAGCCCCATTCTTCTGCCTTCTCCCCATCACCTCTGACATCCGTACTAATCAAAAATCTATCTATCTTGGGTGGTCAAGGTGGTGCAACGGTAGAGTTGCTGCCTTACAGCTAATGCAGCGCCGGAGGCCCGGGTTTGATCCTGATTATGGGTGCTGTCTGTACGGAGTTTGTACGTTCTCCCCGTGACCTGCGTGGATTTTCTCTGGGATCTTTGGTTTCCTCCCACACTACAAAGACGGTTTTTTAAGTTAATTGGCTTGGTAAATAGTGAGATTAAACGAGAACTTACCAGTTTGAAATTTGATCTTTATTTTATGAGGAGTTATGTTGAGGGATTACGTGAAGAAGACCCCGTCAGGCCGCATGCACGTCAATCTTCAAAGCAGCGGTATGAAATCACAGGTAACAGTAATTTAAGTATAATAGTAAGAGCAGAAACCTAGAACTACCTGATGACCTTTGTGAGAGAGGGTTGGGCGTGGAGGGCACGTAATCCCTCAACGTAACTCCTCATAAAATAAAGGTAAAACTTCAAACTGGTAAGTTCTTGTTTAATGTTACTATTTTACTTCGGAGTCACGTGAGTGACTACATGAAGATTTCAAAGCTCTGTGATTTCATGCCGTAGATTCAAATCCAGGCGTCTCACTGCATCGATTGACTCAGAGTGAGGAAAGAATCAATAATGCATTAAACCATGACGTTGATTTTAAATGTAATAACGGTTTAATTTTTAAAGAAAACAATAGCAACCCCTCTGTCCCAGGGGAAAGCTATAAAACTGAACTTAAAACAGAACGTGCCGCTTTAAATTTAGTTGCATCTGGCTAGGCAACCATGGCTTGAAACCACCATACAGCCATACAGTAAAAAATAAAGAACACAACATGGAGTAGAAATTCAACATAAAACATAAAACATCCCCTCACAGCAGGATCAAAGCTTCCCGCTGTGAGGGAAGGCACCAAAGTCAGTCTCTTCCCCTGATGTTCCCCACTGTTCACCCGTGGTCGGGGCCTCCCCGAGCCCTCCGCAGTCGCCGCTACGGGCGGCCCGATGTTCAGGCCCGCTCGGCGGGGTGATGCAAGTCCGACGTCGGGGCTGGGGGACGTCCTCAGCGGCCTGGACCTGGAGTAGGCCACCTCCTACCGGAGTCCGCGGCTCCCAAAGTCCGCAGGCCGCGCCGGGTGGAGACACAAAACGCTGGAGGCCCTCGGCAAAGGGGAAAAAGTAAGTAGATAGCTATGGAAACTATGAGATTCAAAGAGGAGGAAGTGGTGGGTGACTGACACTTTTGAAAAATATAAAAGTGGATAAGTCTCCAGGTCCTGACAGGATATTCCCTAGGACATTGAGGGAAGTTAGTGTAGAAATAGCAGGAGCTATGACAGAAATATTTTGATTCAAATGTCATTAGAAACGGGAATAGTGCCGGAGGATTGGCGTACTGCGCATGTTGTTCCACCGTTGTGCCGATGTTTAATGGTGAAAACACAGGGTTGTAGGAGTCAAAGAATAAATACCTCAGCAATTAAATATGAAGACAGGGCACTAGTCCTATTAGTTTGACATCCAACAGTCATCCGATAGTCCTCTCCCAGTATGGCCTCAGCTGCAAACAACCGATTGATACGGTCATATAAAGGGTTTTGAGCAAGGGTGTACCAGTAGGTTTTTATTGTTTGGGAACAGTCATAAGTGATATCTTAGTAAGCCATAGAGGCGGAGTCCTGCTTAATTTTTTGCAACACCGACCTATGAGGCAGAAAGGAGGAAATGCATATTCCATGCAGCCGAGAATGTATCTACCGCTGCTGCCCCAGAATCTGGATTAAACATATTTAGGCAACTGGTGGTTTAGTCTGAATGCAGAACGCAAACAAATCGATATCTGGCATCCCACCTTGTTAAATATGTCATGATTCAACATATTCTGTGTTATCATTGAATTTGCAAGACCATGCGTCTGCCACGAGTTGACACCTGGTAGGTAGATAGCTGAAAGCCAAATAAATACACCAGTCCCAAATCAGATTTGCAATCTATCACACGATTCCGACTGATTTCTATGATAACATACGCCCTGCTGTACAATCTGAACTTTGAACATGCAGTGACATTTAGTAGAACAATAAGCTTTAAGCCCATAAAATGTTCCCAAAAGCTCTAAATAATTAATTCCTCGTGATTACAGAAATGGTGCCTCATGCACCATAGTATCAGTTGCACCCCCAACCTAGCGCACTGACCTGTCTGTAAGACAATAGACAATATTGTCTGTAAGACAATAGAAGGTGGTTCAACCAGAATTTGGCTGGAAGAACTTGAGATATTCATAATCCACCATTGTACTTCAGCAATGGCCGCAGCTGGTATTTGCATGGGCCTGTCATAATGACCTGAATGCATCGTCAGTGCCTGTACCTTTGCTCGCTGCAATTGCTGGTAATGTAGAGGTCCAAACTGCACAGCTGGAAACGAAGCCACCAATTTGCCAACCAAGCTGGCCACTTGTCTAATTGAATCCCTGACCAGTCTGAAGAAGGGTTCGACCCGAAACGTCGCTATCTCCTTCGTCCTTAGATGCTTGAGTTTCAATCGAGCAGCAGTTCCTTCTTTAAAAAAAAAAGTCTAATTGAAGGTTGTTGTGTTTCAATGAGCTTAACACAACCTTCAATTAGCTGCAGCCTTTTGTCCCTGGGCAGAGTTACTGACATGTGATCTGAGTTAATAGTGAAACCTAAGTAATCAGTAACTCTGACTGGTGTTAATTTGGATTTATCTGGATGAATGATAAGCCCCATCCTTTCAAAAGTGAGCTTAACAACTGATACTGATGATTTAGCTGTGTCCCGAGTCTTTCCTACAATACAAATATCATCCAAATAGGCCATTACAATATGACCCTGAGCTCTAAGTAGCCCCAGTATTGGCTTTAACAATTTGGTGGACAATCTCGGAGCTGAGGTTAATCCATTAGGCAGTGCTGTGAATTGCCATAATTGATTCATCCAGCTAAATTTCAAATATCTCCTATCATCGAAGTGAACAGACACTGAGTAATATGCATCTTTAAGATCGATGCTTGCCATATAGCATTGTCTGGAAAGCAGGTGTTTAGCAGTAGTAAAAGTTTCCATTTTAAAATGTTTATACTGTACAAAGGGGTTAAGGCTCATCAGGTCAAGGATGATTCAACATCCTCCATCCTTTTTTGACAGAGGAAAAATATTTGACTCAAATTGGTGGAGTTGGCAAACCGATTTCTCAATTACCCCTTTTCTGCATAATATTTCATGTTCTGCCTGTATCTCCATATTCATTTTTCCCAGTTATTATACTATAATCAAGGAAGTTTCTTTGGCTTGTTGTAAGTTCATGTACCTGTCTATCCATGTACCTGTCCAAATACTTCTTAACCATTGCAATAGTACTTACCTCAACTACCTCGTCCGGCAGCTTGTTCAATATACCCACCACCCTTTGTATAAATTGTAGTGCATCAAAGTCCAAAATCCTCATTGGACCAGACGTGAATTGGACAGTAGCCTAGCTTTTGGAAGGACTGTTCACAAGACTGATAACAGAGGAGAAAAGGGATAGGAATAAGAATAGGAATACTTTATTGTCATGTGTGGCTAGGCACAGTGAGATTCTTTGCTTGTATACACAATGTATACAAATAACAGCCACCTACGGCTTTGACAAAGTTACAAAGCACGCTGGCTCCCCCTTTTGTCCCCCCCCCCCCCCCCCCCCCCCCCCCCCCCCCCCCCCCACCCGCACCCTCAACAGCGGTTCTAGAGTCTGGCAGTGCATGGTTTTAAGCTTCTGTACCTTCTGGCAGACTGGACCAGGGAAAAGAAGGAATGACAGTGGTGGGGCAAGTCTTCGATAATGTTTGCCTTTCTGAGGCATTGTGAAGTGTAAATGGAGTCAATGATGGGAAGTCTAGTCTGGGTGATTGTCTGGGCTACATCCACTTCTCTGCAATTTCTTGCGGTCTTGGGTAGAGCTGTTCTGATGCAACCTAGCAGTATTAGTTTAGAAGGATAAGTGGGGACCTCATTGAAACTTACCGAATAGTAAAAGGCCTGGATCACGTACTGTAAATGTGGAGAGGATGTTTCCACTAGCGGGAGAATCTAGGACCAGAGGCCATAGCCTCAGAATAAAAGGACGTACCTTTAGAAAGGGGATAAGAAGGAATTTTTATAGAGGATGGTGAATCTGTAAGGAATTCATTGCCACAGGCTGCTATGGAGGCCAAGTCAATGGATATTTTTAAGGCAGAGATAAACAGATTTTTGATGGCTAAGGATGTCAGGGGTTATGGGGAGAAGGCAGGAGAATGGGGTTGAGGGAAGGATAGATCAGCCATGATTAAATAGCTAAAGTAGACTTGATGGGCCAAATGGCCTTATTCTGCTCCTAGAACGTATGAATTTATGAACTTATGCTTCCTACAATGCATCTGTTGAATTGCAGACATTGGAATTTGCCCCAAAATGCTGAGAACTATATTCTGCGCTCTGTTTCTTCCCCTGTGCTCTATGCATTGTACTTGAGTTTGTCCTGATGGTATTTATGCATAGTATTATCTGATCTGATGGGATAGCATGCAAAACAAAGCTGCTCACTGTCTTATCTTAGGCCCCCTTCAGTCATGTCTGACCATGGGTGTCTCTAGGGTGCTATTCCCTATATGGAGGACGCCAGTGCGTGACTTTGTTTAACTTGGGGAGACTGGTGCTCAGACAGCCACCCCACGGTCCTTGACAGATCTGGGTCAGGATCCAGTGGCATGGAGTCCAAGACGACCGGAGACCCTTTTCTGCTGCAGCCTTCATCCGCCGTTGTGACACTCCACTCAGGTCAGCCATCGTCCTCTGCCTGTTCCACCGTTGAGGTCTTGGTTGGATTGCTCTTTGTCAAATGCCTCCCCCTCGACCTTACCGCCGTGGGTGGCCCTACCAGGAGCATTGGTCCAGACGGCATCGCTCTCAGGACTTCAGGTCCACACAAGCTTCTCCACCACGACAAGGTGACAATCCATGGAGAAGAACTGAGGTGTTCCCTGTACCTCTGTACATGTGACAATAATAAATCTAAAGTTAAACCTAAACCTTATATTTTCTCGATTCTCCTAGCTAAAAATGACAGCGAGTGAAATGTATTGATTTTGCTTCCACCTTAGCAAATTGTGTCAAATTGAAGTTACATTTCCCTTAGAAAAGCTATTGAGGCATGTTTAAACCCTCAATTATAGACAAAGCATTTATACAATGGTAAAGAGCAGGAATTAAAACTTTGGGAGATTTGTATGATACGGGAAAACTATTATCATTTAAACAATTACAACTAAAATATAATCTGGTTAACAATCAGTATTTTAAATATTTCCAAATATGTGATTATCTGAAAAAACATGCACAAGAATTTCACAAAATGCCATTAGACTTACTAGATGAAGTAATGAATACAAAGGCGGAATCAGCAAATTTAATTTCATATATATAATATTATACTAAATGCAGTAATACCAACAACGGAAGGTGTCAGAGGTGAGTGGGAAAACGAACTAAGCATAACAATTTCCAATGAAAGGTGGAAAGAGTACTTATTAAATGTGCACAAATGCTCAATTAACGTGAGACACACTTTAATACAATTTAAAATTTTACACAGATTATACTACTCAAAAACTAAATTAAATAAATTTTTCCCTAACGTTTCACCAATCTGTGATCAATGCCAGTGTCAAGAAGCTACTATAGTGCACTCATTCATCTTCTGTACAAAAATGCAAAGGTTTTGGATTGAAATCTTTGAAATTTTCACAAAACTGTTTAAAATTAAAATGACACCAAAGCCAGAATGGATTATTTTCGGAATGACAGAAGGTAGTTCGGAATTAAATGTGTATCAAAAGAATCTAGTTGATTACGGCTTAATAATAGGAAAAAAGCTAATCTTAAAATTCTGGAAAAATGCTCCTATACCAACATTAAATATGTGGATTTCAACTATGTTTGAAACATTACATCTGGAAAATATCAGCTATTGAGGCAGGATATGTTTGATTTCACCTGTCTCACACGCTTGGGTGAGTTCTTTGAAATGGAAAATTGAAACATCAGGAAACCTTATCTTCTTTAGTTAGTTTATATTGGCAAAGTGCATGTTGAAAGAGCCACAGGTTGCCTTTATTGTTTGGTTGTGACTGCCTTGTTCAGAATTTTCTCTGCACATGAACCTCAACACATGTTGTGTTGACTCACAGATTCTTGCTATGTCCGTGGTTAGTCAAGATTTAGTATTCCTTCCTTGCCCTGAGTAAAGCCATATCCCCCCCCTGAGCTTGAATGAATGAGTTCTGCAGAAAAATCAGCAGGTGTTATTCAGAACTCATGGGAGTAATAGACAAGTCGACTGGCAGATGGTACCCTGGGGCAACGGTAGATTGCTGCACAGCGCCAGAGACCTGGGATCGATCCTGACCATGGGTGCTCTCTGTGCGGAGTTTATACGTTTTTCCTGTCTGTGACGATGTTGCTGACGCCAGAGATGGAACTGCTGGTGGGCGGCTCACCCACAAACAATCACCGCATCTCAAACGTGAGCTTGTGTGGCACGGTGGCGCAGCGGTCGAGTTGCGGCTTCACAGCGCCAGAGACCCAGGTTCGATCCTGACTACGGGCGGTGTCTGCACAGAGTTTGCACCTTCTCTCCGTGACCACGTCGATTTTCTCTGAGTGCCCTGTTTTCCTCCCACGTTCAGGGTGGTGAATCTGTGGAATTCTTTGCCGCAGAAGGCTGTCGAGGCCCAAGTCAGTGGATATTTGTAAGGCATGGATAGATAGATTATTGATTAGTATAGGTTATGGGGAGAAGGCAGGAGAATGGGGTTAGGAGGGAGAGATAGATCAGCCATGATTGAATTGCAGAGTAGACTTGATGGGCCAAATGGCCTAATTCTACTCCTATTCCTTTTGACCTTATGACCTTATTCCAAAGATGTGCAGGTTTGTTGATTGCTATAACTGGCAATTAAATTTACCCCAGTGTGTAGGATGGGAAAGTGGGATAATGTTAAGAGTACGGGTGATAGATGGTTGGCATGGACTCGGTGGGCCGAAGGGCCTGCGTCCACGTTGTATCTCTAAAGCTGAAACTGATAACTAGATTGAGTTCATTGCCACATGGTGAAGTGCAGATATAATCAAATAATCTTGATTGCAGCAGTGTCACAGTCACATAGTCTCAGACAACACACAAACAAAATAAAATATACATATATAACACACATGAATCCTGCATGACAGCACAAAGAAAGGAGGCTGTGCAAAAAAAAATACGTGAAAAACACAATTAGAGGAAAATTGGAGGAACAGCTTGGGCAGGATACAACCCAATGATACGAATATTGATTTCCCTAATTTCAAGTAATCCTTGCATTCTCTCTCTCTCCGTCACACCCCCACCCTAGTCATCCTGCTAGTTTCATTGTTGGTATCCTTTTGTTATCACCTCTTCCACAGCCAACAATAGACCATTGTGGGCTCCACCTTTCCTTGGTCTTCAGTGCCGGCTCGGATTTGTTCTGTATCTTTTCATGCCTCTAGCTCCCTCCCCCCCCCCCCCCCCTTCCCCCCCAGCCCTCAGTCTGAAGAATGGTGTTCCATTATTGAGGTAGGATTAGGGTTGAGTAGATATCCAGGGTGCCAGGGACAGCAGGCCGACTGGGTAGAGAAAAATAGACACAAAGTGCTGGGTAGTTCCTTGGGTCAGGCAGCTTCTGTGGAGAACATGGACAGGTGACGTTTTGGCTTGGGACCCTTCTACCGACTGGATAAAAAATTGGTTTAATGGAAGGAAGGAAGGTGTGATGGTGGAAGGTTGTCTATCGGACTGGAGGCCTGTGACTAGTGGGTCCCTCAGGGATCAGCGCTGGACCCATTGCTGTTTGTGGTTTACATCAACGTTTTTGGATGGAAATGTAGAAGGCATGATTAGTAAGTTTGGAGGATGATACTAAAGTGGATGTCATCGTAGATAGCAAAGGTGGTTATCAAAAAATTTCAGTACGATCTTGTTCGGTTGGGCAAGTGGACTGAGGAATGTTTAGTGGAGTTTAAGGCAGATAAGTGTGAGGTGTTGTATTTTTGAAATCAAACCAAGGCAGGACCTTCACAGTGAATGGCAGGACCCTGGGGGAGTGTTGTAGTGGAGAGGGATCCAGCAGTACAGATACACAGTTCATTGAAGATGGCATCACAGGTAGATACTATTAATTTATTAAACATTTATTTCAGACTCAAGGTTCATAAAAGAGACGACATTACATAAAATACATTGCAAAAAAAACACCATAAAATGCATATCGGTCAAAAAGGCTTTAGGCACATTGGCCATACATCAGTCAGAGTATAAGAAGGGTCTCGACCCGAAACATCACCCAGTCCTTCTCTCCAGAGATGTTGCCTGCCCCGCTGAGTTACTCCAGCTTCTTGTGCCTATCTTCGGTTTAAACCAGCATCTGCAGTACCTTCTTGTACATATTGAGTATTGAGGTTGGGAGGACATCCCACAACGAGCGACATCTTCCCGTCTCCTTTCCACTTTCCACAGAGACCGTTCCCTCCGCAACTCCCTGGTCAACTCGTCCCTTCCCACCCAAACCACTTGCTCCCCAGGTACTTTCCCCTGCAACCCCAGGAGATGCACCACCTGTCCCTGTACCTCCTCCCTCAAAGCTGTCCAAGTACCTTGACAGTCCTTACAGGTGAGGCAGAGGTTCACTTGCATCTCCTCCAACCTCATCTACTGTATCCACTGTTCCAGATGTGGACTCCTGTGCTGCATATTGGCGAGACCAAGCGCATGCTCAGCGAACGGTATATCGGTATGATCATTGACTTCTTTAACTTTGTAACCCTTGCTTTCCCCTCTCACTCCATCCCTCCCCCATCCTAGTTGTCAGGCCAGTCTGACTGTCCTCCTAATTACATTTTATCTTTGTATGCCTCGTTGCCAGCTTCCCCTAGGTAACAATTATCTGTTCTACATTTTCCTTGATCCTCGTCCCCTTTGTTCTCTCGTTGCTACACCATACCCTTCCAAATCTGTATCTGCCTCTCCCCTGACTCTCAGTCTGAAGAAGGGTCTCGACCTAAAAACATTCCTTCTATGATGCCTGTCCCTCTGAGTTTCTCCAGCATTTTGTGTCCATCATTATTGTCACATGTACCTAGGTTTTAGTGAAATGTTAAAATCATACAGCAGGTAAAATCCTACAGCAGAATTAGCATCTGCAGTTTCCTCCTAAACTATAATTAAGAGTTAGTGTGAACGGGGTGATTGATGATCGACGTGGACTCAGTGGGCCAAAGGACTTGTTTCCATACTGCATTTTTCAATCAATCAAGTGCCTCACAGTGCTTGCAGTGCCAGAGACCCGGGTTTGATCCCAACTAGGGGTACTGTCTGTGCGGAGTTTGTACGTTGTCCCCTGCAAGGCTTTTCCCCGAGATCTTCGGTTTCTCCCAAGCTCTAAAGATGAACAGGTTTAGCAGGTTATTGGCTTGGTGTGGATGTAAATTGTCCCTAGTGTGTGTAGGATAGTGTTAGTGTGCGGGGGTCGCTGGTCGGAGCGGACTCGGTTGGCTGAAGGGCCAGTTTCCAGGCTGCATCTCTAAACTGAACTAAACTAAACTAAACTAAACAATCAATGATGCAAAACACAATTAGAAAAAAAAACAAGTCGACGGGAGTGCAAGAGGTGTCCGTAGTGTTCTGTTGTTGAGGTGGGATCAGGGTTGTGCAGGTACCAGCTTGAGGAAGAATTAACAACTACTAGAGTCACAGAGTGATACAGTGTGGAAACCGGCCCTTCGGCCCAACTTGCCCATACTGGCCAACAATGCCCCAGCTACACTAGTCCCACCTGCCTGCGTTTGGTCCATATCCCTCCAAACGACTGCCCATTGCTTTAATTTATCTCTTGAAACATTTGACTGTCTGCGGGGAGGGGTTATGTAGGATCCTTCTCAAGTAAGTATGTTTTCAAAACTACACTTCCCATCTCCATCTGCCGTACGATGCCACAGCTGCGGAGATTTTCACACCGGCGGTCGTGACTCATTGATTCTTGTTGTCTCAGTGGGGAGTCAGGATTTAGTAATCCCTCTTTACATTCAGAACACCATCTCAGTCCACTACTTAGTCCTCCTGTGATTGAATGAATGAGTGGTGCAGAACATAAGCAGGTGGCATTCAAAACTCACAGGTGTAATAGGCAAGACACGTCAAGATTATTGTCGCAGGCACCAGCACGGTGATGTGCAGCTGCAGCATCCCAGGCACATGCACTCAGACGGGCGATTGTCGGCACTGGGCCTGTACTCGCTGCAGTTTATAAGGAAGAGGGGGGGACCTCATTGAAATGTACAGAATAGTGAAAGCTGTGGAGAAAGTGGATGTGGAGAGAATGTTTCCAATAGTGGGAGAGTCTCGGACCAGAAGTCATAACCTCAGAGTTAAAGGACATTCCTTTAGGAAGGAGATGAGGAGGAATGTCTTTAGTCAGAGGGCGGTGAATCTGTGGAATTCTTTGTCACAGAAGGCTGTGGAGGCCAAGTGAATGGATATTTTTAAGGCAGAGATAGGTAGATTGTTGATTAGTGCTGGTGTCGGGGTTTATAGGGAGAAGGCAGGAGAATGGGGTTGGGACGGAGAGATAGGTCAGTCAAGTCGTCAGATTTATTCATCATGTGCACATAAAGTGCAGTGAAATGAACTTGCTAGCAGCGGTTCAATAAAAAAGAACACACAATACACAATAAAAAATTAACGCAAACATCCACCATGGGGGGGAATCTTATAGAAACATATAAAATTATAAAAGAACTGGACAAGCTAGATGCAGGAAAAATGTTCCCAATGTTGGGCGAGTCCAGAACCAGGGGCCACAGTCTTAGAATAAAGGGGAGGTCATTTAAGACTGAGGTGAGAAAACACTTTTTCACCCAGAGAGTTGTGAATTTATGGAATTCCCTGCCACAGAGGGCAGTGGAGGCCAAGTCACTGGATGGATTTAAGAGAGAGCTAGATAGAGCTCTAGGTGCTAGTGGAGTCAAGGGATATGGGGAGAAGGCAGGCACGGGTTATTGATAGGGGACGATCAGCCATGATTACAATGAATGGCAATGCTGGCTCGAATGGCTGAATGGCCTCCTCCTGCACCTATTTTCTATGTTTCATAGCATTCATCACTGTGATGGAAGGCACAAAGTTTGGTCAGTCCTCCTCCATTTTCCCCGTGGTCGGGACCTCAACCCTCCGCAGCCGCCGTTGCGGGTGTCTAGAAGTGCAGACAAGGTAAGTCCAGGTAAGTCCCGAATCGGTGCCTCCCCACTGGAGACCGCGGCTTCAGGCTGGTGTAGGCCGCAGGCCGGCGGTCGAAGATCTAAAGTCCCCGCTGCGCCGCAGCCAGAACCACCGCAGACTGCAGGGCCAGCGGTCGGAGCTCCTCTCCAGGGATCCCCGGCGAGGGATCCCGCTCCGATGGTAAGTCCCCGCCGCGCTCGCGGTTAGAAGTAGGCTGCGGGCCGGCAGTCGGATATCTTCTCCTCCGGGGTCCCCAACGATGGATCCCAGGCTCCGGATGCCGCACCAGCTGGAGCTCCGCAGACCGCGGCTTCAGGCCGCCGCGGGCCAGCGAATGGAGCGCTCCCCTCCGGCGACCACCGGCGAGGGCTCGTCCGCTCCATGATGAAAGAGTCCACGCTGCGCCCGCTGCTGAAGCCCCGGGTGCGTCTCGGGGAAAGGCTGCACATATCCTCTGTGTGAGGCTGCGAGGGAGGCGACATGGAAAAAGTCGCCTCTCCGTGGAGGAGGCAACCGAAGCAGTTTCTCCCTTACCCCCCCACACCAGCCCCCACACAAGACACACAGAGAAATATTAAAAACACACATTGAGACACACTAAAAAAACAAAAAAAGTAGAAAAAGCTAACACGCTGGGCTGCCGACTCGCAGCGCCCCCACAGACCGGCCATCATTGAATGGCGGAGTAGACTTGATGGGTCGAATAGCCTAACTCTACTCCTATCACTTTATGACCTTATGAACAATGAAAAATCTTGCCACATCATCATAGGCATGTACACCTAGACAAACACAGGTATTATCTTCAGCAATTCCTCTGCTTTTGTATTCTAATGATCCATCCAGTCCTTAACCCTTAACTGAATTGACCTTAAAGGTGTCAAAGGGTACCGGGTGAAGGCAGATGACTGGCATTGTGAGGAAATAATAGATCAGCCCTGATTGAATGGTGGAGTAGACTCGATGGTCCGAATGGCCTGTATCTGCTCTACATATGAACTATGATTTTAACCTCCAGTTAATGAGTTTCCGACTTTTATTCTGGACGCAATTTTTCTCAATGTTCAATAGACAATAGACAATAGACAATAGGTGCAGGAGTAGGCCATTCCGCCCTTCAAGCCAGCACCGCCATTTAATGTGATCATGCTGATTATCCACAATCAGTACCCCGCTCCTGCCCTCTCCCCATATCCCCTGACTCTGCAATCTTTAAGAGCTCTATCTAACTCTCTCTTGAAAGCATCCAGAAAATTGACCTCCACTGCCTTCTGAGGCAGAGAATTCCACAGATTCGCAGCTCTCTGGGTGAAAAAGAAATGAAGAATGAAGGTTGCCTTTGAAGTTGATTGGATCTGTCTTGCAATCTGCCACCCACGCCTTACCTTGTATAATTCAAAAGAATCATGCCTGCGATAATCATAATAATCATAATCGTAATCATACTTTATTGGCCAAGTAGATTTTGCAGCCAGCGGGGAATTTGATTCGCCATACAGTCATAGCAATAAAAAGCAACAGAAAGCACAAAATATCTATATGACTAAAATTCTCATCTTGACCACTTCCTGTCTGCGCTGTATATATTGATTTTAGAAAAATCGCTACCATATATCGCTATGATGTTTTGGCCATCTTACTCAGAGTCCTCCTCCGCTGAGGCAGCCCCGAGTATCTTTCCGATCGATGAAAAATAAAAAAGTTATGCATGTTTAAAAAATCTTGAAATCAGCTGATTTCAAGAATTATTCTGCTGTGAGTCTACTGAACTGTGAGTCCACTGAACTGTGAATCTACCCTTTATGTGCTTTATGTGGTATATGTGGTTATGTGCTTTATGTGGTTAACCCTTTATGTGCTTGCAATAAATGATTTGTTAGCCAGCAATGGATTTGCAATGAATGATGATTTGTTAACCCTTAATGTGCTTGCAATAAATGATTTGTTAGCCAGTAATGTGCTCGCAATGAATAATCATTTGTTAACCCTTAATGTGCTTGCAATAAATAATTTGTTAGCTAGCAATGGATTTGCAATGAATGATGATTTGTTAACCCTTAATGTGCTTGCAATAAATGATTTGTTAGCCCTTAATGAAATGAAATGAGTTTCTTGGCCTGCCCTGTGCTTGAAATTGAAATGGAACTGGAAATGAAATGAAATGAATTGTTTGGCCTTCCTTGTGCTTTTGCTTTTGCTTTGCCTGTGCTTTGCTTGGGCTCATCTGAAATGAAAGCAAATGGATTATATTGTTGGCTGGCCCTGCCTCCCCTGTGCTTTTGCTTTTCCTTTGCCTTTGCTTTGCTGGACCTCACCTGAAATGAAAGCAAATGGATTGTATTGCTGAAGAAGGGTTTCGACCCGAAACGTCGCCTATCTCCTTCGCTCCTTAGATGCTGCTGCACCCGCTGAGTTTCTCCAGCTTTTTGTGTACCCTCGATTCTCCAGCATCTGCAGTTCCTTCTTTAAAACGGATTGTATTGTTGGCTGGCCTCGCCTGCCCTGTGCTCGACTTGACTTGACTTGAAATAGATTGACTTGACATGAAATGGGTTAAAATGGATTGTTGGCCCTGCACTCACTGTGCTTGACTTGACTTGACCACACAACACCCATGCTAGCACTCCAGAACCTCCCCACCCCCCCCCCCCCCCCCCCCACTGGCCACCCATATTGGAATTGGTGGAGAGGTGGAATATTGCGTTGGGGGACCAGCCCTCCGATGTGAACCTGGGACCCAACGGGTCCCACTTAATCTAGTATTTTAACATAAACATCCACCACAGTGACTCCTCCACATTCCTCACTGTGATGCAAGGCGAAAAAATCTCTCCCTTCTTTGTTCTCCAGCAGTCGGGGCAGATCCCTCCTTTTGTGATTGCCCTCTCCATGCCCAGGTTATTCTTTGGTGCCCAGAATCATACAAGAGTCATACAAGTGCCCAGAATCATACAAGAGGGTGGTGAATCTGTGGAGATCGTTGCCACAGAGGGTCTTGGCGGCCAAATGGAGAAAGAGGGAAAGCAAGGGTTACTTGATATCAACTGTTGGGTTGCAAGCTGCCCAAGCGAAATATGAGGTGTTGTTCCTCCAATTTATCTTGGGCCACTATCTGACAGGCCCAGGAGAGCAAGGTCTGTGCGGCAATGGGATGGGGAGGTAAAGTGTTTAGCAACCGGGAGATTGGTAAGGCCAAGACGGACAATAATGTTTCATTGATTGAACACCTAAGAATGATGCTACTGACTATATCCGCTTCAGCACCATTGAAGTAGACTGCGCACGTACTCCACCCGGCTTCCTGCAGAGGAAGGACATGTGAAGTGAGGACGCCGCTGCCAAGGGAATGAACAATGGAGGACCCGGCATGGGGGGGCCACCATGAAGAACAATGGACAATGGGACCCGGCATGGGGGGGCCACCATGAAGAACAATGGACAATGGAGGACCCGGCATGGGGGGGCCACCATGAGTAACAATGGACAATGGGGACCCGGCATGGGGGGGCCACCATGAGGGAGGGGATAGGGGGGAAGAACAAAAGGGGAACTGGCACGGGGTGGGGGGATTTTGTAAATTTGTAAGCACCCTTCATGGGCAACTATTGCAATACTTGGCAAGGTTTGCCAGCAACAAATTTAACTGTGACTTGTTACATGTGACAATAAGGTTTTCATTCATTCAAGATGGTGATGAGCACTTACACTTCACTATCATTGTGAGAAAAGTCGTTGTCTTGACACTTCGATATTAATTTCTCCATCTCCTTCCCAGTAAGCCACCTCATCAAAGAACATGCGTACTGAATCATGAGAGGAATAGATTGGGTAGATGCACAGAATCTCTTGCCCAGAGTAGGGGTATCGAGAACCAGAGGACATAGGTTCAAGGTGAAGGGGGAAAGATTTAACATGAATCTGAGGGGTAACTTTTTATGGAACAAGCTGCCAGAGGAAGTAGTTGAGGCTGGGACTGTCCCAACGTTTAAGAAACAATTAGACAGGTACATGGATAGGACAAGTTTGGCGGGATATGGGCCAAGCGCAGGTAGGTGGGACTAGTGAAGCTAGGACATTTGGCCGGTGTGGGCAAGTAGAGTCGCAGGGTCTGTTTGCACACTGTATCACTCTATGTCTCTTTGACAAGATAAAGAGCGAACCCACTTAATGGAAAGTTCTTTTTGTAAAGAATTTTTGCTCAGCTTCTCGGTCTAAAAGGTGTAATTCAATCTTATTCCGTTTAATTGTCAGGACAATGAAAGCATCAGTCATATCCTCAGCTGCCATCCATTGCACACTACACTTGGTCATCAGTTATAGAGGTGGAACTTTCTAACTCAAAGAGTCATAGCGAGATAACAATAGCGAGATCACAGCATGATAACAAGCCCTGAATGAGTCTGAAAAAGGGTCTCGACCTGAAACGTCACCCATTCCTTCTCTCCAAAGATGCTGCCTGTCCCGCTGAGTTACTCCAGCATTCTATCTCCAGCATCTGCAGTTGCTTCCTAAACATTAAAACAATCCCTTTGGCTCACGTCAGTCAATGTCAGCCAACAATTATCCATTTATAATAATTCAATTATACTTATTGGTGGCAAAGCAGTAGATTTGCTTCCTTACAGCACATGCAGTGCCGAAGACCCAGGTTCAATCCCGACTACGGGTGCTGTCTATACAGAGTTTGTACCTCCTCTGCGTGACCTGCAAGATCTCCGGTTTCCTCCCACATTCCAAAGATGTACAGGTTTGTAGGTTATTTGGCTTGGTAAATGTAAACAATGGCCCTAGTGGGTGTAGGATAGTGTTAGTATGTGGGGATCGCTGGTTGACGCAGACCCAGTGGGCCAAAGGGCCTGTTTCCGCGCAGTATCTCCAAACTAAACTAAAATAAACTGATCCAACCTTAACCCATTCTCATTCAAGACTGTTGCTATGTGTTTAAGAGCATGAATAAGAATACAGTAGGAATCTGCTCTGCCATTGTTCCAGGAGTAAATATCACCAGCAACTTGTGCTGGACCAGCCATGGTGAAGCAATGGCCAAAAAAGCACACCAATGCCTCTACTTCCTTAAAACGCTTAGAGAGAGTTGTCCCCAACAACTCTCACCAGCTTCACGGCATAGTTTGGGAACAGCCCCATCCAAGACCGCAAGAAATTGCAGAGTTGTTGCAGAGAAATTGCAGACCATCACACAAACTAACCTCCCTACCATTGACTCCATCTGCACTTCACGCTGCCTCGGCAAGGCCAGCAGCATCATCAAGGATCAGTCTCACCCCAGTCAATCCCTCTTCTCCCCTCTCCCATCAGGCAAAAGGTATAGCAGTGTGAAAACGCACACCTCCTGTTTCAGGGACAGTTTCTTTCCCAGCTGCTATCAGGCAACTGAACCATCCTATCACCAACTAGAGAGAAGTCCTGGTCTACCATTCACCTCATTAGAGACACTCGGACTATCTTTGATCAAACTTGACAGGACTTTATCTTGCATTAAACGTTATTCCCTTCATCCCGTATCTCTACACTGTGAATGGCTTGATTCTAATCGTGCATAGTCTTTACACTGTCTGGATAGCATGCAACATAAAAGCTTTTCATTGCATCTTAGTGCACGTGACAATAATAAACTAAACTAAACTAAACGGAGTCGATTTTGCAGATCAGATGCTGAAAACCTGAAATAAAAACAGATCTTGCTGGAAACCCTCAACCGGTGTGAAAACCAAAACAGCGTTACCAGTAAGATCATAAGATCATACAATCATGTGATAGGAGGAGCAGAATTAGGCCATTCGGCCCATCAAGTCAAGATGTTGCCTGACCTGCTGAGGTACTCCAGCACTTTGTGCATTCTTGAGAGGTGTGAGTTTTGTAGGGGTGCTCCAGTTCCCTCCTACATCCTGAAGCTATGCCGGTTGGTGGGCGTGGAAGAAATTAATTTAGATGGAAATTAAAGAAAAATGAAAAGCGGAGACTTCGTAGGTTTGCTTCAAGAGACTTTATTGCATGATATCATGGAGAGATGGCGGCAATTAACTGCTCACCAGTTCTCTGACTTCACAGCAGAATTAGCCTACAGTTATATTGTACAGTAAACAACTTTTGTTTACTTTTGCTAGATACTACTCTACGACAATATTCTATCAACTTCATGGGTACCGATTATTTCATTAGTCAGACCATGCTTTTCACTTATGTTCATATTATTCAACAACAGATGGTTAATACAAGTCAAACACAATATAAGGGCACCTTGACATTATCCTATCTCACCTTTCAGATGGCCCATGCCACCATCCCCTCTCCGAGCCAATCATAAGACCCCCCCTCCCCCCCCATTACCAGTAACATTTCTATGCCACAAGCGGTAAGGGGCGCAGGTGATTTATTGTAATTTCTCACAGAAGGGAAAAGAAGCTTTGTTATCTCCTCTACTATTTCATGTTTACATTTACCATCCTCCCTTCAATGCATTCCCAGACAAGCGGTAATACGTCTAATCTTACTTTGCCGATTCCCACAAACCTCTTCTGTACCTGGTCAATAAGAGATACCTATTGTCACATCCAAAACACACTTTTGTCACATTCAATTCCAATCAAAATTAAGTAAGGAAGGATATTAATTTTTCTTCCACACTGGGTCAACTGGCAACTGGAAATTGCTGCTGGTTTGTAGGTGAGTGGTGGGTCTGAGGGGAGGTTGAGAGCAACGTGGGGAAGAATTAATACCTGCATTAATGTGGGGTTGGTGTAAATGGGTGGTTGACAGGCTGCATGGCCTATTCCCCTGCTATGTTTCTTTCAATGGACATCCTGCTTGGCATGGACCAGTCAGGCCAAAGGTCATAAGGTATAGGAGTAGAATTAGGCCATTCGGCCCATCAAGTCTACTCCGCCATTCAATCATGGCTGATCCATCTCTCCCTCCTAACCCAATTCTCCTGCCTTCTCCCCATAACCCCTGACACCCATACTAATCAAGAATCTATCTATCTCTGCCTTTAAGGGGCTGTCCCACTTGGGCGTCCTAATCTGCGAGTTTAGAAGAGTGACTTCGACCTTCAAACTCACAGCATGGTCGACACGTGGTCCTAGGAGGTCCTATGAGGTCGCTGGAACTCTCCTTCATGCTCGAGGGAAGTTCCCGAATACTCGTGGCCTCAGTTAAGTTGCGGAAAAATTTTCAGCATGTTGAAAATTTTTCTGCGAGTAAAATTTGGTCAGCATGGTTCTTTTGAACTCGTAGTGCAGAGGAGTGGGGTCGCTATTTAGTTACAGGCAGTCGAGGGCAGCCGTAGGCAATCTCCTTCGCTGAAGGGGAATTTTGATTGGCTCATTGGAGTTTTCAGGACCAAGGAAAACCTACCGGTAGATAAAATGCCCGCTAAACTTTATTATACTTCTTAAAAGTGTCTCCACTCCTTCTCCCCCCCTTTTCTCTCCCCTTCTCTCCCCTTCTCTCCCCTTCTCTCCCCTTCTCTCCCCTTCTCTCCTCTTCTCTCCCCTCTCCCCTTCTCCCCCCCCCCCCCCCCCCCGCTTTCTAAAGGACTTACGTTACTGTGCAGCCATTTTACCTTCCTCTTCATCGCAGGTGTGAATTTCAGACAGCACTCCCCCGCTTTCCCTGGTCCCCACCTTTGCGATGTGTTTGCGTGTGTGTGTGTGTGTGCGGGCGGGCGGTCGATCCAGCTCGAGGTTTTCCAGGCGAGTGCCCTCGAGCTTGAAGGTCAAAGACACTCTTCTTAACTCGCAGATTAGGATGCACAAGTGGGACAGCCCCTTAAATATATCCACTGACGGCCTCCATAGATTTCTGTGGTAAAGAATTCCACAGATTCACCACTCTCCCCCACTCCCCCACCAATTGTGGTGGCGCCGTCCAGTTGGATATAGAAACATAGAAATTAGGTGCAGGAGCAGGCCATTCGGCCCTTCCAGCCTGCACCGCCATTCAATATGATCATGGCTGATCATCCAACTCAGTATCCTGTACCTGCCTTCTCTCCATACCCCCTGATCCCTTCAGCCACAAGGGCCACATCCAACTCCCTCTTAAATATGGCCAACGAACTGGCCTCAACTACCTCCTGTGGCAGAGAATTCCACAGATTCACCACTCTCTGTGTGAAAAACGATTTTCTCATCTCGGTCCTAAAAGACTTCCCCGTTATCCTTAAACTGTGACCCCTTGTCCTGGACTTCCCCAACATCGGGAACAATCTTCCTGCAGCTAGCCTGTCCAACCCCTTAAGAATTTTGTAAGTCTCTATGATTCTAAATTCCAGCGAGTGCAAGCCAAGTCTATCCAGTCTTTCTTCATATGGAAGTTGTGCCATCCCAGGAATCAGTCTGGCAACTGGAATGGCTGCCCAGCCTGCAGCTGTCTGCCTTTTAACGTCTTTCTTTTACTTTTAGTGTGTAAAAAGTGTTTTGTTTGGAGTCTATTCTTTTTTATGTGAGGGGTGTGGGGGGGGGGGGGGGGGGGGGTGGAGGGGAAGGGGGAACCTGCGTTTCCTGGTCCCTACCTGGTCGGAGAGGCAGCTTTTCTCCGGGCTGCATCTTCGACCCGTCCTCGTGGCCTACCAGCGGGCCTGGAGCGGCGTTTCCTGAGGGGACTGGCCAGAACCACGGCTTCGGCGGCAGCGCAGAGCTGGAGCGCTATCGCGGAGCGGAGCGGGCGATGCCTTGCCTGTGTCGCCGCGCTGGAACGCCGGTGAGCTGAAGACCGCCGACAAAAAAACATCGCGGAGCTGCGGGACTGTGGAGCGGCCTGCCGCGGGCGGCGGCACTGAACTGTACATCGGGAGCCTCCATCCCAGTGGTGGAGCTCCATCCAGTGCGGCCTGTCCACTTCCGAAGTTGCGGACTCCAGTAAGGAAGCGGCCGTTCCAAGCCGCTGGGAGGATTCTACCGACGCCGGAGCACCATCACTCGGCGAGAACGGCCTGGAACATCGGGCCCCGTAGCAGCGACTGCGGAGGCCTCAATAGGCCCGACTATGGGTGGACATGGGGATGGGGACTGGACCTTTGTACCTTTGTCTCTGACTAAAGAGAGGTCAAAGTCCCTTTGTCAAAAATGGAAAAGAGAAAAAAAACAAATAAAAAGAATAATAATCTAGAAACAAGGAACTGCAGATTCTGCTTTACAATGAATTGGGCGTAATATGCTGGAGTGGCTCAGTGGGTCAGGCAGCATCTCTGGAGAACGTGGATAGGTGAAACTTCAAGTTGGGACCCTTCTTCAGACTGGTTGAAGTAGAGGGGACAAAGCTGGAAAAGAGGTGGGGCATATTTTAGCAAGTGATCGGTGGATACTGGGAATGGGGAGACAGTTGTTTGACAGGCTCGTGGACCAAGTCCAGAGATGAGAAGGAGTCAAAAGGGTGTCAGATAAGCAAAGTAAATGAGTGAAATGTAAAGACAGGGGGAGGGATACAGGTGGAAAGTGACGGGCGGAGTGAGCGGAGGGGCGGGGGGGGGGGGGGGGGGGGGGGGGGGGGGAGGAGGGGGGTGCAGGTAGGGCGGTGGGAGGGTGGGAGGGTGGGGGGTGTTAATTTTAAGTTACAAATACAGTGGGGGAGTGATGGATGGAACAAAGGGAGTATCTTTAATTGAGTGAGTGAAAAGGGCATAAAGTGCTGGAGTAATTCAGCGGTTCAGGCAGCATCTCTGGAGAACAGGGGACGTTTCAGGTCAGGACCCTTCTGACTGATTGGGTGAAGTGCAGGTTGTCATGGTGACGTGGCTTGAAATGTCCTTTTCCATCATTTCCAGATTTAATTTAAATTGCCAGGATCTTTGGCGGTTTTTTTTAACTATATTCTCCTAATATTTTTCTCATGGTTCATTCCTGCTTATATTCCCCCAATTTGCTGTGAGTCACCTGATTGTCCATTGGATCTCCATAGCACTCAAATGAAGACAAGGTCCAATTTCCCAGCAATAGTCCGTTTCGAAAGTGGTTGAAACCGAAGTAATGATAATAATTACTGCAATTGTTCTCATCATAAGGGAGGTAATTGCTCCACGAATATAAAAAAAATAGTGAATTGAAGCTAGTTACATGAAAATCCTATGCACCAAATCAATGTCAGTGTATTGAGCAGGCTTGAGTGGCAGCTCAGATTGGTTTGGGAATATAAATACAGATAGAAAAGAAGGAATTAACCATTTGTTAGTGTTTTAGTTTTTAGTTTTAGAGACACAACGCGGAAACAGGCCCTTCGGCCCATCGAGTCCTCTCCGACCAACGATCCCCGCACATTAACACTACACACACGAGGGACAATTTTTACATTTTATACCAAGCCAATTAGCCTATAGACCTGCACGTCTTAGAAGTGTGGAAGGCAATGGAGGATCTCGGAGAAAGCCCACTCGGGTCACAGGGAGAATGTACAAACTTCGTACAGACAAGCCCTTGTGGTCAGGATAAAACCCGGCCGGGCCTCTGGTGCTGTAAGGCAGTGGCTGTCCCGCTGCGCCACCGTGCCACTCTAGAGTGGAGGTACATTGTTCCAGTCGAGATCATAATGATGGAGATAATGGTATTTAAAGCAGAGCTGCAGTCTATCAATAGACGGGTTAGTACGGGTACGTAATGATTAGTACGGGTGTCAGGGGTTATGGGGAGAAGGCAGGAGAATGGGGTTAGGAGGGAAAGACAGATCAACCATGATTGAATGGCAGAGTAGAATTGAGGGGCTGAATGGCCTAATTCTACTATCACTTATGATCTTATGAATCTGACACCAGTAATCCAAGTCCAGGGACCTCTCTCCAGATATTGGTAGAGTCGTGCAGTGCAACCATACAGCATGGAACCAGGCTCTTCATCCAAACTCGTCCATAGCGACAAGGTTTTACAGCTGAGCTAATGTAATTTCCCAAAAAACTTTTTTGCATATCTTTCATTCATTGTTCTTTATCTCTCCACATCACTGTCTATATCTCTCGTTTCCCTGATCCCTGACCAGTCTGAAGAAGGGTCTCGACCCGAAACGTCACCTATCTCCTTCGCTCCTTAGATGCTGCTGCACCCGCTGAGTTTCTCCAGCTTTTTGTGTAACCCCCGTCATTTCCTTGCATTTGTCCCATATCTCTCTGGGCTTTTCTAACCTCTGTACCTTTTCCAAATGTCTTTTGAATGTCATCTTTGTACTCGTCTCTACAGCCTCCCCTGGTAGCACACTTCATGTACACTTAATGAAGAAATTCCCCTTGAATGAATGAATACGTTTATTGGCCAAGTGTTCACATACGTGGAATTTGCCTTGGTGCTCTGCCCGCAAGTGACATCATGACATACAGTGACTAGTTTAGAGATACAACGTGGAAACAGGACCTTCGGCGATCGCCACACATTAACACTATCCTACACACACTCGGGACGATTTACACACACACCAAGCCAATTAACCTACAGACCTGTATGTCTTTGCAGTGTGGGAGGAAACCGGAGATTTTGGAGAAAACCCACGCAGGTCACGGGGCAATGTACAAACTCCGTACAGACAGCGCCCATGGTCAGCATCGAACCCGGGTCTCTTTCGCTGCAAGCACTGCAAGGCAGCAGCTCTACCGCTGCGCCACCGTGCCACCCCACGTTCTTCAATGTTTAAATGGTACTATATTTATCACATGTACTGAGGTATAGTGAAATTCTTTTATTATATACAGTTCAGTACGTATCACTATAACATAGATACATCTTACATAAGCATCTCAGATACAGTATAAGTGTGTAGCAGTCAGACACTGAGACAGTATACAGAGTTACCAGTTTGGTACCATTTTCAAGTGCCAGTTTGTAAGTGCAGGATTCTTGATCTGACCATGAAGGTCTGTTGTCATGGCAGCGTTGGAGCGGAGCCCGGTCCAGCCGAGCCCCAGGCTACTGCAGAGTGTCCAGCAGCCCACACTAGGAACAATTTACATTTACCAAGCCAATTAATCTACATACCTGTACGTCTTTGGAGTGTGGGAGGAAACCGAAGATCCTGGAGAAAACCCACGTGGTCACAGGGAGAACGTACAAACTCCGTGCAGACAGCACCCGTAGATGGGATCGAACCCGAGTCTCTAGCGCTGCAGACTCTGTAAGGCAGCAAGTCTACTGCTGCGCCACCGTGTTACCCAGAGTGGGGGGGGGGGGGGGGGGTTCTTATCTTCTAGGCCTTCATAATCAGCTGTGGGAGGCATCCCCCCGGGGCATGAAGGTTGAAGGTGCACAGAGGGATGACAGTTTGCGGGAAGTCCAGATGGAGATGGGGAGGCCATTTAGGACTGAGATGAGGAAAATCGTTTTCACCCAGAGAGTTGTGAATCTGTGCAATTCTCTGTCACAGAAGGCAGTGGAGGCCAATTCACTGGATGTTTTCAAGAGAGAGTTAGATTTAGCTCTTATGGCCAACAGAATCAAGGGATATGGGGAGAAAACAGGAACGGGGTACTGATTCTGGATGATCAGCCATGATCATATTCAATGAGATGGGAGATTGCAACCTTCACGTGGTCTGCCCTGTTTCGACTAATGCAATCAACTTGCCGTGCACAAACGGAAGATCAAATAGAACAAGTTGTCCGCGCTGTACACTACTACTCTCCTACGCACTAAGGACAATTTACACTTTACAGAATCCAATAGACAATAGACAATCGGTGCAGGAGCAGGCCATTTGGCCCTTCGAGCCAGCACCGCCATTCAATGTGATCATGGCTGATCATCCCCAATCAGTACCCCGTTCCTGCCTTCTCCCCATATCCCTGACTCCGCTATTTTTAAGAGTCCTATCTAGCTCTCTCTTTAAAGCATTCAGAGAACCTGCCTCCACTGCCCTCTGAGGCAGAGAATTCCACAGGCTGTTAATTCACAGTCTTTTAACATACAAACCTGTATGACTTGGCCAAGGCAAAAGAAACCAGCGACCACCCTGCACACTACCACTATCCAACACACCAGGGACAATTTACAATTTTACTGAAGCCACCTAACCTACAAACCTGTACGTCTCTGGAGTGTCGGAGGAAACCGGAGCACCCGGAAAAAAACCCACGTGGTCACAGGGAGGATGTAGAAACTCCACACAGACAGCACACAAAGTCAGGATCTGGTGTCTGGGTGTCTGGTGCTGTGAGGTGGCGCAGCGGTAGAGTTGCTGCCTTACATCATCAGAGACCCGGGTTCGATCTTGACAATGGATGCTGTCTGTACAGTTTGTACGTTCTCCCCATGACCTGCGTGGGTTTTCTCTGGGTGCTCCGGTTTCCTGCGACACTCCAGTGACGTACAGGTTTGTAGGTTAGGTGGCTTCAGTAAAATTGTAAATTGTCCCTTGTGTGTTGGGTAGTGGTAGTGTGCAGGGTGGTCGCTGGTCGGTGTACATTCGGTGGGCCGAAGGACCTGTTTCAGCGCTGTATCTCAAAACTCTAAACTCTAAACAAGCAAACAACATTTGGAATCCACAAAGTCAAGATCTCCCTGGAGGTAGTCACGGTGAATGAAGTATTTTATGGAGACTGTTTTATTTATAACTCCAAAGGCTGCTGGCATTACTGGCAAGGCAAGCAGACATTTATCCATTCCTCTTGTTTTATTTCAAATATATTCTTTAGAGACATAGAGAGTCATACAGCATGCAAACAGAGCTTTTGGCCCAATGTCAACTAAGATGACACTAGTCCCAACTGCCCACGTTTGCACATAGCCCTATTAAATGTTTCAATCCATGTTCTTGTCCAAATGCCTTTCACATGTCATTACAGTACCTGCCTCCAACTAACTCCTCTGCCAGCTCATTCCATATACCCTCCATCCTCTTCTCCACTCTCCTATCAGACAACCTCCCTTCCGTTGACTCCATCTACACTCTACGCTGCCTCGGCAAGGCCACAAGCATAATCAAGGACAAGTCTCACCCCGGTTACCCCCTCTTCTCCCCTCTCCCATCAGTCAAGTGGTATAGAAGTGTGAAAATGCACACCTCCAGATTCAAGGACAGCTTCTTCCCAGCTGTTATCAGGCAACTGAACCATCCTATCACCAACTAGAGAGCTGTCCTGACCTAACATCCACATCATTGGAGACCCTCGGACCATCTTTTATCGGACTTTATTGGAGTTTTTATCTTGCACTATTCCCTTTATCCTGTATCTGTACACTGTGACCAGCTTGATTGTAATCATGTGTAGTCTTTTCACTGACTAGATAGCATGCAAAACACAATCTTTTAACTCTACCACAGTACATGTGACAATAACCTAAGGTAAACTGCATGATGAAGTTGACCCAAAGGTTCCTACTAAATCTCTCAACTTAAACCTGTAACCTTTGTTTCTTGCATCCCCTACTCTGGTTACTCCCCTACACTTATGGAGGAGCATCATGGCTTTCTGACATTTATGCTTCAAAGTTCTGACCCGAAACGTTACCCTATCCATGTTCATAAGGTCATAAGGTCATAAGTGATAGGAGAAGAATCAGGCCATTTGGCCCATCAAGTCTGCTGCGCCATTCAATAATGGCTGATCTATCTCTCCTCCTAACCCCATTCTCCTGCCTTTTCCACATAACCCCTGACACCCAAACTAATCAAGAATCTATCTCTGCTTTAAAAATATCCATTGACAGCCTTCCGTAGCAAAGAATTCCACAGATTGACCACCCTCTGATGAAATAAATTTCTAATCTCCTTGCGAAAAGAACGTCTTTTAAATCTGATGCTATGACCTCCAGTTCTAGACTTTCCCACAAGTGGAAACATCCTCTCCATAACCACGCTGTCCATGGTATCTCACTATACTGAAGTGTTTTAATGAGGCCCCCCTCATTGTTCACCAGAGATGCTGTTGACCCACTGAATTACTCCAGCACTTTGTGTTCTTTTGTGTCAACCAGCTTATTCTGTTCCTTGTTTCTCTGTCTCTACTGTTCTTAGCGGTTCAAGAGGTTAGCTTGAACTGTCACTGAAACCTCTACAGATGTATTATAACAACTATTTGAGAGGCAT
The DNA here is from genome assembly GCA_035221665.1 of Okamejei kenojei. Lineage (NCBI taxonomy): Eukaryota > Metazoa > Chordata > Chondrichthyes > Rajiformes > Rajidae > Okamejei > Okamejei kenojei. The sequence goes on along the minus strand of CM069131.1, from coordinate 184,530,769 downwards.
GTTTTTCACGGGTATATGGAACAAGCTGTCAGAGGAAGTGGCTCCATTACAATGTGTAAAAGTTTCATGGGTTGGAAAGATTTAGAGGTAGAAACAAGGAACTGGAGATGTTGGTTTGCAAGAACAAGACTCGGAGTGCTGGAGTAACTCAGTGGGTCAGGCACCATCCCTGCAGTACATGGGTAGGTGACATTTTGGGTCAGCACCCTTCTTCAGACTGATTGTGGAGGGGGGGGGTGGGGTGGGTGGTGCATGAAAGCTAGAAGAGAGGAGAGGAAGGACAAAGTGTCTCTTCTCCCCTCTCCCATCAGGCAAAAGATATGGAAGTGTGAAAACGCATACCTCCAGATTCAGGGGCAGTTTCATCCTGATTGTTATCAGGCAACTGGAACCATCCTACCACAGCCAGAGAGCAGTCCTGAACTACTATCTACCTCTGATGTCCCTCGGACTATCTTTGACCGGACTTTGTTGGCTTTACCTGGCACTAAATGTTATTCCCATATCATGTATCTATACACCAGAAATGGATTGATTGTAATCATGTATTGTCTTTCCGCTGACTGGTTAGCACGCAACAAAAGCTTTTCACTGTACTTCGGAACACGTGACAACAAACTAAACTCAAACTGAAGTGTGGCAGGTACTAGGTAAACACAGGTAAGGGCGGTTTTCATAGGCAGAAGGTTGGACAGAAGCCAGCAATGAGAAAAAGCTGTGAGACAAAAGGATTAAAGAGTTACAAATTGTCAAGCTGGAGTACTTGTGAAGGGAGTGCTTGGGAATGCTGGTGTAGGACTCACAAAAAAGTTAATTTGTAAGTCGAATCGGTAGTAAGGAAGGCAAATTCAATGCTAGTACTTAGAAGGTTGGGTGGGGACCTCATTGAAACTTACAGAATAATGAAAGGCATAGAGAGAGTCGATGCGGAAAGGATGTTTCCACCGATGGGAGAGTCTAGGATCAGAGGTCATCGCCTCAGAATTAAAGGGAATGCTTTTAGAAAGGAAGTGAGGAAAAACATAGAAACATAGAAATGAGTTGCAGGAGTAGGCCATTTGGCCCTTCGAGCCATTCAATATGATCATGGCTGATCATCCAAAATCAGTACCCCATTCCTGCTTTCCCATATCCCTTGATTCCGTTAGCCCTAAGAGCTAAATCTAACTCTCTTGAATACATCCAGTGAATTGGTCTCCACTACCTTCTGTGGCAGAGAATGCCACAGATTCACAACTCTCTGGGTGAAAAAGGTTTTCCTCATCACAGTCCTAAATGGCCTACCCATTATTCTTAAACTGTGACTCCTGGTTCTGGACTCCCCCATCATCGGGAACACTTTTACTGCATCTAGCCTTTCCAATCCCTTAAGAACGGTATATGTTTCTATAAGATTCCCTCTCATCCTTCTAAATTCCAGTGAATATAAGCCCAGTTGATCCATTCTTTCATCGTATGCTAGTCCCGCCACTTATTAACACTAATTGAGGAATTTGGTTCTTTTTCAGGATATAGAATAAATTGGAATAAAAGCGAAATTATGTCTTTGAAACCACAGGATGCGAGACACTTATTAAAATTCCCTTTCAAAATTGCAACAGAAAAATTCAAGTATTTTGCTAGGTCTTATTGCCTACAATTTTACGTTTTAAACCCTCAACGATCTTTTATACACAACATTTCAAGAGTTTGCAATTATATCTCTGCACAGAAATAGAGAGTGAGATGAATGCTTGAATTAAATATCCACAGAATCCATCATCGTTCAAATATTATTTACATACATTACTGGCTCGTTAAATGCTAAACATGGTAAAATCTTACAGTGCCTATACAAATTGTCACATTCATTCACTAATTGTATTGTACTCGAATGTTGTTATTAATTACAAGGAATCAAAGAACTTTGACTATGGGAAAAAATCTACATTCCCCAACAATGAGTTGAGACTTGTCCTTATTGGATAGGTTAGATCTACTCCATACATTAATATTTACAGGGTCATAATGGTTCGGCGCGGGGGGGACTTGACTGAATGAATAAATATATAAATCATGAATGTATCTCAAGAACGGATTATTTAGTAATATTTTAATCCTTCTTTCTATCTTTAAGTATCCCATTTTAACTATATAATAATTGTGAAATATAAAGTTAATAATACAAAACACTATTAATATTATGAAAAATATCATGAATATCATAGAAGTTTGGTTAAGATTGGGTTATTATGTAGTTATATTAGTACTTATTTTAGGAATATACTACATACACTCCCAATTAATACAAAATAAATAACCAGGAAATGGGCAAATTATGAGAAGACGTGCGACGCACGTGCTACGTGAGAAGCCCGCCTGGCGCTTGATCGGCATTACGTCGACGCTGACGGCAGAGCAAGAGCTGCAGAGCGCAGCTCCTCTACAGCAGTAGGTACGGGCCCGCAGGTAAGTACAGTTGAATTACTTACAGGGCATACCCAAACTCCGTGGCTGGTGTATAGAGCCACCAGGAGTTAAAAAGAAATGGAATTTAAAAGCAAAAAATAAAAGTAAATACTCCGGATGAAAAAACGGACTTTAAAAGTTAAAATGAAAAGAAAATACTCCGGGTGGAAAAAACGGAGTTTAAAAAGTGTCCCAGGGGAAAACTCAGCAATCGGGACGGCAGATTAGTGCGGAGCCGGTTCCGATACCGGTGGCCGTTAAAATTACCGTTAGTACTAAGATTTTGGAAAGGTCCCATTTCCCCTACAATTAAAATGTGGATTACAGAAATGTCGGAGACACTTCACCTGGAACGATTAAGACTTGTCCTGATGGACAGGCCGGATCAATTCAGAGGAATATGGTCTCCATTTATTGAATATTTAAAGGGTTAAGATGGTCCGGTTCGAGGCCTTGACTGAAGCCTGAATGAATGAATAGATGAAGAATTATATACAATAGATCATGAATATATCTCCAATGAAGAATATCTTGTTTAATACTCCACTCATTTAATTTATCTCTTTTTTATTTATTTTTCTCTTTATTATCTATCTTTATTTCCTACTGTTATAAAATAAAAAAATATATAGAAGTACAAATAAGATTGACTGTATATTTTAAAAATATTAAGAATGTATGTGACGATAATAATTTTCCTTTTTTCCTTTGATTTTATATTATTTCTTCTTAAGATGTAATTACTTCTAATATAAATATTAAAATAATAATAATAATTACCGTTAGGGAGACTTTAGTTGCTCCACAAACTTTTGGCTATGAGGAAAAACGGAGTTTAAAGGTTAAAAAGAAAAGAAAATACTCCAGGGGAAAAAACGGAATTTAAAAGTTAAAAAGAAAAATACTCCGGGTAAAAAAAAAACGGAGTTTAAAAGTTAAAAAGAAAAGAAAAAACTCCATGGAAAAACTCCAGTGGGGAGGAATTTTTTTTTTTAAAGTCAGAGAGGCCATGATTTAAAAGTTCTAATAAAAAGGCCTCCAGACAAAAAAGCTTTATAGCTTAAAATTAATGGAGAAAGACTCCAAAAATAAAAAAATCAACCAAAGGGTTTAAAAAGGCCCAGAATATTCCCAAAAACAGACCCTGAGGGGTTTCCATATATTAATATATATGGTGGAATTTATCAATGTGGGAATATCTACCTCAGATTGTTTTGGAGGTAGTCTCCTTGAGGAAAAACTCAGGAGAAACCAGGGCAGTAAAAGAATATGAAAAAACTGACCCTAAAGGTGCATTGATAGTGGTGGCTGGTCATAAAGTACCCACCACAGCACAAATATATATACAGGTGTACTAGGTACGATACCTGAATGAAGGAGTGAGGCCATGGAAAGTAACCATGGAAACCAAAATTAATTGGTCTCTCACCAAAGCTGTTATGGTTGAAACAGCAGAGTTATTGATAAAACTTTTATGTTTTATTAAGGTATCAACGGTGAATCCGATTATGGTACCCATGTCTCAATTATATAAGACATAAGGAAATACGATTTCAAAGTATTTCAAGCTGGTGCGTGGCATCACTACTTATGTAAAACAAATAAAACATTGTGCAATAACCAAAACATTTTAAATAAAAATACAAATTGCCATTAGTTTGTGGAGCTCAATGGGATAAAAAAATATTATATATGTATAAAATTATAATATTTTTTTATCCCATTGTATATATGTAATTGTTATTGGGAGCAATTTTGCACTTTAGATTTGCAGGTCAAAACAGATCAAGTTATGTTAAACTCCTGATTATTATGGAGTAAACCTGCCTCAGGATAAATCAAAGACATTGATTACAAAGGAAAGACCATTGGTCATTAAACTTTGGCAAAATTATGATCCAATGTAAAGATTTGATAATGGATCAAAACAAAGGCAGAAGTATGATAAATAAATATTTATCCAACACAGCCTTATGTACCTCTTCTTTATTGGAGACAAACCCATATGATTGGGAAGAGAAGGCTTCATGTACATTTGAAGAGGTGCAAAAACCTGTTACAGAAGAAGTTGATGAAATCTCCAATTGTGGGAGATTACAGGTGTGTTATGATCAATGATATGGCATAACAAAGGATTGATTTATTTTAATGTGTAAAGGATCTACAAAAAAATTTGTAGAAGGAATTGGTTCACCTGTATAGGAAAACCTAAAAATTGATTTTAGGTTTGCACCCAAAATATCTCCAATAAAGAAGAGGTACGTAAATTTGTATCATAAATTTCCCCAGGGAAAAAGAAGATGTGGTGGTAAAGCCATACAAGACATCATTTTAAATACACTTTTACAGTGTAAAAACATTTTATTAAAATGGACATCTTCAACATTGAAAAACAGTTGTTATTAACAAATAGTTAATCATTTAGTACCAATTTATTATCATATTTACAGGTGCTTGAAATTAATTAGAATGGGTCAGCTGTGCAAGTTAAGACATTGTCTAATGGATTAAACTCAGTTCTAGGCTGTTCACATAATTATTGGAACAACAATTGCACTGATAAGAAGATCAGCACTAATGAGGACATGGTCATGGTTTATCTTGATCACATTTTAAATTGGAAGGTTGATCAGGAGTCAGCTGCAAATTAGTGCAGCAATTACAAGCCTGTTGAGAGGCAAGGGTCCTGACCCATCCAATAAAAACTATGTTTTAGGCATTCATAAACATTCCTAAATTACTATTCTGGGTTTAGGAGTAATTCAGCACCAAATGAGGGGGAAAAATGTTTTCCGAGATACAAATATGTCCCATTGCTTTGTTGACAAACTTTGTCCCTCCATCAGAGAAGGAGATTAGGTAAAAAAGTAAAAAAGCTCCAAAAAAGAGAAAACACAAGCATTATAAGAGTATGCAGGCCTTTTGACAGGCCTATGCAATTACCAAAGGATACATTATCAGAATTAAAGTGGTGGATAGAAAAGATTCCACAAGCTGCTTTAAATATATAAGCTTAGCAGCCGTTGCAAGCTGAAGCAAGTATTATCGGATGATGGATAGCTTCTGTGATTATTTGGGTTAAGATAAGTATAATATCTATTCTTATCAAGTTAATATTTGATACGTCCCTTGTTTAGGGGACTACGGACAATAACACCAGGGGATTGCAAATGGATTGTCCTAAGAAATTTTTCTCCAAACATTTGTATTAATTATTGGAGTATCAGGAGCTTTTTATGGATTAAATGCCTATTGTTCTACTATGAAAGTGTGCATGTCAAATCAGGTGAACAATACCACGGCTATATATCAATCACATGAGTCAAGTAAGATCATTATCAAAGTGATTATCTGGGTAACCAGATGTAAAAATGTTTTTGTTCAGCTGTTTATCTCTAAGGAAGAGACAATGTTGTCGCAGACAACAAATCAGGGGAAAAACATTGTCAGTAATATGGATTACTTACCATTAATCTGGTTGTATCCAGATTAAATCACTGATTTCTCAAATGTTTCTCGTGGGAAAACCGAGAGCAGGAGCGGTGGATGCATTTCGCTAAATTACATGAGGAAAGATGGTCTTTTATGTTCCTCATTTTGTCTGATAGGGCAGTGTCTGATGAAAATGTAGCAGGACGCTGCCAGGGGCGCTTTAGTGGCCCAAACCAGACCTTCGTGGTTCTCATTAATGTTGAGAGTGATGTTTGACTCATAGTTGCAGTAATTTATTGTTGTACAAATTCATCCAGGGCATAAAGATATGAATTTGGCTATTTGACCAGACCATTATAACAGTTTGACGGTCCAAGAGGTCTATGAACGTTTTAACTAATATAACAACTAATATAACAATATAATAATTATGTACAAAAGGAATGTTATACCTGCAATTTGGAGAAATACAGTGGCTTGCAAAAGTATTCATACCCCTTGAACTTTTCCACATTTTGTCACGTTACAACCACAAACGTAAATGTATTTTATTGGGATTTTATGGGATAGACCAACACAAAGTGGCACATAATTGTGAAGTGGAAGGAAAATGATACATGGTTTTCAAATTTTTTTTACAAATAAAAAACTGAAAAGTGTGGGGTGCAAAAGTATTCAGCCCCCTTTACTCTGATACCCCTAAATAAAATCCAGTGCAACCAATTGCCTTTAGAAGTCACCTAATTAGTAAATAGAGTCCACTTGTGTGTAATCTAATCACAGTATAAATACAGCTGTTCTGTGAAGGCCTCAGAGGTTTGTTAGAGAACATTAGTGAACAAACAATGTTCCTTGGGCATCATGACCATATATGTTGTCAGTGTGGAGTTTGGGTATTCTCCCTGTGACCGTATGGGTTTCCTCCAGATGCTCTGGTTTCCTCCCATATCCCCAAAATGTGGGGTTTTGTAGGTTAATTGGCCACCGTAAGATTACCCCTAATGTGTAGAGAGTGGTATAATTCCAAACTGGTGCGAATGAGTGATCGGGATGGTTGGCGTGGACTCGATGGGCCGAAGGGCCTGTTTCAGTCTGTATCTCTAAACGGAAAACTAAAACATGAAGCTGAGGTGTAATATTTGCCATGATACAGTGGTGTTTAAGAGTAATTTAGATTAGGCACATGGAAGTGCAGGGAATGGAGGGATATGGATCATTCACAGGCAGATGGGATCAGTTTAACTTGACATCAAGTTCAGCACACATGTTGTGGCAACATCCTCATAAATCCTCCCTGCACTTTTTGCAGATTAATGATGTCTTTCCTATAACAGGGTGATCAAAACTGAAAACAATACTCTAAATGTGGCTTCACCAATGTCTTGTACAACTGCAACATGACCTCCCAACTTTAATACACAGGAATTTGTAGGAAGGAACTGCATTCATTCATTATCAGCGCTGAAATATTAACGACACAGTGGTGCTGGTTTCCAACGGGAACACATCCCTGTCCTCCAGTTCCTGCGGACTTCCGCCGCTGGAAGTATAGGATTTTGGTGTGTGTGCTTTATCCTCACTCCTTACAATGCTACGTACGACAGTGATCGCAACTTCTACTGAAGTGTGGATGGCTGTTGGCTCGCTAGAAGCTCGTCCGCCCTTTGACAGGTCTTATTTTTTGCCCTGCAGGAACTGTAGATGCTGGTTTACACCGAAGATAGTCACAAAATGCTGGAGTAACTCAACGGATCAGGCAGCATCTCAGGAGAGAAGGCTAAGGAGACGTTTTGGGTTGAAAACGTCCTTCAGATTGAAGTTGGGTTTCGGCCCAAAACGTCGCCTATTCCTTTCCACCAGAGAAGCTGCCTGACCCCCTGAGCTACTCCAGCATTTTGGGTCTATCTTTTATGCTCAGAAGTTGGTTAAAGCACATGGAATTGAAGCTAATGTACCGGCATGGAATGAGCATTGGTTAAAAGATGGGAAGCAATGTGCAGAAATAAGCGAGTCTTTTTCATGTTGGCAAGGGATGGCTAATGGGAACAGTAGCGGTTTCTGCTTGAGCCCCAGCTATTCACAATCTATATCAATGACTTGGTGCAGGAAACCATCAAATATGCTTTCAAGATGGCGCCCAACCCAGGCGATCGAACCCATTGTCGTGACTGGTCGAGCCTTGGCGTTGTACTTTGGATTGTGGGAGGAAACCGGAGCACCTGAAGAAAGCTCACACAGGTAACAGGGAGAAGGTACAAACTCTGTACAGACAGCACCTATAGTCAGGATCGAACCCAGGTCTCTGGCCCTGTAAGGCAGCAATTGTACCGCTGAGCCACTGTGTTGTCCGAAATTCCTTGACGGATTAGATCTATGGTTGAATGCATTATTGTTGCATTTTCAGCACCTCATTGGAATTAGGGCTTTAAATGATGAGTTTGAAGAATATTTAACCCAAAGAAAGTGTATCAAGAAACAACTGAAACAAGTCTCCTCTTGCCTGTCACTGACACAGAAAAAAAAATATCTGGTGAGATTAAAGAGTGGCTGAAGGAAATTGTGGGGAAATATGCTCCTCTGCTGAAACCTTGGTAACATGAAATGCTAATTTGAGCTTGAGTTTGAGTTTAGTTTATTGTCACATGTACCGAGGTACAGTGAAAAGCTTTTGTTGCGTGCTAACCAGTCAGCAGGAAGACAATACATGATTACAATCGAGCCGTCCACAGTGTGCAGATTCAATATAAAGGGAATAACATGAATGGCATAGTTAAAGTGAACGGCCTGTCCCACTTTCACGACAATTCAAAACCTCTGCCGAGTTTAAAGGACCTAAAAAAAAAAATCAAGATCGTGGTAACCTACAAACTCCTACGACCTCCCACGACTATGTTCACGAACTCCTACAAACTCCTACGAGTATGTCGACGAATTCCCACGCCTATTTCAATGCCCTCCTTACGAGTAAAAAGTTGCAATTTCTTTCAACCCGACCATTTTTTTACCCTGTGGGCATTTTTTAATCGAGCTGGAAAAAACGTCCCGACTTACCTGATGCCACAAGTACCTATGGCTGGCATAACGAGCAGCTGCGATATATCTACAAACTCCTACGACCTCCTACAGTCTCGTTACGAACATTCTGCGAGTTTGAATCAAGGGGAAAATTCGGGAGAATTCGTGAATTACCCTGTGAAAGTGGGACAGGCCCTTAAGAAATACTGCTGTTGGAGTAGAGGTTTTATCGAGTGGAGTGATTGTAATGCATGATTGCAGATCCACGTCCGTGGCTCGCGCACAGAGTCACCTTTTTTTAATGTATCAAAAAATAATTTATTTAATTTCAACACGATACAAAAACCCCAAAAAACAAAACCGTGATGACATACCCACCACCATGTTACAAAATCATCAAGCAACCATTTTACAAATATTCTAACTACCATACAACCCCGGTAAAGGGTGCAAGCATCTGGCTCGGGCAAAGCCATATTCCGCCTGGCGCCACGGAGTCACCTTGGTCGGGCGCCTAATTACGATATGAGACAAAACGATACGATAGAACTTTGTATATCCCAGGAGGGAAATTGATCTGCCAACAATCATAAAACACAAAATACATGTAACAAGAAAGTAAAGTGACGAGTGGAAAGGAACCAAATAAGTACAAAATAAATAGGAATGAAATAAGTAAAAATAAAGGGAAAGGCGATGGACTGTTGGCTGGCTGCCGTGTGTACAGCACCAGAACGAGAAACTGGAAGATTTCAACAGGCCTCATTAAACCCTTCGATTACTCAGCCCGATGCAGGGACAGAGGCTCTTTCCACCCTGAACTGTACTTCAAAGCCTTCTTTGAAACAGCAAAATGCAATGTTGAGAGCAGATTCAGTGACCTATGGGAAATAATTAACAGTGAGAGAAGCAGTCACTGTCAGACGCCAAGTTTGCGACAGGAGGACTAGTCTTTTCCTCCTGAAATCCAACCAGTCACAGTAATCAAAGCCTTGAGGACATGTTGTGTCACTGGCCATCACATGGCAGGACAGCTCTTTACACCAGCATGACCAATTGTCCATTAAATAATGAACTAATGTGGGCTTCACGTTTCCTTGACCATCGTTGCTTTTTTGCATATCTTTCATTCATTTGTCTTAGTTACCGTCTATATTTCTCATTCCCCTTTCCCCTGATTGTCAGTCTGAAGAAGGGTCTCGATCTGAAAAGTCACCCATTCCTTTTCTCTCGAGATGCTGTCTGATCCACTGAGTTACCTCAGCATTTTGTGTCTATCCATTAATCAACATGGCCACATTACAACAGGCAGTCCCAATGGTTCACTCCGATGGTTCAATGGTGCTTTCTTTCTCACACATGCAACTGCACGGTGAAATTATTTTTGCATATATTACACAAGCAGGCGCCGCCATTATTCAAAGTACAAAGACCAGTCAGCCCGCACGCTCAATGTTCTGGAGCAGCTCCCGCCAACCGACGTCCCTCTCCTCTCCTCGCCCGGCCATCTTTGTGTCCCGGGGGCACCTCCTGCAGCTGACCTTGGAGGTTCACCCTCCTACTGGCCTACGTCTAATGCCTGACATCTCCAGCTCAACACTGGTTGACATGTCCGATGATGCAAGAACAATAATCTTTCTCTCAACATCAGTCAAATGAGCTGAGTGTACACAAAAAGCTGGAGAAACTCAGCGGGTGCAGCAGCATCTAAGGAGCGAAGGAGATAGGCGACGTTTCGGGCCGAGACCCTTCTTCAGACTGGTGTTGACTTCATAAGTTCATAACTTCATAACTTCTAGGAGCAGATGCTTTGAGAGGTTAATCATGGAACTTCCGGAAGTGGCGGCGCTGCATGGCAGCTGCGGCTCACCTGCAGTCCGTCTGTTTTTTTCTTTTTTTTCGTCCTTTTGTGTCTGTTTTTAGTTAGAATTTTTGGTTTATTAGGCTGTGTTTGTGTGGGGGGGGGGGGGGGGGGGAGGGTGGGAGAAACAAGGTTTTAGTCTCTCCCTTCGGGGGGATGCGACCTTTTCTTGTCGTGTCCCCCGTCACCGTCTCCGTCTGTGCTGAGGCCTAATGGCGGAGCTGGTGGCCTCGGAGCTGTGGCGAGCGTTCAGAGCTCCGGTGTTCCAGCGGCGGCGGCGGCGGCCCGGCTTCGGGGCTTCGGGGCTTCGGGGCTTCGGCGCTCCAGCAGTTGCTCCAGCGGGTGTGCCAGCAGCGGCCCGGCTTCAGCGCTTCGGCGCTCCGGCGGCTCCGGCGGGTGTTCCAGCAGCGGCCCGGCTTCGGCGCTTCGGCGCTCCGGCGGCTCCGGCGGGTGTTCCAGCAGCGGCCCGGCATTGGCGCTCCGGCGGCTCTCCAGCGGGTGTCCCGGCGGCGGCCCGGCTTCGGCGCTCCGGCGGCTCCGGCGGCTCTCCAGCGGGTGTCCCGGCGGCGGCCCGGCTTCGGCGCTCCGGCGGCTCCGGCGGCTCTCCAGCGGCTCTCCGGCGGGTGTTCCAGCGGCGGCCCGGCTTCGGCGCTCCGGCGGCTCTGGCGGCTCTCCAGCGGCTCTCCAGCAGGTGCTCCAGCGGCGGCCCGGCTTCAGAGCTCCGGCGGCTCCAGCGTTCCCGTGGTCGATCCTGGCTGGGGGCTGTGGTGGTGTTCCGGCGTTCCGGCGGCGGCGGCGGCGGTGGCGGCCTGGCTTCGGAGGCTCGGCCGCGGGCCTGGTGGACGATGACATCGAAGGCCTGGATTGCCTCAGTACAGAGGGGGAACAAGTAGGGAAAATGACAAAGACCTTAAGACTTTTGCCTTCCACCACAGTGAGGAGGTGCTTGGTGAACTCACTGTGGTGGATGTTAAATTATGTGTTTATTGTGTGTTTTTGTTTTAATTTATTGCATGTTATGACTGCAAGGTAACAAATTTCGTTCAGACCGAAAGGTCTGAATGACAATAAAGGAATCTGAATCTGAATCTGAATCTGAATCTGAATGGAGCAAATCACCTCCTACCTCGACAAAAACCTGGACCCACTGCAGTTCGCTTACCGCCACAACAAATCAACGGTGGATGCGATCTCGCTGGCCCTTCACTCCGCTCTGGACCATTGGACAACAAAAACTCATATGTCAGGCTGTTATTTATCGATTACAGCTCGGCATTTAACACAATCATCCCCTCCAAGCTGGTTACCAAGCGCGTAGAACTGGGTCTCTGCGCATCCCTCTGCAATTGGATCCTCGACTTCCTCATTCACAAACCACAGTCCGTTTGTATTGGTGGAAATGTGTCAGCCTTGGGAGCACATCAGCATGGGAGCACCTCAAGGTTGCGTGCTCAGACCCCTGCTGTATTCACTCTATACTCATGACTGCGTAGCCAGTCACAGTGCGAACTCCATCATCAAGTTCGCTGACGACACCACTGTTGTGGGACGTATCACTGATGGGAATGAGTCAGAGTATCGAAGAGAGATAGAGCAACTGTCCATATGGTGCCAGCACAATAACCTGGCCCTCAACACCAGCAAAATTAAGGAACTGATTGTGGACTTTGGAAGGAGTAGGAAGGGGACCCACAGTCCCGTTTATATCAAGGGTCAAGAGCTTCAAATTCCTGGGAGTGCACATCTCTGAAAATCTTTCCTGGTCCGAGAACACTAATGCAATTATCAAGAAAGCACATCAGCGCCTCTACTTCCTGAGAAGTTTACGGAGAGTCGGTCTGTCAAGGAGGACTCTCTCTAACTTCTACAGGTGCACAGTAGAGAGCTTGCTGACTGGTTGCATCGTGGCTTGGTTCAGCAACTTGAGCGCCCTGGAGAGGAAAAGACTACAAAAAGTAGTAAACACTGCCCAGTCCATCATCGGCTCTGACCTTCCTTCCATCGAGGGGATTTATCGCAGTCGCTGCCTCAAAACGGCTGGCAGCATCATCAAGGACCCACACCACCCTGGCCACACACTCATCTCCCTGCTACCTTCAGGTAGAAGGTACAGGAGCCTGAAGACTGCAACGACCAGGTCAAGGAATAGCTACTTCCCCACAGCCATCAGGCTATTAAACCTGGCTCGGACAAAACTCTGATCATTAATAACCCATTATCTGTTATTTGCACTTTATCAGTTTATTTATTCATGTGTGTATATATTTATATAATGATATATGGACACACTGATCTGTTCTGTAGTCAATGCCTACTATGTTCTGTGTGCTGAAGCAAAGCAAGCATTTCATTGTCCTATCAGGGACACACGACAATAAACTCACTTGAACTTGAACTTGAATTAGGCCATCCGGCCCATTAAGTCTACTCTGCCATTCAATCATGGCTGATCTATCTTTCCCTCCTAACCCCATTCTCCTGCCTTCTCCCCATAACTCCTGACACCCATACTAATCTAGAATCTATCTATCTCTGCCTTAAAAATATTCATTGACTTGGCCTCCACAGATGTCTGTGGCAATGAATCCCACAGATTCACCACTCTCAGGCTAAAGAGTCTCCTCTTGCTTATCTCTGACACAGAGAAAACTCGCTAGCGAGATTAAAAAGTGACAGTCGGAAATTGTGAGGGGAAAATGGTTTTGTGCTTAAATCCTGCTCACATGAAATACTGACTTCAACAGGCCTCATTAAAACCTCCGATTGCTCAGCAAAATGCAATGTTGAGAGCAGATTCAGTGACCTGTGGGAAATAATTAACGGTGAGAGATGCAGTCACTGTCAGACGCCAAGATTGTGACAGGAAGACAAGTCTTTTCCTCCTGAAATCCAGCCAGTCACAGTAATCAAAGCCTTACGGACATGTTGTCACTGGCCACCAGAAGAGAGAACAGCTCTTTCCATCAGCGTGCCCAATTATCCATTAAATAATGAGCCAATGTGGGCTTCACCTTTGCTTGATCATCGCCGATTCCAATGTTCTCTCGACTCTGGTCAGTTCCTGTGGACTGGAGGGTAGCCAATGTAACTCCACTTTTTAAGAAAGGAGGGAGAGAGAAGACAAGGGATTATAGTGTTAAAGAAGGAACTGCAGATGCTGGAGAATCGAGGGTACACAAAAGGCTGGAGAAACTCAGCGGGTGCAGCAGCATCTAAGGACCGAAGGAGATAGGCGACGTTTCAGGTCGAGACCAAGCGGAGGCTTGGCGATCGTTTCGCCGAACACCTCCGCTCGGTCCGCAATAACCAAGCCGACCTCCCGGTGGCTCAGCACTTCAACTCCCCCTCCCATTCCGTATCCGACCTCTCGGTCCTGGGCCTCCTCCACGGCCAGAGTGAGCAACACCGCAAGTTGGAGGAACAGCACCGCATATTCCGCTTGGAGGAGTCTGCATCCTCTGGGCTTGAACATTGAATTTTCTCAATTCTGTTAACCCTTGCTCTCTCCTCCCCTTCCCACCTCTCCCTCAGCCCTCGGGCCCTGGCATTCCCTCTCTCTCTATCTCTCTCCCCCACCCTAGTCGCTCTAGCTTCTCATTTTCACACCACAAACAGCTTACAATGTCTTGTTCCCTTTATCATCGATACTTTTTTGCATATCTTTCATTCATTGTTCTTTATCTCTCCACATCATCTTCTATATCTCTCGTTTCCCTGATCCCTGACCAGTCTGAAGAAGGGTCTCGACCCGAAACATCGCCTATCTCCTTCGCTCCTTAGATGCTGCTGCACCCGCTGAGTTTCTCCAGCCTTTTGTGTACCCACAAGGGATTATAGACTAGTTAGCCTTACATCAGTAGTGGGGAAGATGCTTGAGTCAATTATTAAAGATGTTAAAGCATTGCATTTGGAAAGCAGTCACAGAATTGGGCAAAGTCAGCATGGACTCATGCTTGACTAATCTTCTGGAATATTTTGAGGATGTAACAAGTAGATTGGATAAGGGAGAGCCAGTGGATGTGTGGGATCTGGACTTTTAAAAAGCCTTTGACAAGGTCCCACACAAGAGATTAGTGTGCAAAATTAGAGCACATGGTATTGGGGGTAGGGCATTGTAAGGAGTACAGGCATACACAGATGACTCTTTACTACTACTTTATTAAACATACACACACATCACTGCCCTAGCTGTACGTGGTCTGTCACAGACACTAGAGAGAGAGCTAGGGGTGGGAAGGTCACAATTATACTGGCTGGTGGGGGAGTGGTTAGCAAGGGCTTTGTCACTACTATTAAAGGTGTACATACATATCATCTACATCCTTCCTCTATAAAAACAAAACAGCAAGTAGTGACAGGGCGACCGCGTCTCATGCGCTAAGGGAAAGTAAACAGCAGTAATACAGGAACTCAAAATCACACGTAATCACCATAATGATCTGGCGGCCTGACCAGGTGACCAGACCGGGTCCGGACTTCGCCATCACATCCCCCCGCCGACGGGAACGAGAGGGACTGGCGCCGGGGCAGGAGGGGAGCCACGGACAGGAGAACTCCTGGGCGACGGAGGCAGTGGAGAGGACGAGAGGGGGGGGGGGGGGGCAAGAAGGCCGGAGAACCAGGGAGCGTAGCGGGAGGATGCACCATAGAGGGCCGAGAGGGAGGACTAAGCAGGGTGGGCATGGCGCGAGGCGGCGAATGCGGCACGGGGGGGGCATAAGGAGCAGCTGGAGGGGGACGAGGCTCGTTCACGAGCCGGAGATGTTGACGAGATCTACGGTAGATCGTGCCATCGTGGTTGACAAGGTATGAACGAGGGGAGCCAGCAGAACCGACAACAACAGCAAGCCTGGAGTGGCCAGAGGTGGACCACATACGGACGACCTGGCCAGGAAAGAGAGGACGGAGGACACGGCAGGACTTGTCATGGGAACGCTTCTGGATACAGTGTTTGTGGTCGATTCGTTTCCGGACCGTGGCAGGTTTAAAAACGGAGGGAGCAAGCGACTGCTGTGACACCGGGATCGGAGGCCACGTAACACGGGATATGAGGCGCTGAGCCGGGGATCCCAGGATATGGTCGCGAGAGATGTTGCGGAGGTTTAGGAGGGCCAGGTAGATGTCGGAGCGGGACAAGCGACAGCGTTCCAGCAGTCCTTTGGCACTGTGGACCGCGCGCTTAGCCAGGCCGTTGCTCTGCGGGTACTCCGGGCTGCTGGTGTAATGATGGAAATTCCAGTGATCAGCAAAAGCACGGAATTCGGTACTGGTGAATTGACTGCCGTTGTGCGACTGCAGGCTGGCCGGGGACCCAAAAGTAGCGAAGTGGCGGCGCAGCTTTTTGATGACAGCAGATGAAGACAAAGAGTGAAGCTGGTCAACCTCGAACCAGCTGGAGTAAGAGTCGGCAAGCACGAGAAAGTGCTTTCCGCGCCACTCGAAAATGTCAGTTGCCAGCGCAGACCAGGGGAGGTCGGGAGCAGGCTGCTGCAAGAGGGGCTGCCGCTGCTGTTGCAGGAACGAGGCTGTTGCAAGTAGGGCACGAGGAAACCCTGTCCCGGAAATAACGAGCCATATCAGGCCAGTAGAACTGGCTCTGAGCGATGGAAAGAGTGGTTTCGGCCCCGGGATGGCCACGATGGGCAGTTTCAAAGTATTGTTCTCGAAGTGCTGCGGGCACCACCACCTTGTGCCCCTTCACAATCACACCATCACGCAGCACCAGCTCGTCACGAACCAGAAAATAGGGCACAGCTGCGGCCGGCAGTGAAGAACGGCAGTCTGGCCAGCCCTGGCCAACAGCGGCCAGCTGTTGTAGCGAAGCGTCAGCCGCCGTGTGCTGGGCCAGAGACTTCATCTGACTGGAGGGCACGAAATTAACGCTGAGGACTATCAAATCGGACGCCTCGTAGGGGTGACGGGTTGGGATGCGAGAGGCGCCCGAGATAGCGTGTCGGCAACAAACATGTCCTTGCCTTTTCGATAAACCACGGAAAAGTGAACCGTTGTAGCTGGAGCATCATGTGCTAAAGCCGAGAGGAGGCCACGTGTATTGGCTTGTTGAGGATAGTAACCAGAGGCTGATGGTCCGTCTCGATAGTAAAGCAGGTGCCCAGAATATAGTCCTTGAACTTTGAGCAGGCAAAGACAACAGCCAGCAATTCTTTTTCTATTTGGGCATAGCGCTGTTCAGCGAGACTCATCGTACGGGATGCGTAAGATACGGGCAGTTGTACTTCGTCATGGAGCTGCAAGCAGGCTGCCCCAAGGCCAAACTTAGACGCATCGCATGTGAGAACGATGGGGCGCTGGAGGTCAAAATACTTCAACGTTGGCATGCTGATCAACTTAGATTTGAGAATGTCAAAAGCTTTCTGGTGTTGCGGGAACCAGACCCAGGCAGTGTCATTTTTTATCACGTCTCTCAGAGGTGCGCTCAGTTCGCTTAAGTCGGGGATGAACTTTCCCAGGTAGTTGACCATGCCCAGGAAGTGCTGAAGGCCTGACACGTCAGCAGGTGCAGGCATCTCGGATATAGCGGCCGTCTTCTGCGGCTCGGGCTTCAGCCCCGATGCTGTGAAGACGTGTCCTACGTAGGTGACCTCAGGGTCACGAAACCGGCATTTTTTTTGGTTGAGCTTCAGGTTGACTTCTCGAGCTCGCTCCAGCACCTGGTGGAGGTTATGGTCGTGCTCAGCGACGTCCTCCCCTTAGCACACGGGAGCCCGGCAAACAGTTGTTCCATTGTCCTTTGGAACACCTCGCTGACAGAGTTAACCCCGAACGGCATGCAGAGAAAACGAAACCTGCCGAAGGGTGTACTGAATGTTGTCAGGTATGAAGACCGTTCATCAAGTGGTATCTGCCAGAATGAGGTCTTGGCATCGAGAACCGAAAGCACAGTGGCAGGACCGACTTGTGCAGCAACATCTTTGACGGTTCGCATGGGGTAATGCGGGCGCTTGATGGCCAGGTTCAGGTCCCTTGGGCTGATGCAGATTCGTAATTCACTCTTATCCTTCTTTGCCGCGACGACCATGGTAGAGACCCACCGGGTGGGGTCGTTCACCTCCTTCAGGATGCCCATGGTCACCATATCACGAAGTGTAGACTCGACTTTGTCTTTCATCGCGAAGGACACACGGTGCGGAGGACGGATAACGGGTTCGATGTCAGGATTGAGGGTGATTTTGTAGCTGCAAGGAAGCTTTCCCAGCTTGGTGTCGAAACGGTCCGGGTATTCGGCCAGCGGGTCCAGGGGCGACTGCACCAGGCGAATGTCACGGTGGAAGTTCACCAATCCGAGGTCTTGGCAGGCCCGACTGCCCAACAGGGGGTCACATTTACCGTCGAGCAGAAAGAAAGAGAGGGGCCGAGAGGCCTTCAGTACCTTGCAGTAGAGAGTGGCCTTCCCCACAGGAACGAGTACGCCTCCCCCATAGGCACGCAAAACAGAGCGGTCAGTGGTAACAAGCTCATTATTTCTTATCTTCCTGAAAAGGCTTGTTGACATAACATTGGCAGCAGCCCCCGTGTTGACTTTAAAAGAGAAGGCGATGCCATTCACAGTGACTCGCACGGTCGGGTCCGTTATCAGTGCTGGTGCATTTTTCAGCGAAAACACACTCAGCTCGCTCTGGGAAGAGCCCGAATCAGACAGAGGGAGTTCTTCATGCTGGTGATGGGAACCAGACGCCGTATCATCACATGTCAGGTAGTGAGAGGGCTTCTGCTGTGGCTGTGCAGGTTTCCCACGGGAACGGCATGCTGCCGAGAAGTGGTTAGGCTTGTGGCAGAAATTACAGGTTCTTCCCAGCGCAGGGCAAACATTAGAGCAGTGCGAGGAATAGTTGCAATTCGGGCATCGTTGACACGGTCTGGACCCTGGCGCAGGGCTGAACCTCTGTCGCTGAGGAGCATAGTATTGGCGTCCGGCGAAACTGGACGCGTGGACCTCATGATCAGGCGGCAGCACAGCGGAGAAGACAGCCTCTGCCAGACGAGAGGCATGCAACGCCTCGTTAAAAGTCAGATCAGGCTTCCGAAGGAGCTCAGACCGCAGCTTTTCATCCCGGAGTCCATAGATGAAAATGTCCCGGGTTAAAGTTTCAGGAGTTAAAACATGCAGGTCGCAGCGGCCAGCCAGTTGCCGCAGCGCGGCGATGAAATTGTCAACCGATGCCCCCGGGTTTTGGCGGCGGTCGAAAAGTTTGCATTGCTCCAGGATACAGTTAGTAGGAATGTCACACAACTGTGTAAACTATGCAAGTAGACATACCGGGTCCTGAGCGTTCTCGTTGATCCATAGACGAATGACTCCGATCGTTCCAGAGCTTCAGGACCGGCCAAGTTGAGCAAGAGGGAGGCTAGGAGAGGAGCTATCCTCATACTTGCATACTTAAGATGTTCAGCAGAGATATGATCAAAGCCACTTGCTTTGTTGTTGGACAGCTTGTTCATGGCATGATACACCTCATGTGACATAATCACCATCGAATCATTACTCTCAATATTGTCCACTCTATACAAGTCACCTTGGACACAGTTGAATAAAGTGCTATAATGTTGTCGCCATAACTCCGCGATATTAGCCGTTCCGGAGATTCCATCTACAGTACATGGTAGAGATGTTTTGCAACTGCCAAGAACTCTCACTTCCTTCCAAAAATCTGTAACATTGTTACTTAGCAGCTTCTTAGCCATGGAATCAGCCCTCATAGCTTGCTCATTTTTACAGATGAAGCGAACAGCATACTTATACCTTGCATTAGTGAGCTTCTTGTGCTCAAACACAGGCCCCTGTCTGGGTCTACCTGCCATAGCCCATGCTTTGGTGGCTTCACGGGCTTCAGTATGATACTCAGCTACATACTTATTCCAGCCAGGCCTGATGTTATGTGTCTTATTTTTATGCTTGCAGTAGGGCTTACTGCCTACATATAAGGCACTTACTATATCATTATACATGGAGCAGATATCTCTCCTATGCTTCATATCTTTACAGTTAACATTACTACATTATTGCATCTTTAGGTAGATGAATATTGCTTAAGGATTTATCTGTATGGGCATAATAGGCTAGGATGTCTTCCTTAGTAAGCGTTGACCAGTCCAGTTTTTCTGTGTAAGGCTATTTCTATCTCTGGATACCACAGGTGTGTGTTCAACATTTATTGTCATAGCAACAGGTATATGATCAGTCATTGCTGCCCCGTACAGAATGCTCATACACCCCAATGAGGCATGTACATCAGCTGTACTAATATAGTGGTCCAGCCATGATGTGGTGTGCCAGGCCTCACTAATATAAGTATAGCTATCTGTAGGTAAAAGCACTTTGCTTGACAATATTAAATTATTATCTTGACAGAACTGAGCCATATGATTGGCAAATAATGAGTTCCTATCTGAGATATCTGCATTCATATGCCCAATGACATATACACTACAATAATTATTATTTTGAATAAAAGAATAGATGAAAGCAAGTCTATTTAAATATTCATCCTCATTCTGATGGCATTCATAGGGTGTATATACATTCAGGATAACAAATTCCTTGTTGTTGTGAATAAAGTGTATGGCAATGCACCAGTCAACATCAAGCCGAACCACATTTACTGATGAGTCAAGCTTCTTGTTCCATAGAATGGCCACACCACCTGGTATCCTACCTCTGACTATTCCCATGCCAAGGTCAGTTGTAGACTTCCCAGCCCCATGAAAGTTGTCATTGAGAGAATTGAGTTTGTCCAAGTCCTGCTTCACTAAGAATGTCTCTTGCATACATAGTATGTCACAGTTCTCCAGGAGGTTGTCAACAACTGAGCGGCGAGTTTTATCCCCTGCGCTCTGGCCCAAACGCAGGCCACGACAATTGTACGATAGTACTCTAATGTTCATTTAGTAAGACTAGTGAGTGCCCCTAGCACCAGCAGATATACTCATTCCCCCCGCGGCAGGCACAGTGCTTGATCTGATGACTCCGACCCTGCGCGGCTCGTAATAGCGCCGTACAAATGCCCCTTCTGGCCAGAGCTCCGGATTGTACATTTCGCCAACCTCATTGCATTCCGCAGATACTTTAAATGAACTGTATCTACTGTGTACAGTGTCAATCTTTTGACAGGTAACCTCACGGCCAGGTTTTTCATTAAGATAGACAGATAAAGTTCTGACGTCTAGATCTGGTGAAAACTTGGAGGCAAAAATACTCACCAGCTTAGTCTTAATCATTTTGATGTTACCCGCAGCTCCGGTACCAATAATAGG
This sequence comes from Okamejei kenojei, assembly GCA_035221665.1. Lineage (NCBI taxonomy): Eukaryota > Metazoa > Chordata > Chondrichthyes > Rajiformes > Rajidae > Okamejei > Okamejei kenojei. The sequence goes on along the minus strand of CM069131.1, from coordinate 184,509,741 downwards.
CACAGCGTTACTGGATTTCTTTATCTGCCTGCAGACAATTTTGGCTTACCAACAGTGTTGTCTGGAGCTATTATAACACTTATACCTAAAATGGACAAAGATCTGGACGACCCAGGATCATATAGCTCTTTTAAACACTGAACAAAAGATACTAACCAAAATATTAGCACAAAGACTAAGCATAGTTATCAATAAATTAATTCACCCCGATCAAACAGGATTTATACCAAAACGATATTCCTCATATAACCTGAGGCGATTCTTCAATATTATATATTCAAAAAGAGGTACTAATAAAGATCTAGTAGTTATATCGTTAGATGCGGAGAAAGCCTTTGACCAAGTGAAATGGTCTTATTTGTTTTTGGTCATGGAAACTTTTAAGTTGGGAGAGAAGTTTATTACTTGGGTTAAATTATTATACACTAATCCAACAGCCAGAATATTAACAAATCAAATGTTATCAACTAAATTTAATTTATTCCGAGGCTGCAGACAAGGTCCTCGCCCGGCCATCTTTGTGTCCTGGTGTCGCCTCCTGCAGTTGATCTTGAAGGCGCTGAAGGCATTAGCTCAGTTCACCTTCATACCAGCCCACTCCTAGCACCTACATAAGGGAGTGATCCCTTACATCTCCAGCTCCCCACCTGTTAACCTGGCCGATGAGCCTTCAGGCGGGTTCCCAGAGTCGTCAACTGATTAGCCTTTGGGGGGGGGGGGGGGGGGGGGGGGGGGGGGGGGGGGTTGGGGGGGGGGGTCTCGCTGGCTCCACCGACCAATGAGCCCTCTGGGTGGGCACCGTAGCTGTGGCACCTTGGGAAGGCCTTCACCCAGCCTCCGACCAGTGTACAGGGTGATGGTCGGTGTGGACTTCCTACATTGTGATTGGGCCAATAGCTGAAAATTGTCAGCAATTTATATCTTTCTGCCCTTCACTCACTGAATTTTCTCAGGAGAAATTATTCTGCTCCGACTGGTAAAGGTGGTGGTAGTTTCTGATATCACTGCATTTTGAATAGATCATGTTTAGACTGAGCTGTCCTTTTTAAAGAGCTGTTTGCAGTAAACCCAGACATATAACCTGACTCACATCCACCGACTGGCTTTGAAATAGTGACTGATGGGCAGGTCGGGCAACCCTTGAGCAGGGAAGAAAATGAAACAATTAGCTGTGACCCATCACAATAAAAAAATACGTTAATAGTGCATGCTGATACGTGCTCAAATCATTAAGGGCAATAAAATGAGTTTCAAACCTTTAGAAATTGTTGGACAACTTACAGCACTTAACTGCTGAAAGGCTGCGGAGAATGGTGGACAGTATCCAGTCCATCGTGGGTATTGGTCTCCCCACCGACAAAGGGATCTACAGGAACGCTGCCACACGTCCCCAAGAGCTGCACCACCCTAGTCCATGCTCTCATCTTGCTGCTATCGTTGGGAAGAAGGGACAGAAACCTAAGAACCATTACAGTGGGCGGCAACTGGCGCAGTGGTGGAGTTGCTGCCGTACAACATCAGGGACCCGGGTTCGATCCCGACTGGGGTGCTGCCTGTACGGAATTTGTACGTTCTCCCCGTGATCATGTGGGTTTTCTCCGAGCTCTTCGGATTCCTCCCACATTCCAAAGACTTGCGTGTTTGTAGGTTAATTGGCTAGGTATGTCTAAAATTGTCCCTAGTCTGTAGGATATCTCGTTATTCCCTCATGTATCTGTACACTGGAAATGGGTCTATTGTAAAAATGTCATAGAGTGATACAGTGTGGAAACAGGCCCTTCGACCCAACTTGCCTACACCGGTGCAGCTACACTCGTCCCACCTACCCACATTTGGCCGATATCCCTTCAAACCTGTCCTATCCATGTGCCTGTCTAAATGGTTCTTAGACGTAGCGATAGTGACAGCCTCAACTACCTCCTCTGGCGGCTCATTTCATACACCCACCACCCTTTGTGAAAACAAGTTACCCCTCAGGTTCCTGTTAAATCTTTCGTCCTTCACCTTAAACCTATGTCCTCTGGTTCTCGATTCCTCTACTCTGGGCAAAAGACTGTGTTTACCCAATCTATTCCTCTCATGATTTTGTACAAAAACTGCAAAGAGTTGGAGTAGGAACTTAACAGCATAACTGGGCATTTACCATTAATATCTAATGTAGGCGCATGATAATCGCAAGATTAAATGAGAACTTACCAGTTTGAAGCTTGATCTTTATTTTATGAGGAGTTACGATGAGCGATTACGTGAAGAACCCCGCCAATCCGCAAGCGTGTCATTCTTCAAAGCAGCGGTGTGAAATCACAGAATAACAGTAATTGAAGTGACAGTAAGATTATAAACTTAGAACTATCAGATGAGCTTTGCGATATGAGAGTTGGGAGCGGTGGGCTCGTAATCGCTCATCGTAACTCCTCATAAAATAAAGATCAAACTTCAAACTGATAAGCTCGTTTAATCTTACTATTTTACTTCAGAGTCACGTGAGTGATTCCGTGAAGATTTCAAAGATCTGTGATTTCACGCCGATCCAAATCCAGGCGTCTCACACTGCATCAGTTGACATAGAAACATAGAAAATAGGTGCAGGAGGAGGTCATTCGGTAATTCGAGCCAGCACCGCCATTCAATCTGATCATGGCTGATCGTCCGCTATCAATAACCCGTGCCTGCCTTCTCCCCATATCCCTTGACTCCACTAGCCCCTAGAGCTCTATCCAACTCTCTCTTAAATCCTAAATCCTCTCTTAACTTGGGAGAGGTGAATAATTAGTAATACAATGAAACATGGTACTGATTAACATGTTGCCTTATTCACAAAATAACAAGAGAAACGCAATAGCGACTCCTCTCTCCCAGGGAGAAGCTATGAGACAGAACTTAAAATGGAATGGGCGAACACTCCCGGGTTTAATATAAAACCTTTGAAAGTCAAGTCACTGATAACGGTCAGTGACTTCCAGATGCTGCAGTACCCGGGGAGGGGAAACCCAGCAGCAATGCGGCGCCCAGACCGCAGTGGTCCCCAGGATATGGGGTAAAACCGACCATAACAGTCAGCCCTGGTGCCGGGAGGGTTCACACCGATAATATATAAAATTTGGAGGTTGGCCAGAATGGAGCCCCTATGGAGAGGGGGCTCCGTCTAGATACACTAGCAGGAGTTGTGTCAGCACGGGGCTATGCGAGAGCCCGCGCCAGCAGCGCCTTGCACAGTGCTGCTTCATGTGCATGCTGAATCTCTGTCAGCGCGGGGCTATGTGAGAGCCTGCATCAGGGCTGATTCATGTTCATGCTGAATCTCTGTCAGCGCAGGGCTATAGGAAAGCCCGCGCTGGCAGCGCCTTGCACAGGGCTGCTTAATATGGATGCCGAGTGTCTGGCAGCGCCAGCCTATGGGAGAGCCCGCGCCAGCAGCACCTTGTAACAGGGCTGATTAATGTCTCCCTCTTGGAGGAGGGGAGCATAGCGGGTCAGTATTAGTCTGACGCCAAGTCTATGGCAGCGCCGGCCTATGGGTGAGGCCACGCCAGCAGCGCCTTGTAACAGGGCTGCTTAATGTTTCCCTCTTGGAAGAGGAGAGCATGCCAGGTCAGTGTAAATCTGACGCCGAGTCTGAGGGTATTGCCGTGGGGCATACCCCAAGGGATGAAGGGCACGTGTCAGAGGTCCCATTCCTGACAGCAAGGTTTGCCATCCCAACACGATGGAGCTCTATCCGATGGGCATTAGGGTCTATTCTGCCAAATCTTCTATTCAGGTAAGGCCTATTCAACAGACAAAACCTGGTGGATGAAGCAAAAGCTGTCGGACCAATCAAGGCCGATGACGAGCAAAGCTTCATCGTTTCGGGACAACACCCTACGTCTTCATCGGGTGTAAGAGGTTCACTGAAACTAGTGACAGCATGAAACTGGGCAGAGGTTCCATGCACCCTAATCTATGAGGTAACCAGGCACATATGTTGGTCTGGAACTTCCGAACCATGGATAAAGGTACAATACACAAATGGTAAGACATAGTCAGCTACTTAGCGGCATCTAAACATGTAAAACTGCACAATATTAACATTCCAAGCTAGGGAATTGTGCCCAACATTGTTTTAAAAGAATGATGGTGGGAGCGGATTATTTTGGACCTGATAGGACTTAGTCCATTTGTGCAGTATAATTTAAAAATGGAAACATTTGCTACTGCCAAGCAATTGGTTTCCACAGGGTGTTATGGCATGTATAGACCTTAAGGATGCCTGTTCATAAAGAGTATCTGAAATTTAGCTGGATGGGGGAATTATGGCAACTCAAGCACTGCCTAATGGGTTAATCTCAGCCCTAGATATCGGTTTCAGCTGTTACACTCATGGTTGAGAGATTGGTCTCATCCTTCCTGCTAAATCAAAATTGGTACTGGTTAAAGTAATTGACTATTTGGGATTCACTGTTAATTCAACTCACATGTCTGTGACTCTGCCCAAGGGCACAAGATTAGACTTAATTGAAGGCTGCATCAAGCTCTTGGGGGAACAATCACCTTCAATTAGACATGTGGGCAACTTGATTGGTAAATTGATAGCTGCCTTTCCAGCTGTGCAGTATAGACTTTTGCATACCGAAATTTACAGAGGGCGATGGTACAGGCACTCAGGATACATGCAGGTCATTTCAACCGGCCCATGCAAGTTCCATTTGAAGCCATCGCTGAAGTACTGTGCTGGATAAGAAACATTTCAAATTGTTTTAGTAAAATTCTGATGGAAACACCTCAGATTGCAGACTGATGTTAGTGCCCTAGGTTGGGGTGCTACTTGTACCATTTCAGCTGCGGAGACACATGGAATAGGCATGAGGCATTTATTCTCCAATCATGGTAAATGGTAGGGAATTGAGGAATGCTGTGGAACAGAGAGATCTAGGAATAACTGTGCATAGTTCCCTGAAGGTGTAATCGCATGTAGATAGGGTGGTAAAGAAAGCCTTTGGTGTGATGGCCTTTATAAATCAGAGCATTGAATATAGGAGTAGGGAAGTAATGTTAAAATTGTTCAAGGCATTGGTAAGACCAATTCTGGAGTATGGTGTACAATTTTGGTTGCCTAATTATAGGAAGGATGTCAACAAAATAGAGAGAGTACAGAGGAGATTTACTAGAATGTTGCCAGGGTTCCAGCAACTATGTTACAGAGAAAGGTTGAATAAGTTAGGTCTTTATTCTTTGGAGCGCAGAAGGTTAAAGGGGGACTTAATTGAGGTCTTTAAAATGATGAAAGGGATAGACAGAGTTGACGTGGATAAGCTTTTCCCATTGAGGGTAGGGAAGATTCAAACAAGAGGGCATGACATGAGAATTAAGGGACAGAAGTTTAGGGGTAACGTGAGGGGAACTTCTTTACTCAGAGGGTGGTGGCTGTGTGGCATGAGCTTCCAGCAGAAGTGGTGGAGGCAGGATCGATTTTAACATTTAAAAGTAAAGTGGATAGGTATATGGACGGGAAGGGAATGGAGGGGTATGGTCTGAGTGCAGGTAGATGGGACTAGGGGAAAACAAATGGTCAGCACGGACTGGAAGGGCCGAGAGGGCCTGTTTCCGTGCTGTAATTGTTATATGGTTATATGGTTATATGGAATGAATATTTAGAGATTAGGAGCATTTTACAGGCTCAAGGCTTATTGTATCACCAAGCAGCACTTACATGTTCAGCTTCAGACCTACCACTGTGGCGTATGTTAATGCCTACGGCCATATTAGCATGAACACGCCCGATCCAGTCTGCTCTCGGAAGCGAAGCAGGCTCAGGCCTGGTTAGTACTTCAATGGGAGACACATGGGTGGAATCAAGTCGAAACCTACTAAACTTATTTGGCACGGATGCATTAAAAAGAACATTTCAATTTCAGCTGTCTATTTGCCAGGTACACTCAATATGGTGGCAGACACCAGGTCACACAAATTCAATGACAACAGAGTGGATGTTGAATCATGATTAGATTAGATTAGATTACCTTTATTGTCATTCAGACCTTTCGGTCTGAACGAAATTTCGTGCCTGCAGTCCATACATATAATAAAAGTAACAAAAACACATGGGAACTTGCTCTTTGGTATGGGATGCCAGATATCTATTTGTTTGCATCCAGACTCCATCACTAGGTGCCAAAGTATGTTTCATGGGAGCCAGATCCAGAGGCAGTAGCGGTCGCTGCGTTTTCGCTACACTGGGGTGGAATGTTTATATGCATTTTCCCACCTTCTGCATCATCAGTCGGTGCTTGACCAAGATCAAGCAGGACTCCGCTTCAGCAGTTGGTGGTATCCGACTGGACTACACACAGACATTATTACACAGCCTATTATGGTGGCTCCAAAACGTCTTGATCTGTTGGTGCACCCTGTGCCTGGAGATCCGTGCCCGTAGTATGATCGTACTAATTTATTAATTTGCAGATTTAAAGGAGACCATACCTGGGTCTGGGACTTATTGTATCACCAAGCAGCACTTACATGTTCAGCTTCAGATTGACCACAATGGCGTATGTTAATGCCTACGGCCATACTAGCGTGAGCACACCCGATCAAGTCTGCTCTCAGAAGCGAAGCAGGCGCAGGCCTGGTTAGTACTTCGATGGGAGACACATGGGTGGAATCAAGTCGAAACCTTGTGTCAGGTTGGCTAACGTTATTTGGCACGGATGCATTAAAAAGAACATTTCAATTTCAGCTGTCTATTTGGAAGAATAGTACGAAAAAGCAATACATCTCTTATGTCAGGAAATGGGAGGAGTTTTGTCTATATGGGAACATTGCATACCACACAGCTTCCATCCCAGATGTGCTTGCATGTCTGTCCAAATTACATTTCGATGATGGGTGAGCTATAATGCCATCAATAGCACCAGGAGTACCCTGTCCTCGTACCTATGCTGGGGGTCGGAACTTCAGTCTGTAGGACCTCATCCGCAATATACAGATCAATGAAGGGTGTTTTTATTTCCAATTCCCCCAGGCCTAGATACTCTGAAATCTGGGATATGACCATGGTACTCGCGCTGCTTCATCAGTGGGGTATAGCCACATCCTTGTCATTGCTGAAGATGACCCTAAAGTTGGTTCTGTTCATGGCGCTGGTGTCAGCGCAAAGGGATCAGACTTTGCACAAACTGCGTCTGGACACGATGGTGTCATCAGGAAATGACGTTATATTTTACATCCATGACCTAATTCAACAAAGCAGACAGGGGTGTCAGGGAAGTTTATACTGTCAGCATATCCCATGGATTATGGCCGTGTGTAGTGGCGCACTTGAGGAGGTATATCAAGGTCACCAAGAGCCTCAGAGGCTCCAAAGTAGCATTGTTTATTAGCCACAAAAAAGCCACATCTGCAAGTGTCCGTTCAGACCATCTTAAGATGGCTGAAACAAGTGCTGGGTTGTGCAGCAGTTCATACTGACAATTTTAAATCACACTCCACCAGGGCGGCATCAACGTCAGCAGCGAGGCCACACCATATCCTTGCGGCCGCGATCGCGAACCCGACATTCACCAGCTACCCGCATTCCCGGTCGGAACCGGGGTGTCCCCACAGTTCATAGCCGGTTCTCTCGTCGGACTTCGCCAAAATATCGAGCAGGAAAATCTCTGTAAAATCAACACCAGGTAAGAAAAACAAAACTTACCTGTAGTTTAAACTTGCCGCTGGCAGGAGCAACTCGCCTGCCGGTCTGTTGCTTCGCCATGCGAACGACGTAATGACACGCGTGCGGATTGGCGGGGTTCTTCACGGAATCATTCACGTGACTCCAAAGTAAAATCGTTAATAACTTCCAATCAATCTCACCAGGTCAGAAAATAACATGTTCAAATAAAGAAAACATTTGCAATGCCGCAAATCAGCTGGTCAGATACAGCATGGAAACAGGCCCTTCGGCCCACCGAGTTCACGCCGTCCAGCGATCCCCATGCACTAGCACTATCCTACAAACTAGGAGAAATTTACAATCTTTACCTAAGCCAATTAACCTACAAACCTGTACGTTCTTGGAGTGTGGGAGGAAACTGGAGCACCCAGGTAAAACACACATGGTCACAGGAGAACGTACAAACTCTGTACAGACATCGAACCCAGGCCTCTGAGAATATAAGGCAGCAACCCGACCGTTGTACCACAGTGCTATAATAAACAAAACGTAATAAGCCCAATACTAGTGTAAAAAAAAACATAAATTCTTAGTGCAATCAAAAGAAAAACATAGTTGAGATTAGTGTTGTGTTGGGTCTAGGAGCCTGGTGGTTGTTGGGAAGAAGCTATTCTTGAACCTGGAGGTCACGGTTTTCACTCCTACACCTTCTTCAGAAGTTCATGTTCATAAATGATAGGAGCAGAATTAGGCCATTTGGCCCATCAAGTCTACTCCACAATTCAATCCCGGCTGATCTATCTCTCCCTCCTAATCCCATTCTCCTGCCTTCTCCCCATAACCCCTGACACCCGCACCAATCTTCCTGATGTAGGAGTTAAATGAGAGCATGGCCAGGGCAGTGTGGGTCATGTGTTTAATTAAAATTTCTTAGCCTCAAAGACAAAGATGTTTCAAGAACAAATTAGGGTCCGCGCAGATCCGTGCTCTTTGTCTGAATTCCGAGTCTGAAGAATGGACTCGATACAAAATGTCACCTATTCCTTTTCTCTGGAGATGCTGCCTGATCCGTAGAGTTACTGCAATGTTTTGTGTCTATCTTTTGTGTTCTTCTCCATTGGTTCAAAAATTGCTCTGATGTATCGTGTTGCTGTCATTGCTTCTAAATGCATATGACTTTTTAAGCTTATAATGACCTGATAAATTCTGAAAAAATATTTAAGTGTTGAAAAAACAATATATAGTTTACCATGAAACCGGTTTCTGAACACCAATCAATCCAGTAATTGCTTCTGTTCTAAGTAATTTTCTATTTTAATTTGATTTTGCTCTTGCTCAATATTTCGTTGAAATGCCTTTTTTTTTTACTTTAAATAAAAATGTGCCAATATATGTTGTTTAAATGCAATTATGATCCAGAGTGAAAGATTGAATATGAAAACTTTACTTCTGAGAATTCTCAAGAACAATTTGTGCCCTTACACCCTAAACATGTCTCCTCAATCTCCATCAAGAATGGTGTCATGGTGAAATATGAGTGATCACTTTAAATAGTTCCTTGGCGATGGAAACAGAGCTAACCCTTCGGGACAATGATCCTTCATCAACAGCCTCAGCGCCTGCATTGGCCTGAAGCACTAATTCTGTTCTCATTCCACAATGGCATTGGACAGCACAGTGGCGCACTGCCTCTCTGCACCAGAGACCATGTTTCGATCCTGACGATGCGGATCTGTCTGTATGGAATTTGTACGTTCTCCCTGTGACCACGTGGGTTTTCTCCGGGAGCTCCAGTTTCCTCCCACATTCCAAAGAGGTTTGTAGGTTAATTGGCTTCAGTAAATTGTCTCTAGTGTGTAGGATAGAACCAGTGTATGGGTCATCGCCAGTCGTCGCAGATGGTGGGCTGAAGAGCCTGTTTCCACATTTATCTCTAAACTAAACTAAACTAAATATATTATCGAAGGTAGACACAAAAAGCTGGAGTAGCTCAGCGGGACAGGCAGCATCTCTGGAGAGAAGGAATGGGTGACGTTTCGGGTCGAGACCCTTCTTCATACTGATGTCAGGGGAGTGGGCGGGCCAAAGTTAGAATGTAGTCGGAGACGGTAAGACAGTGGGGGGAGAACTGGGAAAGGGGAGGGGATGGAGAGAGAGGGAAAGCAAGGGCTATTTGAAGTTAGAGAAGTCAACGTGCATATCGCTGGGGTGTAAGCTGCCCAAGCAAAATATGAGGTGCTGTTCCTCCAATTTGAGCTGGGCCTCACTATGACAATGGAGGAGGCCTAGGACAGAAAGGTCAGGTTGGGAATGGGAGGGGAGTTAAAGTGCTGAGCAACCGGGAGATCAGGTAGGTTAAGGCGGACTGAGCGGAGGTGTTCAGCAAAACAGTCACCGAGCCTGCGCTTGGTCTCGCCGATATACAGGAATTGACACCTGGAACAGCGGATACAGTAGATGAGGTTGGAGGAGGTGCAAGTGAATCTCTGCCTCACCTGAGAAGACTGTCGGGGTCCTTGGATGGAGTTGAGGGGGGAGGTATAGGGACAGGTGTTGCATCTCCTGCGGTTGCAGAGGAAAGTACCTGGGGAGGGGTGGTTTGGGTGGGAAGGGACCAGTTCACCATGGAGTTGCAGGGGGAACAGTCTCTGCGGAAAGCAGAAATGGGTGGAGATGGGAAGATGTGGCCTATAGTGGGATCCCGTTGGAGGTGGAGAAAGTGTTGGAGGATTATGTGCTGTATGCAACAGCTGATGGGGTGGAAGGTGAGGACAAGGAGGACTCTGTTCTTGTTACGAATGGGGAGAGGGGGAGCAACAGCGGATCTGCGGGATATCGAGGAAACCCTGGTGAGAGCCTCATCAATAATGGAAGAGGGGAACCCCCGTTCCCTAAAGAATGAGGACATCTCCGATGCCCTGGTATGGAAAACCGCGTCCTGTGCCCTGATGCGGCAAAGACGGAGGAATCGGGAGTTGGGGATAGAGTCTTTACAGGAAGCAGTGTGTGAAATAATATATTATCTATGTGTATTGTCTTTACAGGCTTTTCATTCTGCAACATGGAAGGATTTCATTGTCCTGTGGTCAGAACTTGTGACAATTAAAGGATCTCCCTGTTTCTAAACATTTTAACTCCCATTCCCATTCCCATACTGACCTTCCTGTCCTGGGCTCCTCCATTGTCAGAGTGATGCCAGACGCAAGTTAGAGGAAAAGCACGGCATATGGGTATACTACATCCCAATGGTATGAACATTCAACACTCCAGCATTGAAGTAATTAACCCAGAACAAGCCTTTTCCCTTCCCCCGTCCCCATACACCAATACCACTTCCTCGGACTTCATATTTTGCACCTCTTCTCCTCTCACCACCAGTTGTCTTCTTCCCATCTCTGTCTCTGTCCACCAATCTGCTAAAGCAAATTCCACTCAATCGTATCCATCTATCACTTATAACCATATAACATATAACATATAACACTTACAGCACGGAAACAGGCCATCTCGGCCCTTCTAGTCCATGCCGAACACTTACTCTCACCTAGTCCCATCTACCTGCACTCAGACCATAACCCTCCATTCCTTTCCCGTCCATATACCTATCCAATTTATTTTTAAATTATAAAATCGATCCTGCCTCCACCACTTCCACTGGGAGCTCATTCCACACAGCTACCATTCTCTGAGTAAAGAAGTTCCCCCTCATGTTACCCCTAAACTTCTGTCCCTTAATTTTCAAATCTTGCCAGTCAAGATCTCGCCAAATTCTTGCCAAATTCTCAAATCTTGCCAGTCTTTGTCCCACCTTGGTGACTCATTCAGTTTTCTTCCACCAGACTACAATCAGTCCGAACAAGAGTCCCGAACAGAAACATAATCTATCCTTGTTCTCCTCAGATGCTGCCCGACCTGCAGAGTTTAGTTTAGTTTAGTTTAGAGGTATAGCGTGGTAAATGACCCTTTGGTCCACCAAGCCTGCGCCGCCCGACGATCCCCGCACACTAACTCAACACACACTGCGGACAATTTTACACTTGCACCAAGCCAATTAACCTACAAACCTCTATGCCTTTGGAGTGTGGGAGCAAACCGAAGATCTCAACAAAAACCCACACAGGTCACAGGGAGAACGTACAAACTCCGTACAGACAAGCACCCATAGTCAGGATCGAACCCGGGTCCCTAACACTGTCAGGCAGCAGTTCTACTGCTGCACCACCGTGCTGCCCTGGTTCCTCCAGCAATTTCTGCCTATTTTGACAATACCCAAAGGGTCTCATAGAAACATAGAAACATAGAAATTAGGTGCAGGAGTAGGCCATTCAGCCCTTCGAGCCTGCACCGCCATTCAATATGATCATGGCTGATCATCCAACTCAGTATCCTGTACCTGCCTTCTCTCCATACCCTCTGATCCCCTTAGCCACAAGGGCCACATCCAACTCACTCTTAAATATAGCCAATGAACTGGCCTCAACTACCCTCTGTGGCAGAGAGTTCCAGAGACTCACCACTCTCTGTGTGAAAAAAGTCTTTCTCATCTCGGTCTTAAAGGATTTCCCCCTTATCCTTAAGCTGTGACCCCTTGTCCTGGACTTCCCCAACATCGGGAACAATCTTCCTGCATCTAGCCTGTCCAACCCCTTAAGAATTTTGTAAGTTTCTATAAGATCCCCTCTCAATCTCCTAAATTCCAGAGAGTATAAACCGAGTCTATCCAGTTTGTCTCGGCCCGAAACATCATCCATTCCTTCTCTCCAGAGATGCTGAGTTATTCCAACTTTTGTGTCTATCTTAAACAAACAGAGACATTAATTCTACCTCCAAAAAACAGGGTTTTTTCCCCTTATATATCACTCTGCTTCTTTTCCTTGTCTCTCTGCTATTCTATATACACTTAAGGCCAGACAATGACAATATGACAATAGGCACAGTGGCGCAGCGGTAGAGGTAGAGGCCCGGGTTCAATCCTGACCACGGGTAATGTCCGTGCGGACATTTCCGTTCCCTCTGTGACTGCATGGATTTTCTCCAGGTTCTCCGATCTCCTCCAACATCGCAAAAACGTGCAGGTTTCCACATTAAAATTGACTTCTGTAAAATCTCCCTAGTGTAAGGGACATGAGTGAAACGATGGTCGCATGGACTCGGTGAACCGAAGGGCCTATTTCTGCACTGTATCTGGAAAACAAAAAAAAAAGCAAAACTTTAAGAAGGTTGGCTTTGGTGCAGGCATATCCATTTTGATTGTTCATGCTTGTTAAGAAGTATCTGGTACTAGCAAGGCCAGCATTTGAAGGAAATCATGAGCTGACCTTATGATGTAGCAGTGATTCACATTCTTGAATTGTTTCAGTCCTTCCGGAGAAGGTACAATCATGGGCACTAAGATTAATTCAGATAGGCATTTTGATACGTAAGGCATAGAAGGATACAAACTTAATATGGGCAAACAGGCCTTCTGCACATGGACAAAATGGCCGACATCGATCTGTTGGTTGAAAGGTCACTATTCAGAGCTGTACTGAATGGAGTTGAGTTTAGTTTATTGTCGCGTGTACCGAGGTACAGTGAAAAGCTTCAGTTGCGTTCTGACCAGTCAGCAGAAAGACAATACACGATTACAATTGAGCCATTCAGTGTACAGATACATGATAAAAGGGAATAACGTGAATAACGTTTAGTGCAAGATAAAGCCAGTAAAAGCATGACCAAAGAAAGTTCAATGAAGTAGATTGTATCTTAGGACTGCTCTCTAGTTGTGGTAGGATGGTTCAGTTGCCTGATAACAGCTGGGAAAAGTCTGTCCCAGAATCTGGAGGTGTGCGTTTTCACATTTCTATACCTTTTGTCAAATGGGAGAGGGGAGGAGAGGGGAGAAGAGGGAGTGGGCAGAGTGCAACTCGTCCTTGATAATGCTGCTGGCCTTGCCGAGGTGTAAATGGAGCCAATGGAAGATAGGTTGGTTAGTGTGATTGTCTGGGCTGCATCCACAATTCTCTGCAATTACTTGCGGTCTTGGATGGAGCTTTTTTCCAAGCCAAGCTGGGATGCATCCTGATAAAATGCTTTCTGTGGCATATCTGTAGAAGTGGGTGAGAGTTGTTGGGGACATGCCGATCTTCCTAAAAATGTTCTTCAGGATGGTGCGGGGTTTAACCCCTGACACCCGTCCTGATCAAGAATCTGTCAATCCCCTCTTGGAAAATCTCCATTAACTTGGACTCTACCCCCTCATCCTTCTGAACTCCAGCAAGTAGAGGCCCAGAGCCCGTCAAACATTCATCATATGTTAACCCACTCATTCCTGGGATGATTCTCGTAAACCTCCACTGAACCCTCTCCAGCCAAAACATCCTTCCCCAGAGATGGGGCACAGATTTGCTCACAATACTCCAAATGCGGTCTGACCAGCGCCTTATGGAGCAGCATTACATCCCTGTTTTTATATTCTAGTCCAGTGTTGGGAACATGCGGCCTTCTAGGCCATTAAGTGCGGCCTTTTGAATGAATCTAAATTTTGTAGAACAAATTATTTTATTTTTATTAATATGCTTTTGTTCGTCTTTTATTATTTTTTATTTTTATCTTAAAATGAACATATTTGAAATACCAAAGAGTAAAAGAAGATTCAACTAAATAATCCTCCCTGACTGTCGGCCACAATTAAAACATTAGTAAGTCTTGAGGGCTATTTTAATAGCTGTTATGCTCATGATTTAGTTCTAATGCGACTCTAGAATGTACGTTAACTTTGACACGCACAAAGAATGCTTTCTTGCTTTTCAACCACTTATTGCTGCGAATGTACATTCTCTACCTAACCCAAATCAAGACGCCCTTAAGGTCACAAATGACGGATACCCATCTAGAAGATCAGCTGAAACTGCGTACCTCCATGTTGCAACCAAATATACAAATGCTTTCCCACAAAAAGCAGTCACAACAAAGTCATTAAAGGGTTAACTTTAGAATTAGCAATTTTTTTCATTTTCTAGTACATAGTAGTTAGATTTTTACAAAATAATGTACATTTTTGAAGTATATCTAATTGAAGTTTCTTGGATGTGGAAACTATTAGATTACAGCTAACTTAATGCGGCATTCCAACATGACAAAGGTTCCCCACCCCTGTTCTAGTCCTTTAGAAATAAATGCAAGCATTGTGTTTGCCTTCTTTACTACCGATTCTACTTTGCTGATACATAAGGAGAATGATGAGAAGAAAATTAGAGGAATATAATGGTGGGGAATTGTCTATTGATCTGGGAGATTAAGATGCAATGGGTGTCCTGTGGTTTAGTAGTATGCATTCAGAAAGGGCTTACTCATAGAAGAAGGTAGTGGTGGTTTGGTGTTATTCTGGCTGGAGGTCTGTGACCACTTGTGTTCTACCTCTGTTGTGTGCGGGCATTATGTACCATTCTGGTCAACCCATTACAAGATGGATGTGGAAGCTTTGGGGAGAATGCAGAAGGGGTTTACCGGGATGCTGCCTGGAGATCTCCCCAGCACGCTTTCCAAAGCCCCCACATCCTTCCAGTAATGGCACGGCCAGAACTGTACGCAATACTCCAAATACAGCCTAACCAAAGTCCTATAAATCTGCATCATGACTTCCTGAAGAAGCGTTCCGGCCTGAAAAGTCACCTATTCCCATTTCCAGAGATGCTGCCTGGCCCGCTGGGTTACCACAGCATTTTGCATCTGTTTTCATGACTTCCTTACACTTATACTCAATGCAATGAACTATGGAGGCAAGTATAACATATGTGTTAAAGAAGGAACTGCAGATGCTGGAGAATCGAGGGTACACAAAAGGCTGGAGAAACTCAGCGGGTGCAGCAGCATCTAAGGTGCGAAGGAGATAGGCGACATTTCGGGTCGAGACCCTTCTTCAGACTGGTCAGGGATCAGGGAAACGAGAGATATAGATGGTGATGTGGAGAGATAAAGAACAATGAATGAAAGATATGCAAAAAAGTATCGATAATAAAGGGAACAAGCCATTGTAAGCTGTTTGTGGTGTGAAAATGAGAAGCTGGTGCGACTAGGGTGGGGGAGGGAGGGAGAGAGAGAGGGAATGCCAGGGTCCAAGGGCTGAGGGAGAGGTGGGGAGGAGACAGCAAGGGTTAACAGAATTGAAAAAAATAAATGTTCAAGCCCAAAGGATGCAGACTCCCCAAGCGGAATATGAGGTGCTGTTCCTCCAACTTGCGGTGTTGCTCACTCTGGCCGTGGAGGAGGCCCAGGACAGAGAGGTCGGATACGGAATGGGAGGGGGAGTTGAAGTGCTGAGCCACCGGGAGGTCGGGTTGGTTAATGCGGACCGAGCGGAGGTGTTCGGCGAAACGATCGCCAAGCCTCCGCTTGGTCTTACCGATATAGATCATCTGGCATCTGGAGCAGTGGATGCAGTAGATGAGGTTGGAGGAGGTGCAGGTGAACCTCTGTCGGACCTGGAAGGACTGCTTGGGTGACATATGCCTATGTGCAGAAAGATGCTGGAATCTTGAGCAAAAGCGCAAAGTGCTGGAATAACTCAGTAGGTCAAGCAACATCTGTGGATGGGTGATGCTGTCTGTCCCGCTGAATTACTCCAGCCCTTTTGTGTCTATCTTTGGTATAAACCGACATCTGCTGTCCTTTATTTCGACAACCAATCTGAAGAAGTGTCCTGTAACATCGCCTGTCCCTTCTCTCCACAGATGTTGCCTGACCCGCTGAGTTCCTTCAGCACTTTGTGCTTTCCACAGTAATTCATTGTCACTGAGCCAGTCCAAAACAATGTTAACCAACCTACCAAATGCATGTGTAATCTTATTAAAGCTAGTTTCTCAGAAAGGGGGGAAAATCAGATGAGATGGAGTTAGTTCATTCTCCCCATGACCTGCTTGGGTTTTTTCGGGGATCTCCGGTTTCCTTAAACAATCCAAAGACAAATAGGTTTGTAGGTTATGTGTTTAAGAGGGAACTGCAGATGCTGGAAAATCGAAGGTAGACAAAAGTGCTGGAGAAACTCAACGGGTGCAACAGCATCTATGGAGCGAAGGAAATAGGCAACGTTTCGGGCCGATACCCTCCAGTCTGAAGAAGGTTTTGGCCCGAAACGTTTCCTATTTCCTTCGCTCCTTAGATGCTGTTGCACCCGCTGAGTTTCTCCAGCACTTTTGTCTACCTTAGGTTTGTAGATTAATTGACTTGGTATAATTGTAAATTGTCCCTGGTTTGTGTAGACAGCGTTAATGTGCGGGGTCGCTGGTCGGGCGGACTCGGTGGGCCGATGGGCCTTTCTCCGTGCTGAATCTCTAAGCTAAACTAAACTAACTGTTAAGGGCCTGTCCCACTTGCATGCGATTGCATGCGTCTGGCGCGATCAAACGTGGTCGGTTGAGGCGTACAGGCCGCGCGGGGTCGGTCCCACTTCCAAACGCGGAAGCGTATGGAGTTGTGCGGGGCTGGTCCCGACATCGCGCAGGGCTCCGAAAATCCCGCACTGTCCGAAAATTTCACGCGCCAATGGCCTTCTGCCCGCAGGCGCATTGAGGGCGTACGCAGCGTCTTGACGTCGTACGCAGCGTCTTGACTGCGTACACCTAGCGCGTGGCGTTGCGCGATGACGTCACCGCCCGGCGTGGCATTACGTGATGACGTCACCGCCCTCCACTGTGCGACGCCCAAATTGAGTCTGCCCGCCTCCTGCCCAGCTGATTGGCGAGTATGAATCGAATTACGTCATGCACGTACTTGCCGCGAACTTAGCGCGTACTTACCGCGAACTTAGCGCAAACTCCGCTTTCGTTTGGTCGCGCCAAACGCATGCAATTGCATGCAAGTGGGACAGGCCCTTTAATCAACTTATTCTGGCCCGTCTCCCACCCTTCCCATGAATTCAGAAGCCACTTTGTTGAATTATGTGAATGCATTTTGCCAGTTGTTACAGACTAATTTGGGTTAGAGGTCTGTGTTTTTTAATGCTTTGTGTGAATAAAAAGACTGGTGATTTAAGAATGGTTGCCATTAAAATAAAAAGTTATTTGATGAGATGAGATTGGATTGAAAAGTCTGTGGATTATTACATGAGGTTTCTCTATGCCATTGACAATTTAATGGCATTCAATAATTCTTCGAACAAAAAAAAACGTCATTATTTTGGCGCTGAAGAAGTGCACACTCTAAGTGACAGCTAAGTAATATCTATTCAAGGAAAACAAATCCATTTGCAATCAGTCACAAAGAGCTACGTTTGTTTTAGAGAGGTCAGTAGGCAATCTGGTTAATTACTTAAACTGTCACCCGTGGTGTTTCATGCTGAATTTGTCCAAAATAATTAATTCTGGGTCCCAGTCGTACAAGTCACAGGACCTATGATCCAGAGAAAGTAAATCAAATCCCGTGTTGGGATTTTATAGACAAAGCACAGAAACAGGTCCTTCAGCCCATCGAGTCCATGCTGACCAATGATCAACCTATAGACTAACACTTTCCTACACACACTAGGGATATTTTTACAACTTGCCAAAGCCAATTAATCTACAACCCTGTACGTCTTTGGCGTGTGGGAGGAAAGTGGAGCGCCTGAATAATTCTCGCGTGGTCATAGAAACATAGAAATTAGGAATAGGCCATTCGGCCCTTCGAGCCTGCACCGCCATTCAATATGATCATGGCTGATCATCCAACTCAGTATCCTGTACCCGCCTTCTCTCCATACCCCCTGATACCTGTAGCCAACTCCCTCTTAAATATAGCCAATGAACTACCTTCTGTGGCAGAGAATTCCACAGACTCACCAATCTCTGTGTGAAAAATGTTTTTCTCATCACGGTCCTAAAAGACTTCCCCCTTGTCCTTAAAATGTGACCCCTTGTTCCCAACATCGGGAACAATCTTCCTGCATCTAGCCTGTCCAACCCCTTAAGAATTTTGTAAGTTTCTATAAGTTTCCCTTTGTCACAGGGACAAAGGTACAAACTCCATATGGGCATCGCCCGTAGTCAGGATTGAACCCGGGTCTCTGGTGCTACAAGGCAGCAGTCTACAACTGTGGACATTCTGTATGCCGCCCAAAAGGCGCAAAATGATGGAGTAACTCAGCGAGTCAGACAGCATCTCTGGAGAACATGGCTAAGCGACATTTTGGGTCCGGACCCTTTCTCGGACGTGTTTGTTTCAGGTCTGATATCTGTGTAGTCCACTGGTATCTGGTACCATCCACCAACTCATTCTCTGCTACATTGACCACTGCATCAACGCTGCCTCCTGCACCCATGAAGAATTTGATTTCATTAACTTCACTACTACTACCCTGCCCTCATTTCACCTGGATTATTTCCAATACCTTTCTCTATTTTGTTTAGCCCACTGACTCCATCAAGCGGGACAGACTATCGACTGATGTCTACTACAGAACTACCAATTCTGAACATAAACATTACTGGACATGTTATATTGATGCTACTTCCCATTTGCCAAGCCGCTTGGGTGCTTGGAGAAGTTCATATGTTCATAAGTTAATGGTCATTAGTTTGAGGAGCAGAATTTGGCCATTCGGCCCATCAATCTTCTCTGCCATTCAATGATGGCGGATTTATCTTTCCCTCTCGATCCCATTCTCCTGCCTTCTCCCCATAACCCCTGACACCTGTACTAATCAAGAATCTATCTTTCTCTGCCTGAAAAATATCCATTGACTTGTCTCCACAGCCTTCTGTGGCAATGAATTCCACAGATTCACCACCCTCTGACCAAAGAAATTCCTCTTCATCTCCTTCCTAAAACAACGTCCTTTAATTCTGAGGCTGTGAACTCTAGTCCTAGACTCTCCAACTTGTGGAAGCATCCTCTCCCCATCCACTCTATCCAGTTCCTAACAAGCCGTTTCATATATCAGACTGAAACGTCATTGATCTCCTGTCTTGTTGGTAACTAAAGATGTGTCAGGATATGTGATTAAAGATTGTGGTGGTGTATAAATCAGCCAGAGTCGGAGGTTCATAATGTCATATCAAAGGGCAATTTGTCACCTGCACAGCATCTGCATCCACGGCGATGGAAGATGGCACAATACATCGATAACGGAGTCAAGGGGTATGGGGAGAAGGCAGGAACGGGGTACTGATTGGGGATGATCAGCCATGATCACATTGAATTGTGGTGCTAGCTCGAAGGGCCGAATGGCCTACTCCTGCACCTATTGTCTATTGTCATGGCAGGTGCCTCACAGTGGGGTGTGGGGAGCTGAATAGACTTGAGTGTCAGTGGAATGGCTGCCAAGAACAAAGGTCCATCGGAACTAAACTTCTCCTCCTTCTTCTTCTTCTTCTTTCGTGTCCAGCTTGCTGCAAATGTTGACCTCGCTGTCATTGTCCGTCCTGAACAGGACGCTAGCTTCCGGCGACAATCAGTGGGAGCCATCACTTGTCGCAATAGATGATGGTGGTAGCAGAATTAGCTCAGGATACTTCCAGTTTCCAGCCCCGCGACATGGACGCTTCTGCTCTGGGGCCGGGACTCTAATGAGTACATTAATACATAGGTGCCAGGTATGGGGCGACACTTTATACAATTTTGTGCATTGTATGCAAAAGCAAAGACTTTAACTACACCCAGGTACGTGTGACAGTAAAATATCATTGAACTTCACACACACAGCACCCGTGAGCTGGATCTGGAGAGTCTAGGACTAGACGTCATAGCCTCAGAATTAAAGGATGTTCTTTAAGGAAGGAGATGAGGAGAAATGTATTTAGTCAGAGGGTGGTGCCACAGAAGGCTGTGGAGGCCAAGTCAGTGGATATTTGTTAATGCAGAGATAGATAGAATCTTGATTAGTACAGGTGTCAGAGGTTATGGGGAGAAGGCAGGAGAATGGGGTTAGGAGGGAGAGATAAATCAGCCATGATTGAATGGCAGAGTAGACTTGATGGGCCGAATGGCCCAATTCTACCCTTATCTCTTCTGATCTTATGATCTTATGTTTTGCAGTCTTTTTCGAAAGGTAGAGGAATCATGAACTGGTGCGCATAGTTTTAAGGTGAGTGGGGAAATATTTATTTCTAGCAACCTGAGAGGCGCACAGATCCTGGTGGGTGTGTGTCACGAGCTGCCAGAGGAAATGGTTGAGGTTGGCACAATAATAACATTTGTACAAGTCTATGAATAGGAGATGTTTAGAAGGATATGGGCCAAATATGGGCATATAGATGCATTAGATGGGTTATGTCGGTTTGCATGGATGAGTTGGGCTGAAGTCCCTGTGTCTTTGCTGTGTGACTCAATGGCTCAAGACATCACCTTAACTCTTCCACACCTAGAATATCCAAGAGTTAAAAATTAGATTCCCAAACCTAGAGAAACATCATGGGGCACAAGTTTTTTTCAAATTCAGTTCAGAGAAATAAAAATAATGGCGAGGGATTAAACTAATGAGCTATTCAAAATATGTGCAGGTTCGTAGCTTAATTGGCATCTGTAAATTGTCCCTAGTGTGTAGGATAGAACTAGTGCATGGGGATCGCTAGTCGGCGAGGACTCGGTGGGCTAACAAGTCTGTTTCCGTACTGTATCTCCAAACTGAACTAAACTAAACACAAATGCCCGCTTCATCCTGTATAGAAGCTGGAAGATCAGGTGATGAGGCGCTAAGGAATATTGCAAATCTGCATCTTCAGAATTAAAATCGTAGTGATAACATTCCTGGTATTTAAATTAAAATGCTAATACTAAACTATGATCCAGGGTGGCAAGGTGGTGCAGCGGGTTGGGTTACTGCCTTACAGTGCCAGAGACCCGGGTTCAATGCTGACTACAGGTGCTGCGTGTACGGAGTTAGCATGTTCTCCCTATGACTGCAGAAGCTTTCTCTGGGTGTTCCAGTTTCCTCCCACCTTCCAAAGATGTACAGTTTTGAGGGCTAATTGACTTGGTAAACCCTCCCTATTGTGTGTAGGATAGTATCAGTGTAAGGGGATTGCTGGACAGTGGGCTGAAGGGCCTGTTTCCACACTGTATCTCTGAATTTAACAAGGAAGAAATTGACAATGCTACTGTGGTGAAATAACGCCATATTGAGTACCACGTTGTAAACCCATGCATTATCCCATGTCTTAGTTTGGCAATTCGATTGAGCTCAGGATGGGATCTTACTGTGAGTAGGAAGATAGACACAGAGCTGGAGTAACTCAGCAGGCCAGGCAACATCTTTTAATTTAGTGTAGTTTAGATATACTGCACGGAAACAGGCCCATCGGCCCACCGGGTCTGCGCCGACCAGCGAGCCCCACACATTAACACTATCCTACACACACGAGGGACAAATTTTTAAAACATTTACCAAGCCAATTTACCTAGAGACCTGTACGTCTTTAGATTGTGGGAGATAACTGAAGATCTCAGAGAAAACCCACGCAGGTCACGGGGAGAAAGTACAAACTCCGTACAGACTGCACCCGTAGTCAGGATCGAACCCGGGTCTCCGGCGCTCCATTCGTTGTAAGGCAGAAACTCTACCGCTGTGCCACCGTGCCACCCTATCTCTAGAGAAAAGGAATAGGTGACATTTCGGGTCGAGACCCTTCTTCAGTCTGAAGAAGGGTCTCGACCCGAAACATCACCTACTCCTTCTCTCCAGAGATGCAGCCTGTCCCGCTGAGTTACTCCAGCATTTTGTGTCTATCTTTGGATTATACCAGCATCTGCAGTTCCTTCCTACACATTACTGTGAGTAGGCCCCAAGTAGAGATTCTCCCAAAGGTCAGGTTTTCCTGTTATGATTTACAGAGGGAACTCACGTTCCCATTGCTGTCGTAAATGCTTCATTAAAAACTACACTGAATTCTTATTTCTCTGGCTGGGAGACCGTAAAGTTTCCAAATTAGTGCCGTGCGTGTGTCACAGGCAGAGAGCTCGCTGATGCTAATTTACATCAGAACCATTTTTATCAATTACAGCACAGCTAAAAAAAAACCATGGTAAAGCACTTCAGAAACCACAACAACCAGCCTCCTCGTTTCAGCATCAATGATTGAAGAAGAGCTCAGTAAATATTGAGTCGGTCTTTGCAGTAATCAATTAAAACCATTCTTTTGTCCCTGTCGGCTGTCTCTGTCGGTCCCTGGCATATTTACATTGAATTACGCAGCTCAGAAACAGGCCCTTCAGCCCGTGAGTCAACTCCAACCTTCAAACCTCCACATGTGCTCATGCTGTACTAGTTTAGTTTAGTTTAGCGATACAGCGCGGAAACAGGCCCATCAGCCCACCGGCTCCACGCCGACCAGCGACCCCGCCCATAGTAGTGGTATCCCACACAGACTAGGAACAATTTTCACACTTACCAAGACAATTATCCTACAAACCTGTACATTTTTGGAGTTTGGGAGAACGCGGTCATGGGGAGAACGTAAAAACTCCATACAGTAGTCGAGATCGAACCAGAGCTGCAAGAGCTGTAAGGCAGCAACTCTACCACTGCACACCGTACCAATAATCCCATTTATTTCTCCATATTCTTCCCAACTAGGTGGATGGCACAGTGTCGCAGCAGTAGAGCTGCTGCCTTACCGCGCCAAATGTCACCAAAAACATGTCCTGGACCCACATTGAAGCAATGGCCAGGAAAGCACACCAACGCTCCTCTGCCTCCTCAGATGGCTTACGGGGTACGGCATGTCCTCGATAACTCTCACCAACTTCTACAGATGCGCTGTTGAAAGCATTTCGTTGGGATGCATTACAGCTTGGTTTGGAAACAGCTCCATCCAAGATGGCAAGAAACTGCAGAAACCTCACTGCCCAGGCCATCACACAAACCAACCTCCCTTCCATTGACTCCCTCTACACCTCACGCTGCCTCGGCAAGGCCAGCAGCATCATCAAGGACCAGTCGCACCCTGGCCACTCCCGCTTCTCCCCTCTCCCATCAGACAAAAGGTATAGAAGTGTAAAAACGCACACCACCAGATTCAGGGACAGTTTCTTCCCAGCTGTTATCAGGCAACTGAATCATCGTACCAACAACTAGAGAGCAGTCCTGACAACTAACTACGTCATTAGAGACACTCGGATTATCTTTGATCAGACTTTACTAGCTTTACCTTGCACTAAACATTATTCCTTTTATCATGTATCTGCACACTGTGGATGGCTTGATTGTAATCACGTATCGTCTTTCCGCTGACTGGTTCGCATGCAACGAAAGCTTTGTACCTCAGTATACGTGACAATAAACTAAACTCAAACTCAAACTCAACTCAGGGACCCGGCTTAGATCATGAATACAGTAAAGATTGTAAATTGATCCTGGTGTGCAGGATTTTGCTAGTGTGCGGGGTTCGCTGGCCGCAGATTCAGTGGGCCGAAGGGCCTCTTCCGGTGCTAACTTAGTGATTAGGCTGCAGTTGGTGTATTCTGTGCAGTTCTGGTCACCCTGTCACAGGAAGGTTGTGGAGGCTGCAGCAAGGCCTCCACCATCACCTAAGGATCTTATAGAAACAAATACAATTATTAAGGGATTGGACAGGCTAGATGCAGGAAAAATGTTACCGATGTTGGGGGAATTCAGAACCAGGGGTCACAGTTTAAGAATAAGGGGTAGGCCACTTAGCACTGAGATGAGGAAAAACGTGTTCACCCAGAGAGTTGTGAACTAGTCAGAGAGTGATGCAGTGTGGAAACAGGCCCTTCGGCTCAACTCGCCCACACCGGCCAACAATGCCTCAGCTGCCCTAGTCCCACTTGCCTGCGCCTGGTCGGAAACCCTCCAAACCTGCCCTATCCATTTACCTGTCCAACTGTTTCATAAACGATGGGATATTCCCAACCTCAACTACCTCCTCTGGCAGTTTGCTCCATACACCTACCATCCGCTGTGTGAAAAAAGTTACCCCTCGCTTTCCTGTTAAATCGTTTCCCCTTCACCTTGAACCTATGTCCTCTGGTCCTCGATTCCCCTCTCTGCATCTACCCGATCTATTCCTCTCATGATTTTGTATACCTCTATAAGATCTCCCCTCATCCTCCCACACTCCGTGGAATAGAGACCCAGCCTACTCAACCTCTCCCTATAGCTCACACACTGTAGTCCTGGCAACATCCTCGTAGACCTTTTCTGAACCCTTTCAAGCTTGACAATATCTTTCCCATAACATGGTGCCCAGAATTGAACACAATGCTCTAAATGCGGTCTCACCAACGTCTTATACAACTGCAACATGACCTCCCAACGTCTACACTCAATACTCTGATTGATGACGCCATCATCAATGACGGCCAAAGTGCCAAAAGCCTTGTGACCACCTTATCCACCTGCGACTCGACCTTCAAGCACGGGCCGAGCTAGGTGGCTCCGTCTGCAGGCTGCGGCCCGCCAGTCCTTCCGCGCGGCTCGCCAGTCCTCGGTTAGAGTATTAGCTCTGTAGAGAGATTGGACAAACTTGTATCGGACCCGGGACACTGGTGCTGTAAGGCAGCAACTCTTTTGCTGGGTCACCATGCCACATAAATGATCGATGAACAAGTTTGGTTCTGCTGTTGGCCAGGTCGAATGTGAAGGCATTGCATGAAGGAGAAGTTATTTGATCTATAAAGACCTAACTTAAAAAAAGTCAATTTATTAAACAAACATCTGATTATCAATGTCTCTCAATATCAATTTTTCTCAATGTCAGCAAGATATAATGAGCCACAAAGGTTTAACCAAGCCTCGCCTGACCTATTTGACTTTACATCCAGCAGATGGCTTCAATTAATCTGAAATGAGCTTCGGATATGTGTGTACAAACTCCAAAAAGGATGCGTGCCTGCATCCATACGAAGTAAGATCAGTCTGAAAAAGGGGCCCCGACTCAAAATGTCATTTGAATTCCACAGATTCACCACCCTCTGATTAAAGAAATTCTTCATCATCACCTTTCTGGAGAAATGTTCTTTTATTCTGAGGCTATGACCTCTGGCCCTAGACTCCCCCACTAGTGGAAACATCCTCTCCACATTCACTCTATCCAGGCCGATCCAGGATCTTCGTTGGGATGTGGGAGGAAACCAGGGCACCTGGAGGAAACCCGTGTACTCACAGATACAAAATCCACAGAGGGAGCAGCAAAGGTCAGGATTGAACCTGGATCTCAGGAGCTGTGAGACAGTGTCTCTGCTTGCTGTACCACTCTGCTGCACCCGGGGATACAGGAATACATCGTATTCTTTGGGCCTGTCCCACTTACGTGAGTTCAACATTTTGAAAATTCAGCGGTGACCAGCTACAACTCTTTGGTTGACTAGGAGACTGCTCACGACCATACAGACGACCCCCGGCGAGGGTGACACGCCGCAAAACCTGCGACATGTCGCTATTCAATTGAAACGAGGAAACAAAAGATTTGCAAATTCGAAAAAGCTGGGCAATAAAAATCACAGTGAAAAAATGATATGTCATGAGGGCAGCACAGTGGTGCAGCGGAAGAGTTGCTGCCGCACAGCGCCAGTGACCCGGGTTCAATCCTGCTCTCGGGTGCTGTCTGTACAGAGTCTGTATATTTTCCCCACGATCACGTGGGTTTTCTCTGGGTGCTATGGTTTTTTTTTCCCAGGCTCCAAAGACGTACAGGTTTGTAGGTTAATTTTACTTAGGTAAAAATTGCATATTGTCCAAATATTGTGCAGCATAGTGTTAGTGTTAGGGATCGCTGGTTGGCCTGGACTCGGTGGGAAACTGTCCCTGAATCTGGAGGTGTGCGTTTCCACACTTCTGCACCTTTTGCCTGATGGGAGAGGGGTGAAGAGGGAGTGGCCAGGGTGAGACATCCTTGATTATGCTGCTGGCCTTGCCGAGGCAGCTTGAGGTATAAATGGAGTCAATGGAAGGGAGGATGGTCTGTTTGATGGCCAGGGCGATGCCCACATTTCACTGCAATTTCTTGCGGTCTTGGATGGCGCTGTACCTCAAACCAAGCTGTGACGCATGAGAGTTGTAGGGGATATGCCAAACTTCCTAAGCCTTTTAAGGACGTAGAGGCGTTGGTCTGCTTTCATGGTCATTGCTTCAATATGGGTGGCCCAGGAGAAGTTGTTGGTGATATTTACTCTTTGGAATTCATGGAATCATGGAATCATCATGGATCTTTCAGATCTTTCGGTCTGAACGGAATGTCGTTGCCTTGCAGTCATATAACCATATAACCATATAAACAATTACAGCACGGAATCAGGCCTTCTCGGCCCTTCCAGTCCGTGCCGACCATTTGTTTTCCCCTAGTCCCATCTACCTGCACTCAGACCATACCCCTCCATTCCCTTCACGTCCATATACCTATCCATTTTACTTTTAAATGTTAAAATCGATCCTGCCTCCACCACTTCTGCTGGAAGCTCATTCCACACAGCCACCACCCTCTGAGTAAAGAAGTTCCCCTTCACATTACCCCTAAACTTCTGTCCCTTAATTCTCATGTCATGCCCTCTTGTTTGAATCTTCCCTACCCTCAATGGGAAAAGCTTATCCACGTCAACTCTGTTTATCCCTTTCATCATTTTAAAGACCTCAATCAAGTTCCCCCTTAACCTTCTGCGCTCCAAAGAATAAAGACCTAACTTGTTCAACCTTTCTCTGTAACATAGTTGCTGGAACCCTGGTAACATTCTAGTAAATCTCATCTGTACTCTCTCTATTTTGTTGACATCCTTCCTATAATTAGGCGGCCAAATTTGTACACCATACTCCAGAATTGGTCTTACCAATGCCTTGTACAATTTTAACATTACTTCCCTACTCCTATATTCAATGCTCTGATTTATAAAGGCCAGCACACCAAAGGCTTTCTTTACCACCCTATCTACGTGCAATTCCACCTTCAGAACTATGCACAGTTATTCGTAGATCCCTCTGTTCCACAGCATTCCTCAATTCCCTACCATTTACCATGTAACGTCCTATTTGATTTGTCCTGCCAAGATGTAGCACTTCACACTTAACAGCATTAAACTCCATCTGCCATCTTTCAGCCACTTTTCCAAATGGCCCAAATCTCTATGTAGACTTTGAAAATCTACTTCATTATCCACAACACCACCTATCTTAGTATCAATCTGCATACTTACTTATCCAATTTTCCACCCCATCATCCAGATCATTGATGTACATGACAAACAACAGTGGACCCAACACAGATCCCTGAGGCACCCCACTGGTCACCGGCTTCCAACCTGACAAACAGCCATCCACCATTACTCTCTGACATCTCCCATTCAGCCACTGTTGAATCCATCTTGCTACTCCGCCATTAACATCCAAAGATTGAACCTTCTTAACCAACCTTCCATGGGGAACCTTGTCAAAATCCATATAGACAACACCCACTGCTTTACCCTCATCAATTTCCCTAGTTACCACTTCAAAAAATTCAAGAAGGTTTGTCAAACATGACCTTCCAGGCACAAATCCATGTTGACTGTTCCTGATCAGACCCTGTTTATCCAAATGCTTATATATATTATCTCTAAGTATCCTTTCCATTAATTTGCCCACCACTGACGTCAAACTAATAGGTCTATAATTGCTAGGTTTATTCTTTGAACCCTTTTTAAACAATGGAACAACATGCGCAGTACGCCAATCCTCCTGCACTATTCCCGTTTCTAATGACATTTGAAATATTCCTAGCTATTTCTACACTAACTTCCCTCAATGTCCTAGGGAATATCCTGAAAGGACCTGGAGACTTATCCACTTTTATATTTTTCAAAAGTGTCAGTACTTCCTCCTCTTTGAATCTCATAGTTTCCATAGCTACTCTACTTTTTTCCCTTACCTCACAGAGTTCAATATCCTTCTCCTTGGTGAATACCGAAGAAAATAAATTGTTCAATAGCTCCCCCATCTCTTTTGGCTTGGCAGATAGCTGTCCATTCTGGTTCTCTAATGGTCCAATTTTATCCCTTGTTATCCTTTTGCTATTAATATAGCTGTAGAAACCCTTTGGATTTACTTTCACCTTTCGTGCCAAAGCAACCTCATATCTTCTTTAAGCCTTCCTAATTTCTTTCGTAAGATTCTTTTTACATTCTTTATACTCCTCTAGCACCTCATTTACTCCATGCCTCCGATAATTATTGTAGATATCTCTCTTTTTTTGAAACAAGTGTCCAATTTCCCTTGAAAACCATGACTCTTTCCAATTTTTACTATTTCCTTTCAACCTAACAGGGACATAAAGATTCTGTACTCTTACAATTTCCCCTTTAAATGTCCTCCATTTCTCTGTCATACCTATAGTAAATAACAAAACACACAATAAACACAAATTTAACATCCACCACAGTGAGTTCACCAGACACCACCTCACTGTGATGGAAGGCAAAGTCTTAAATCTTCGTCTCGTCCCTCCTTGTTCTTCCTCTGCGCTGAGGCGATCCAGGCCTCCGATGTTGTGGCCCCACCGGATGATGATAAGTAAGTCAGTCCCACGGCTCAACCGGGCCCCGCGAACGGGCCGGTTCAAACTCCGCGGCCCGGGGCGGTCGAAGCTGCCGCCCTCTAGTCCAGCGGACGAAGCTGTTGCTGCGGGAGCTCCGGAAAAACAGGTCACCAACCTGTCACCTGCGAGCTCCCGATGATGTCGTCTGCTGGGCCCGCGGCCGGGCCTCCAAAGTCGCTGCCTGTTCAACCATCTCTACTGGAGTATGGGCACCGCTTCGCTTCCTGAAGTCAATCACTATGTCTTGCTGACATTGAGAGGAAGGTTCTTCTTCTTATCGAGTCCTTACACAAGATTAGAAGTTGTTCATCCAGAGCTGCGCACACATTTCGGCATCTGCATACAATGGTGTCTGTCTTGTTGCTTCTTGTGTTTCTTATGCACGGTGGTTGTGAAAGACTGGTGGAAACAGGGCGACGACGTGAACGCTCTTGCCTTGACCCCGAGAGGAAGGTTGTTGTCTCAACATCAGGACACCACGATGCTCAAAGTGGCAGGCGGGCACATCGCGAGAATCAGCGAACTAGCAATAATTTACTTACTTGTTTCAAGTCTGTTCACACGGAGCAGTCAGCATTGCGTTCCTATCGTACAGATTCCTCCGGATGCTCATGCTCAGCTTGCAATGAAAGAACTGCAATATTGCCATTAGCAAACAACAGACTCACAACCCTGAGGCAGCCTTCATTGTTGCGGGTGACTTCAGTCACTCCAACCTGAAGACTGTACTCCCCAAATTCCACCAACATGTCTCCTTCGCCACTAGAGAGGACAAGACACTGGACAAAGTCTACACAAATATGGCTGAAGCTTACAAAGCCATCCCCCTCCCCCACCTTGGACAGTCTGATCAACTCTCATTGTTCCTGCTCCCAAAGTACTCCCCACTCATCAGACGCGTTAAACCCACAGTGAGGACAGTTAAAGTTTGGTCAGAGGAGGCGGACTCCACACTTCAGCAGCGTTTTGGAAACACTGACTGGGATGTGTTTGCAGCTCAGGCCACCCTTGACTCCCACACGGACATTGTCTCTTACACCTCCTCCGTTTTGGACTTCATCAACTCCACCATTAACAGTGTCATCTCCCTCAAACGTATTACCACATTCCCGAATCAGAAGCCATGGATGAACAGCGAGGTCAGGCTACTGCTGAAAACACGGGACACCGCTTTCATGTCAGGCGATGCTCGAGCCTACAGTTCATCCAGGGCTAACCTGAAGAGGGGCATCAAGAAGGCCAAGCATAGCTGCAAGCTATGGATTGAGGAGAACTTCAACAACAACTCCGACCCCCGACACATGTGGCAAGGCATCCAGGCCATCACGGACTATAAACCCACCAACACCACCCCCACATCCAGCGACGCCTCCTTCCTTGAGGAGCTTAACCACTTTTATGGCCGCTTTGACAGGGACAATCAGGAGATGGCCATCAAGGCTGTCACCAGCCCCTCACACTCACCCCCATCGGCGTGTATGCAGCACTAAGCAGGATTAATGCACGAAAGGCTGCTGGTCCTGATGGCAGCCCCGGGCGCGTACTCAGGGCCTGTGCTGTGCAGCTGACAGATGTCTGGACTGACATCATAGAGAGTATTCTGACCAGCTGCATCTCTGTCTGGTTTGGGGACTGCAAAGCCTCCGACTGGAAGTCCGTGCAGAGAGTGGTGAGGACGGCTGAAAAAATCATCGGGACTTCTCTCCCCTCAATCGGGGACGTTGCGAGCAAACGCTGCGTGTCTAAGGCCAGCAGTATTATAAAGGACCCCACACATCTCCATCACGGACTGTTCACTCTGCTGCCCTTGGGCAAAAGATATTGTAGCATAAGGAGCAGAACGTCAAGGGATTGTAACAGCTTCTTCCCACGAGCCATCAGACTCCTGAATGAATTGTAATGAGCTGCCACCATTGTCTATTTTATCTTTTTATCCATTTTATCCTCCTGTTTATTATTGTGTTGCACCGGGAGCCTAATACAACGGAATTTCGTTTGGAATTGCATATGTCGATGTATTTCTAAATGACAATAAAGTTTGTTTGATTGATTTTTGATTGACTGACATCTTCAACTTGCCCAGGCAGTTGTCCCCTCGTGCTTCAAAACCACCTCCATCGTGCCGGTGCCAAAACACTCCACTGCAGCGAGCCTCAACGACTTCCGCCCAGTTGCACTTACTCCCTTCATCACTAAGTGCTTCGAGAGGCTGGTCCTGGCGCACCTCAAAGGCTGCCTACCTCCCACACTGGACCCCTATCAGTTTGCCTACAGCAAGAACAGGAGTACGGAGGATGCCATCTCCACGGCACTTCACTCCGCCCTGTCCCACCTCGACAACAGAGACACCTACGTGAGAATGCTGTTCATCGACTTTAGCTCAGCATTTAACACCATTATCCCCTCCAAATTGATCACCAAACTCATCGACCTGAGCATCGACCCCTCCCTATGAAATTGGATACTCGACTTTCTAACCAACAGACCCCAGTCTGTTAGGTTAGACAACAACACCTCTTCAACCCTCACCCTGAACACTGGCGTTCCACAGGGCTGCATGCTGCACCCTCTCCTCTACTCCCTCTTCACCTACGACTGCACACCTGTGCATGGTACTACCACCATCATCAAGTATGCAGATGATACAACGGTGATTGGCCTCATCAGCAACAACGATGAGTCGGCCTATAGGGAGGAGGTCCAACTCCTAGCAGCATGGTGCGCTGACAACAACCTGGCCCTTAACTCCAAGAAGACCAAGGAGCTTATTGTGAACTACAGAAGGTCTAGGGACTGCACTCACACCCCCATCCATTTTAACGGGACGGAGGTGGAGCGTGCTTCCAGCTTCAGGTTTCTGGGGGTCAACATCTCTGATGACCTCTCTTGGACCCACAATACCTCAACACTGATCAAGAAGGCTCACCAGCGTCTCTTCTTCCTGAGGCGACTAAAGAAGGTCCATCTGTCTCCTCAGATTCTGGTGAACTTCTACCGCTGCGCCATCGAGAGCATCCTTACTAATTGTATCACAGTATGGTATGGCAACTGCTCTGTCTCCGACCGGAAAGCACTGCAGAGGGTAGCGAAAATTGCCCAACGCATCACCGGCTCCTCACTACCCTCCATTGAGTCTGTCCAGAGGAAGCGATGTCTGCGAAGGGCGCGCAGCATCATCAAGGACTGCTCTCACCCCAACCACAGACTGTTTACCCATCTGGGAGGCGCTACAGCTCTCTCCGTTGCCGGACCAGCAGGTTCAGGAACAGCTTCTTCCCTGCGGCTGTTACCCTACTTAACTCTGCACCTTGGTGATTGCCAGTCACCCCCCCCCCCCCCCCGAACACTCCTTCCCCCAGTGACTGATCTCCCTCCCCGGAAATTGCTCTATTGCTACTGTAAATACATATATATATTTTACTGTTCCATTATTCTGTGTCCACACTTCTGGGTGAGATGCTAACTGCATTTCGTTGTCTCTGTACTTGTACACTGCACAATGACAATAAAGTCTGAATCTGAATCTGAATCTGCTCAATCTCTTCCTGTACTCCGACTCATCATTATTGAATATCTTGCCCACAATGGTGGTGTAGTCTGCGAATTTTTGTTTCATTTACGGTGAACGTGGACTCAAGGTGAGGGAAATTGTCAGAGTTGGGAGGTCTATGATGTTGCAGATTGAAACATCACCTATTCTTTCCACTGCACACATCTCTTTACATCTCCAAAATTCAGCTCCACAGGCATTTCCACATGTGAAAAATCCAAAATTTCTTACCTCATCAAAACATAAGGTTCTGAAGGAACTCAGTAGGTCAGGCTGCATCTGTTGTGGGTTTGAACAGATGATGGGTCGGGACCCTTCTTCAGGCTGATCCTACTTAGTATGGATACAGGCGCACGTCATATTTGCAGTTTTCACACATCATACTCTGGGCTCCCTTCAGATTGATTGAAGATATCCGCCTGAAGATATCCGCCAATGGGTCATGAGAAGCCGGATGGAATTGTTGTGGACCATTAGGGATCAGACGCTTGTTAAATAAATGGACTTTGCTAAAGTTAGGTCCATCAAATAATAAATCCGAAAAGGGAATTCAGAGGAACTCAGCATTCAGAGATAGTTAAAATTTCCCCTTATCTAAGGATAAGGGGGAATTCCTTTAGGACCGCGATGAGGAAAACATTTTTCACACAGAGAGTGGTGAGTCTCTGGAATTATCTGTCACGGAAGGTAGTTGAGGCCAGTTCATTGGCTATATTTAAGAGGGAGTTAGATGTGGCTCTTGTGGCTGAAGGGATCAGGGGGTATGGAGAGAAGGCAGGTACAGGATACTGAGTTGGACGATCAGCCATGATCATATTGAATGGCGGTGCAGGCTCGAAGGGCCGAATGGCCTACTCGTGCACCTATTTTCTATGTTTCTATGTTTCTAAAACTCACGTCTTGGTAAATAATAGAGATGGATTTAATGTGGAGTTGGATTAGTAACTGAAGGTGAAAGATAGAATATAGAACATTGTACGGAAACAGGCCTTTTGGCCCACACTGACTCTGCAATTTCTTACTGTCTTGGATGGAGCTGTTCCCTAAACCAAGCTGTGATGCATCCCGATATAATGCCTTTCTACAGCGCATCTATAGAAGTTGGTGAGGGTTGTTGGGAACATGCCAAACTTCCTAAACCTTCTGTGGAAGAAGAGGCGTTGGTGTGCTGTCTTGATCATTGCAACTTCCAGAATTTGCCGGTGATATTGACTCCTGGGAATTAGAACCATCTTTAAGGGCCTGTCCCACTTACACGACTTTTTCAGCGACTGCCGGCACCCGTCATAGGTCGCCGAAAATTTTAAACATGTTGAAAATTCAGCGGCGACCAGAAAGACACTATGACTCTTTGGGTGACTCGGAGACGACTCACGACCATACAGGCGACCCCCTGGCGACCTGTCGCGGGGTGAAGCCTGTATGGTCGTGAGCAGTCGCCCAAAGAATCGTACCTCGTTCTGGTCGCCGCTGGGGTTTAAACGTGTTGAACATTCTCGGCGACCCGCGACGACCTATGATGGGTGCCGGCAGTCGCCGAAAAGTTCGCGTAGGTGGGACAGGCCTTTTACTTCGATGCCATCATTGCAAAATGTGTACCGCTTCGCTTCCTGAAGCCGATCACTATCTCCTTTGTCTTGCTGACGTTGAGAGACAAAAGACAATAGACATTAGACAATAGATAATAGGTGCCGGAGTAGGCCATTCGACCCTTCGAGCCAGCACCGCCATTCAATGTGATCAGTACCCCGTTCCTGCCTTCTCCCCGTATCCCCTGACTCTGCTATTTTTAAGAGCCCTATCTAGCTCTCTCTTGAAAGCATCCAGAGAACCTGCCTCCACCGCCCTCTGAGGCAGAGAATTCCACAGACTCACCACTCTCTGTGAGAAAAAGTGTTTCCTGGTCTCCGTTCTAAATGGCTTACTCCTTATTCTTAAACTGTGGCCCCTGGTTCTGGACTCCCCCAACATCGGGAACATGTTTCCTGCCTCTAGCGTGACCAAACCCTTAACAATCTCATACGTTTCAATGAGATATCCTTTCATCCTTCTAAACTCCAGAGCGTACAAGCCCAGCTGCTCCTTTCTCTCAAATGATGACAGTCCCGCCATCCCAGGAATTAACCTTGTAAACCTACGCTGCACTCCCTCAATAGCAAGAATGTCTTTCCTCAAATTAGGGGACCAAAACTGTACACAATACTCCAGGTGTGGTCTCACTAGGGCTCTGTACAACTGCAGAAGGACCTCTTTGCTCCTATATTCAATTCCTCTTGTTATAAAGGCTAATACACCATTCGCTTTCTTCATTGCCTGCAGTACCTGCATGCTTACTTTCATAGACTGATGTACAAGGACCCCCAGATCCCGTTGTACTTCCCCTTTTCCCAACTTGACACCATTTAAATAGTAAGAGGAAGGTTGTTGTTTTGACACCAGGACACAAGGTTCTCACTCTCCTTCCTGCACTCCGTCTCATCACTACTTGATATCCGGCCCTCAATGGTGGTGTCGCCTGTGAAATCAACCAAATTAGTGCAAGTGCGAGGTGGTGCATTTTGGAAGGTCGAAAATAAGGGGAAAATATAGAATTAACGGCTTGACCCTTAACAGCATTGATGTGTAGAGGGATCTTGAGTTCCAAGGCTATAACTCTCTAAAAATGCAAATACGAGTAGATGCAGTGGTAAAGGAGGTATATAGTATGCTTGCTTTCATAGGTCAGGGCAATGAGTATAAGAGTCAGGAAGTCGTTATGCTGCTTTGTAGGACTTTGTTTAAGCCCCATTTACATAGTATATTGAACATGTTTAGTCAGAGGGTGGTGAATTATTTGCCATAGAAGGCAGTGGAGGCCAAGTCAGTGGATATTTTTAAGGCAGAGATTGATAGATTCTTGATTAGTACTGGTGTCAGAGGCTAAGGGGAGAAGGCAGGAAAATGCCTTATGATCAGCCATGATCATATTCAATGGCAGTGCACGCTCGAAGGGCTGAATGGCCCACTCTTGCACCTATTTTCTATGTTTCTATTTTTCTAATGGGGTTACTGTAGGATGGAAAGATAGATCAGCCATGATTGAATGGCGGAGTAGACTTGATGGACCGAATGGCCTAATTTTACTCCTAACACTTATGACCTTATGGAATAATACAGCACAGGAGCGGGCCCTTCAGCCCACAATATTTGTGCCGAATATGATGCCAAGCTAAACTGGTCTCATCTGCATATCTCCCTTTATTCTATGGACTTCCATGTGCCTATCTAAAAGCCTCTTAAATACTACTATTATATCGGCCTCCAACACCACCCTGGGCAAAGTGTTCCAGGCATCCACCCCTCTCTGTGTAAAAACACTTGCCCCGCACATCTCCGTTGAACTTCCCCCTCTCACCTTATATCTATGCCCTCGACCTCCGGCATTGCTCAGCAAGCCATAGGATAAACAGTCTTCTCACTCCCACTCACTCCAGGAATCAATCTGTGAACCTTTCTGTAGGTGGCAGACCATAGCTTTGCACAATAATAGAATAGTGTGGGTGTGATCTGACGATGGCCTTTTTTAATAACAGTAACTCATCTTAACTCATCTTTACTCACACTCAAATCCCCTGCATAATACTGTGGGCGGCCTGGTGGCGCAGCGGTAGAGTTGCAGCCTTACAGCGCGTACAGCGTCAGAGACCCAGGGTCGATCGGGTGATTCTTCAGTAAGTGTCTACTTTGGTGTCCCGCTACTTTGATGCTGTACTGTATATAAGGAAAATCCGTAATTCTATCCCATTTTCTCTCTCTCTATATTGTTAATAAACATAATCCTCATAAATAAAGGTTAAACCCTTAATGAATAAAGTGTGATTTTTTTTTTTTTTCCCCCGAAGTCCGATGCCCCCCCCCCCCGGAAAACTGCATGTCCCGATGGTTACTTGTGAAATTTCAAATCGGCATGTTTATTTAATGGGGGATCTATCTGATATTAAAATACTTTTAAACGGTAGGTATTAATAATTTAAATATTGATCACCCTTAAAAAAATTCCTCTATTCTTGATAAAATTATAAATCTTAGCGTTTTTTTTCAAAAATGTCTTGTCCCGATAATTGGCGTCATTTACCATCACGCAGCTTTGTTGTGCGATCCCACATGGCTAGAAATAGAATAGACGCAAACCTCCGACCTCAAAAGGCCGCGGGATTCGAAAGTCCCCTACCTTGTGAATTTCTCCTGATTCACAGGACGAGAAGCATGTGAAAACACCACTTTTTGCTGCATAGCGTGTACGTACCTTTAGTCAGCGCCATTCCCGAACGATGCTGAACTCTTAGAAAATTCAAAAAAAATTGTTCTTTTTTGATTTGTTCTGGAGAACAGATCGTGCCATGTGCCATTCGTCCAAACGATATGGTCAGGCATGGCCTTCTGGCGAGGCCATCCTTGGCTAAATGCTTGGGCCACCATTCCCTTCATGGCCACCCCCGTAAGTTAACCCCCCATCTCCATCTAGCTCCAGCTCCAGCTCCAGCACCAGCTCCAACCGGACACAAAGGCCCGTTACAGCCATCACCTCTTCCCGTGACCCGATATCCCTCTCCACGCCCGGCCCTCTTCAGCCATTGTCCCCCCCCCCCCCCACCCCCTCCCCCCACTGGGGAACAATGGCCTTAACCCTAACCCTATCTAAACTAAACTCCTTTGTAACTTTGTTGGTGCCCTTTGTTGGTGACTCTTTGCATACCTTGTATGCAAAACAAATAATGCCACTGTGACATGTTACCTGTGATAATAAAGGTATCAATCAATTAATCATAACCACCTCACTGTAACTTCTATCTATGACAGCAATGCCATTATCAAGTCTGCCCCATCCACTACCACCAGCATCGTGTTCTGGGCACTCACCGCCCTCTGTATCCTTTCCCTTACTTTAAAGCAACGGTATGCCTTCCAGTGTTTCATTTTTCCATCTGGAACAAAGATTCTGACTGTCTACCCTAACTCATAATTTTATATATTTCAATTAGATCTGACATGCGGGATAAAACAATGCAAGTTTGTCCAAATTTTCCACGTAGCTAATACCATCTAATCCAGACATCATAGTGATAAGCCTCCCCTGTACCTTATCCAAACCCCCAACATTATTACCTGTAATGGGGCGACCAGAACTCCACACAATCCTCTCATTTTAGTTTAGTTCCGTTTAGAGATACAGCGTGGAAACAGGCCCTTCAGCCCACCGAGTCGGCACCGACCAGCGATCCCCGGACATTAACACTATCCTACACCAGGGACCATTTTTACATTTATACCGAGCCAATTAACCCACAAACCTGGACGTCGCTTGAGTGTGGAAGGAAACTGAAGAAAACCCGCAGGGAGAACATACAAACTCTTTACAGGCAGCACCCTTAGCCAGGATCGAACCCGGGTCTCTGGCGCTGTAAGTGCTGTAAGGCAGCGACTCTACTGCTGTGCCACCGTGCTGCCCCGATGTATTCATTTGCTGCTCAGTGTGCAACTTGTGTAGCAATATACATGCATGCTAATTGCTACAGCGCCTATT
This sequence comes from Okamejei kenojei, assembly GCA_035221665.1. NCBI lineage: Eukaryota > Metazoa > Chordata > Chondrichthyes > Rajiformes > Rajidae > Okamejei > Okamejei kenojei. The sequence continues at coordinate 184,471,522 of CM069131.1, read as the reverse complement.
GGGAATGACTTTCTGAGAGAAATTACCAGCTGTCAGAATTCATTGCTACTTTTACTTGGAAATGACCCAAATGTGAACAATTTCTCAATGCAATTTCAATTAAGAAAAAGCAAGAGTAAATGAGAGCTAAATCGAAGCTGCAGAAAACACTCAACTCCCAGTTAACATCCAGGGAGAGCTGGGAAGAAAATTACCTTCCTGGAAACATAGAAACATAGAAAATAGGTGCAAGAGTAGGCCATTTGGCCCTTTGAGCTAGCTCTGCCATTCAATATGATGATGGATGATCATCCAAAATCAGTACCCCATTCCTGCTTTCTTCCCATATCCCTTGATTCCTTTAGCCCTAAGAGCTACAGTGTCCTCCATAATGTCTGGGACAAAGGCCTATCATTTATTTATTTGCCTCTGTACTCCACAATTTGAGATTTGTAAAATAAAAAAAATCACATGTACTTAACGTGCACATTGTCAGATTTTAATAAAGGCAATTTTTATACATTTTGGTTTGACCATGCACAAATTACAGCAGTGTTTATACATAGTCCCCCCATTTCAGGGCACCATAATGCTAGGGACACAGTAATGTAATGTAAATGAAAGTAGTCATGTATAGTATTTTGTTGCCTATCCTTTGCATGCAATGACTGCTTGAAGTCTGCGATTCATGGACACCACCAATTGCTGGGTGTCTTTTCTTTGATTAATATTTTTTATTAGTTGTAAATACATATTAATAGAAAATACTTCTTACATACATTCATAATATTATTAATATTAATATTAACATTTAAGACTTTATATTTCTATACTTTTTTTTTATTAAGAAAAGATAGAGAAAAATAATATAGAAAATAAGGAAGTGAATGGAGTATTAAACATAGAAACATAGAAACATAGAAATTAGGTGCAGGAGTAGGCCATTCAGCCCTTCGAGCCTGCACCGCCATTCAATGGCTGATCATCCAACATGGCTGATCATCCAACTCAGTAATCCCGTACCTGCCTTCTCTCCATACCCTCTGATCCCCTTAGCCACAAGGGCCACATCCAACTCACTCTTAAATATAGCCAATGAACTGGCCTCAACTACCCTCTGTGGCAGAGAGTTCCAGAGACTCACCACTCTCTGTGTGAAAAAAGTCTTTCTCATCTCGGTCTTAAAGGATTTCCCCCTTATCCTTAAGCTGTGACCCCTTGTCCTGGACTTCCCCAACATCGGGAACAATCTTCCTGCATCTAGCCTGTCCAACCCCTTAAGAATTTTGTAAGTTTCTATAAGATCCCCTCTCAATCTCCTAAATTCCAGAGAGTATAAACCGAGTCTATCCAGTCTTTCTTCATAAGACAGTCCTGACATCCCAGGAATCAGTCTGGTGAACCTTCTCTGCACTCCCTCTATGGCAATAATGTCCTTCCTCAGATTTGGAGACCAAAACTGTACGCAATACTCCAGGTGTGGTCTCACCAGGACCCTGTACAACTGAAGTAGAAACTCCCTGCTCCTGTACTCAAATCCTTTTGCTATGAAAGCTAACATACCATTCGCTTTTTTCACTGCCTGCTGCACCTGCATGCCTACTTTCAATGACTGGTGTACCATGACACCCAGGTCTCGCTGCATCTCCCCTTTTCCTAATCAGCCACCATTTAAATAATAGTCTGCTTTCCTGTTTTTGCCACCAAAGTGGATAACCTCACATTTATCCACATTACACTGCATCTGCCAAACATTTGCCCACTCACCCAGCCTATCCAAGTCACCTTGCAGTCTCCTAGCATCCTCCTCACAGCGAACACTGCCCCCCAGCTTAGTGTCATCCGCAAACTTGGAGATATTGCCTTCAATTCCCTCATCCAGATCATTAATATATATTGTAAATAGCTGGGGTCCCAGCACTGAGCCCTGCGGTACACCACTAGTTACTGCCTGCCATTGTGAAAAGGACCCGTTTACTCCTACTCTTTGCTTCCTGTTTGCCAGCCAGTTCTCTATCCACATCAATACTGAACCCCTAATGCCGTATGCTTTAAGTTTGTATACTAATCTCTTATGTGGGACCTTGTCGAAAGCCGTCTGGAAGTCCAGATATACCACATCCACTGGTTCTCCCTTATCCACGCTACTAGTTACATCCTCGAAAAATTCCACAAGATTCGTCAGACATGATTTACCTTTTGTAAATCCATGCTGACTTTGTCCAATGATTTCACCACTTTCCAAATGTGCTGCTATCCCATCTTTAATAACTGACTCTAGCAGTTTCCCCACTACCGATGTTAGACTAACTGGTCTGTAATTCCCCGTTTTCTCTCTCCCTCCCTTCTTAAAAAGAGGGGGTTACATTTGCTACCCGCCAATCCTCAGGAACACTCCAGAATCTAAAGAGTTTTGAAAGATTATCACTAATGCATCCACTATTTCCTGAGCTACTTCCTTAAGTACTCTGGGATGCAGCCTATCTGGCCCTGGGGATTTATCGGCCTTTAATCTATTCAATTTACCCAACACCACTTCCCGACTGACCTGGATTTCACTCAATTCCTCCTTTGACCCACAGTCCCCTGCTATTTCAGGCAGATTATTTATGTCTTCCTTAGTGAAGACGGAACCAAAGTAGTTATTCAATTGGTCCGCCATATCCTTGTTCCCCATGATCAACTCACCTGTTTACTGACTGCAAGGGACCTACATTTGTTTTAAACTAACCTCTTTCTCTTCACATATCTATAAAAACTTTTGCAGTCAGTTTTTATGTTCCCTGCCAGTTTTTTCTTTCATAATCTATTTTTTCCTTTCCTAATTAAGCCCTTTGTCCTCCTCTGCTGGTCTCTGAATTTCTCCCAGTCCTCTGGTATGCTGCTTTTTTCTGGCTACTTTGTACGCATCATCCTTTGCTTTGATACTATCCCTGATTTCCCTTGTTATCCACGGCTACCTTCCCCCGATTTATTCTTTTGCCAAACTGGATGAACAATTTTTGTAGTTCATCCATGCAGTCTTTAAATGTCTTCCATTGTATATCCACCGTCAACCCTTTTAGAATTAATTGCCAGTCAATCTTGGCCAATTCACGTCTCATACCCTCAAAGTTACCTTTCTTTTAAGTTCAGAACCATTGTTTCTGAATTAACAATGTCACTCTCCATCCTAATGAAGAACTCAACCATATTATGGTCACTCTTGCCCAAGGGGGCACGTACAACAAGACGGCTAATTACCCCTTCCTCATTACTCAAAACCCAGTCTAAAATAGCCTGCTCTCTCGTTGGTTCCTCTACATGTTGATTTAGATAACTATCCGCATACATTCCAAAAAATCCTCTTCCTCAGCACCCCTGCCAATTTGATTAACCCAATCTATATGTAGATTGAAGTCACCCATTATAACTGTTTTGCCTTTGTCGCACGCATTTCTAATTTCCTGTTTGATACCATCCCCAACTTCTCTGCTACTGTTAGGTGGCCTGTACACAACACCCACCAGCGTTTTCTGCCCCTTAGTGTTTTTGTAGCTCTACCCATACCGATTCCACATCCTCCAAGCTAATGTCCTTCCTTTCCATTGCGTTAATCTCCTCTCTAACCAGCAACGCTACCCCACCTCCTTTTCCTTTTTCTCTATCCCTCCTGAATATTGAATATCCCTGGATGTTCAGCTCCCAGCCTACGTCACCCTGGAGCCATGTCTCCGTGATCCCAACTATATCATAATCATTAATATCTATCTGCACGTTCAACTCGTCCACCTTATTACGAATACTCCTTGCATTCAGACACAAAGCCTTCAGGCTTGTCTTTACAACGCACTTACCCCTTATACAATTTTGCTGAAAAGTGGCCCATTTTGATTTTTGCCCTGGTTTTGTCTGCCTGCCACTTTTACTTTTCACCTTGCTACCTAATGCTTCTACCCTCATTTTACACCCTCCTGCCCTCTCTGCTCTTGTACCCATCCCCCTGCCACATTAGTTTAAATCCTCCCCGACAGCACTAGCAAACACTCCCCCAAGAACATTGGTTCCATTCCATTCCAGGTGCAAACCGTCCTGTTTGTACCGGTCCCACCTCCCCCAGAACTGGTCCCAGTGCCCTAAAAATTTGAATCCCTCCCCCTTGCACCACTTTTCAAGCCACGTATTCATTTGCATTATCCTCCTATTTCTACTCTGACTGGCCCGTGGTACTGGTAGTAATCCGGAGATTACTACCTTTGAGGTCCTACTTTTAAGTTTATCTCCTAGCTCCCTAAATTCACCTTGTAGGACCTCATCCCTTTTTTTACCTATATCGTTGGTGCCAACATGCACCACGACAACTGGCTGTTCACCCTCCCCCTCCAGAATGTTCTGTAGCCGTTCAGTGACATCCCTGACCTTTGCACCAGGGAGGCAACATACCATCCTGGAGTCTCGTTTGCGGCCGCAGAAACGCCTATCTATTCCCCTGACAATTGAATCCCCTATTACTATTGCCCTTCCCCTCTTTTTTCCCCCCTCATGTGCTGCAGAGCCACCCATGGTGCCATGAACCTGGCTGCTGCTGCATTCCCCCTGATGAGCCATCTCCCTCAACAGTATCCAAAATGGTATACCTGTTTAGGAGGGAGATGACCGCAGGGGACTCCTGCACTACCTGCCTACTGCTTTGCTGGCTATTGGCCACCCGTTCCCTTCTTGTCCTCTTACCTTTTGCCTGCGGTGTGACCAACTCACTGTACGTGCTATCCACGACTTTCTCCGCATCGTGGATGCTCCAGTATGAATCCAGCCGCAGTTCCAATCGTTCAATGCGGTCTGCCAGGAGCTGCAGCTGGACACACTTCCTGCAAACGTAGTCACCAGGGACACCGACCATCTCCCTGATCTCCCACATGTTGCAGGCTGAACAAACCACGGGGCCAATCTCTACTGCCATACCTTACTCCCAAATTACACTGTATTAAATATTAAAAAAACACAAAAACCTATCCTTTAAACTTTACTACTAAATACTGAATCCTTAACTCCAGAATCCCTCACCTCACCTCACGCTCCTCCCCCTCCTCTTCCTCCAACGGCTCCTGTGGGCCTCTGGAAAAACAAGCCCCGCGCTAGATTTTTATCCTTACCGGTCGGGTGTCGCTCCTCCCCCTCCTCTTCCTCCAACGGCTCCTGTGAGCCTTAAAAAGTTATCCATCGTTGGAGATATATCCATGATTTATTATACGTAATTCTTCATCTATTCTATTATTCAGGCCTCAGTCAGGCTCTCGCACCGAGCCACTTTGACCCTGTAGATATTCAATATATGGAGACCCATAAACCTCTGAAAAGATCCAACCTGTCCATTAGGACAAGCCTCAATCTTTCCAGATGGAGTGTCTCCGACATTTCTGTATTCCACATTTTGATTGTGGGGGATGTAGGACCTTTCCAGAATTTTAATATTAATTTTTTCCCAATTATTAAACTATAATCAATAAAAATTCTTTGATTCATTGTTATTAATTGATCTGTTTCAAATATTCCCAGTATTATTAACTTTGAATACTATAATGAATGTGTCAGATTAGCTACTAAGTGCTGACATTTATCACATATGGCAGATACATTTGGAAAAAATGTTATGTAATTTGGACTTTGAGTAATGTAGTCTATGTAATATTTTAAATTGTATAAGAGAGTGTCTAGCATTTAACGAACAGTGGTGTATGTGTTGTAAACTTTCATCCCATACTTCTGGTCTGATAATTTGACCTAATTCGTTTTCCCATGATTGTCTATATATTTCTGTTAATGGGACATCATTTTCCAATAGGATATTATAAATGTGTAATATCAATTTTTCTGTGTTCGGATGTTTATTTAGACATTCATCTAAAATTTCTGTCTTTCTATTTCTAATTTCCTGTGTGTTTGCTTTTACATAGTCTCTGATTTGTAAGCATCTAAAATAATCTTTGGAATGTAATCCATAAATTTGTTGTAATTCTTGAAATGAAAGGAAAGAGTTTTCCCTGCAGAGATCGCCCATCTTATTAATTCCCTTATTTTTCCATTGTAAAAAGCCTTTATCCATCATTGAAGGTTTAAATGTAACATTATTTATAATGGTAAGGGCTAGTGGTATAGATTTCAATTTTAATGTTTTCTTTATTTGTTTCCAGATACGTATTCCACTTCTATTATAGGGTTTTCACTATAGGTTTTCTTACCTAAATTAATATTGGCAAATATTATTGAACTGATTTCAAAGGAGAACAATCTTCTTTTTCCATTTTTAACCAGGTTGGTTGGTTATCTGTCTCTACTAACCAAAAATTCATATTTTTAATATTAACTGCCCAATAATAAAACATAAAGTTTGGTAGTGCTAAACCTCCATTTATTTTTAATTTACATAAATGTTTTTTATTTATTCTATGGCTCTTATAATCCCAAATAAAGTTTGGTAACTAGAGAGTCCACCTTCCTAAAGTAATTTTTAGAAAGATATATCGGAATTAATTGGAAAAGATATAGTAATTGCGGAAGAAAAATCATTTTTATTACATTAATTTTACCTAACATTGAAATGGGTAGAGTTTTCCAATATTAAATGTTCTTATTTAATTTATTCAATAATAGTGGGAAGTTGGATTTAAATAAAGAATAAAATCTTTTAGTTACATAAATTCCAAGATATTTAATTTTTTTTGTTTGTTATCTTAAAAGGAAATTGTTGTAATATATGTAGGTTATTTACCATTATTGGCATGTTCATTTTTATTCCAATTGATACTATATCCTGAAAAAGATCCGAATTCAGTTATTAATTTTAATAAATTTAGGATACTAATTTCCGGTTTTGTGATATAAAGTAATACATCATCCGCATATAAGGAGATTTTATTTTCAGTATCTCTGGTATCATACCCATATATTTCAGGATGTGATCTCATACGTTGAGCTAATGGTTCTATTGCAAGTGCAAATAGTAGTGGGGATAAAGGGCAACCTTGTCTACAGCCTCGAGATAAACTGAATTTAGTTTGATAGCATTTGATTTGTTATTATTCTGGCTGTTGGGTTAGTGTATAATTATTTGACCCAAGTAATGAACTTCTCTCCCAATTTAAAAGTTTCCATAACTGAAAACCAATATGACCATTCCATCTAATCGAAGGCTTTCTCCGCATCTAACAAAATAACTACTAGATCTTTTTTAATACCTCTTTTCGAATATATAAAATTGAATAAACGTCTCAGGTTATATGAGGAATATTGTTTTGGTATAATTTTTGGTATATCATTTTTTGATCGGGATGAATTAATTTGTTAATAACTGTGCTTAGCCTTTGTGCTAATATTTTAGTTAGTATCTTTTGATCAGTATTTAAAAGAGCTATAGCTCTAAATGATCCTGGTTCATCCAGATCTTTGTTTATTTTAGGTATAAGTGTTATAATAGATTCATTTAACATTTCTGGTAGTTTCTGCTGTGTATATATATATTCATATAATGTCTTCAGGCGTGGTGCAATCAGATCATAAAATGTTTTATAAAATTCCGAGCCAATACCATCTGGTCCCGGTGTTTTACCATTTTTTAATGATCTAATAGATTCTTGGATTTCTTTTACTGAAATTTCAGCATTTAATGATTCTCTATTTTGTGAATCCAACCCATTCAGATTACATTTTTTTTTAATGCTTCTATTCCTATCTTGTTTTCTGTCGTTTTAGCGGTGTATAAGTTTTTATAATATTGCAGAAATCTCTCATTAATATCTTTAGGTCGTATTAAAAAGTTTGCCATTATGTGATTTAATCCTATGCATTATTTTTTCTCCCTCCATCTTCCTTAATTGGCGAGCCAATAATTTTTGAGGTTTATCTCCAAAATTCAAACTGTAATTGTTTAGTGTATTAATAAAGTTTTACAACTTGATCTGAATATATTTTATTTTAATTTATATTTCAGTGCTGCAATTTTATTATGTATTATTATGGATGGATTAGCTGCATTCTCTGTATCTAATTGTTTAATCTCCTTTTCCAGTTCCTGTTGATCCCTTCGATTCTTTTTATTATAAAATGCTTGAGAGGAAATCATAATTCCACGGAGATATGCTTTAAAAGTTTCCCATAATAAGGAACAAGATATTTCTGGTTTATCATTTATTTCAAAGAAAATCTTGATCTGTTCTGTAATATATTCCTGAGTTATTTTGTTTTTAAAATTTGTGGATTAAATCTCCATTGTCCCCGTTTTTCTGTTTTACCATTTATTTTAATCTTAAATGTTAAAGGTGCATGATCTGAAATTATAATATTGTGATATTTAGAATTATAAGTGAGTGAAATAAGTTTGGCATCGACCAAAAAGTAATCTATTCTTGAGTAGGTTTTATGTACCGGTGAATAAAAGGAGTATTCTCGTCCAGTTGGATTTTCTACTCTCCAAACATCTTTAATATTAGTAGTTTCCATATATGCATTTAATAAGTCACTGGAATGGGATTTAATTTTCCTTTGTCTTGTAGATCTGTCTAAGTAAGGATCTAATGTACAATTTAAATCTCCTCCAATTATTAGGTTATATTGTGTTATTTCTGGGATATTGTTAAATATTTTCTTGAAAAACAATGGACTATCAAAGTTTGGTCCATATACAGTGGCTTGCAAAAGTATTCATACCCCTTGAACTTTTCCACATTTTGTCACGTTACAACCACAAACGTAAATGTATTTTGTTGGGATTTTATGTGATAGACCAACACAAAGTGGTGCATAATTGTGAAGTGGAAGGAAAATGATACATGGTTTCAATTACAAATTACAAATAAAAAACTGAAAAGTGTGGCGTGCAAAAGTATTCAGCCCCCTTGAGTCAATACTTTGTAGAACCACCTTTCACTGCAATTACAGCTGCAAGTCTTTTGGGGTATGTGTCTACCAGCTTTGCACATCTAGAGACTGAAATGTTTGCCCATTCTTCTTTGCAAAATAGCTCAAGCTCAGTGAGATTGGACGGAGAGCGTCTGTGAACAGCAATTTTCAAGTCTTGCCAGAGATTCTCAATTGGATTTAGGTCTGGACTTTGACTGGGCCATTCTAACACATGAATATGCTTTGATCTAAACCATTCCATTGTAGCTCTGGCTGTATGTTTAGGGTCGTTGTCCTGCTGGAAGGTGAACCTCCGCCCCAGTCTCAAGTCTTTTGCAGACTTTAACAGGTTTTCTTCCAAGATTGCCCTGTATTTGGCTCCATCCATCTTCCCATGAACTCTGACCAGCTTCCCTGTCCCTGCTGAAGAAAAGCACCCCCACAGCATGATGCTGCCACCACCATGTTTCACAGTGGGGATGGTGTGTTCAGGGTGATGTGCAGTGTTAGTTTTCCACCACATAGCGTTTTGCATTTAGGCCAAAAACTTCAATTTTGGTCTCATCAAACCAGAGCACCTTCCTCCACATGTTTGCTGTGTCCCCCACATGCCTTGTGGCAAACTGCAAACGGGACTTCTTATGGCTTTGTTTCAACAATGGCTTTCTTCTTGCCACTCTTCCATGAAGGGCGATTTGTGGAGTGCACGACTAATAGTTGTCCTGTGGACAGATTCTACCACCTGAGCTGTGGATCTCTGCAGCTCCTCCAGAGTTACCATGGGCCTCTTGGCTGTTTCTCTGATCAATGCTCTCCTTGCCCGGCCTGTCAGTTTAGGTGGACGGCCATGTCTTGGTAGGTTTGCAGTTGTGCCATACTCTTTCCATTTTCGGATGATGGATTGAACAGTGATCCGTGAGATGTTCAAAGCTTGGGATATTTTTTATAACCTAACCCTGCTTTCAACTTCTCCACAACTTTATCCCTGGCCTGTCTGGTGTGTTCCTTGGGCTTCATGATGCCAAAGGAACATGGTTTGTTCACTAATGTTCTCCAACAAACCTCTGAGGTCTTCACAGAACAGCTGTATTTATACTGAGATTAGATTACACACAAGTGGACTCTATGTACTAATTAGGTGACTTCTGTGGGCAATTGGTTGCACTGGATTTTATTTAGGGGTATCAGAGTAAAGGGGGCTGAATACTTTTGCACGCCACACTTTTCAGTTTTTTATTTGTAAAAAAATTTGAAAACCGTGTATCATTTCCCTTCCACTTCACAATTATGCGCCACTTTGTGTTGGTCTATCACATAAAAATTCCAATACAATACATTTACGTTTGTGGTTGTAACGTGACAAAATGTGGAAAAGTTCAAGGGGTATGAATACTTTTGCAAGCCACTGTACATTAACAAAAAACATTTTTTGTGCATTTAATTCTCCTATTACAATAATGTATCTGCCATTGTTATCAGTTATAGTAGATGTATGTTTGAATAAAATGCCTTTACGAAATAATATTGCTACACCTCTTGATTTGTGTGTAAAAGAAGAATGATATGTTTTATCTATCCATTTAGCTTTCAGCCTATGCTCAGCATCTTTTTATTAAATGAGTTTCTTGAATAAAAATTACATCAGCTTTAATTGATTTTAAATGTGCTAATACTTTACCTCTCTTAATTGGTTCATTAATACCTTTAACGTTCCAGCTGCAAAACGTTATTCCTTCATTCCCCGTATTCTTTTTTAAGTCTTCATCTTTTGTCTATGGGGTCTGAAATAGAGCCAATGGTTCAGCCCGACAGACCCGACCTTACACCCGAACACTGAATAGATGAATTTTAAGTCCCTTGACTGCCTCTCACGTGTATATCTCCTTTGATCCAATATATAACTCCATTCAAACTGAAAAAAACAATAATAGTTTATAATAGAATAGAAGAGAGGATAGATTAAGAGGTTAGTATAGTGCACAAAGGAGGAAAAAACTACATCTAGTATTATTGTAGTTAGTGCTAGCCATACTAGCATGGCTAACCATCTACCGACTTTCGTAGTTGAGATTACTAACTTAACCAGCTCCCTGGTTTTTTGGAATTATTATTCCATAATGATATTTTTACCGGGGATATGCTGGGTGTCTTTTCTGGTGATGCTCTGCCAGGCCTGTATTGCAGCCATCTTTAGCTTATGCTTGTTTTGGGGGGTAGTCCCCTTCATTTTTCTCTTCAGCATATAAAAGGCACGCTCAATTGGGTTCAGATCGGGTGATTGACTTGGCCACTCAAGAATTGACCATTTTTTAGCTTTGAAAAACGTTGTTGCTTTAGCCGTATGTTTGGGATTATTGTCTTGCTGTAGAATGAACCACCGGCTAATGCGTTTTGAGGCATTTGTATGAACTTGAGCAGCTAGGATGTGTCTATACACTTCAGAATTCATTATGCTACTACCATCAGTAGTTGTGTCATCAATGAAGCTAAGTGAGCCAGTACCTTCAGCAGCCATACATGCCCAGGCCGCAACACCCCCACCATCGTGTTTCACATGGTATGCTTTGGATCTTGGGCAGTTCCTCCTCTCCTTCACAGGCCTGGTCCATCAACTTCCCCGCAATCCCACCGGTGGCACTAGTGTAGATGGGCAAGTTGGTCGGTATTGGCAAGTAGGGCCGAAGGGTATGTTTCCATGCTGTATTACTCTATGACTGTATGACTCTAACTCACCTTCAAACTAGGGGGAAATGTAAGGCTTTGTAGTATTTTGTAGATACAGCATGGAAACAGGCCCACTGAATCACACTGACCATCGATCAGCCGTTCACACCAGTTCTACGTTAATCCACTTTGGCATCACTCCCTGCACACTAGGTGCACTTTACAGAGGCCAATTAACCTACAAATCGATGTGTCTGTGGGATCTGGGAGGAAACTGGAGGAAGGCCATGCGGTCCCAGGAAGAACGTGAAAACTCCACTTAAACAGCTTCTGAAGCCAGGATCAAATCTGTGTCTCTGGCGCTGTGAGGCAGCAACCCTGCCAACTGCGTCACTGTGCTGCCCTCAGTAGTTTTCATTTAGCCTGTGAAATAGCACAAATTTATTATGTGGGAGTTTTAGTTTTAGTTTTAGAGATACAGCACGGAAACAGGACCTTCGGCCCAGCGAGTCGGCACAGACCAACACTCACCCCATACACGAGAACTATCCAATGCACTAAAGGACATAGGTTTAAGGTAAGAGGGGAAAGATTTAATAGGACTATCCTACACACCAGGGAGAATTTACAATTTTTACAAGAGCCAATTTAATCTACATATCTGCACGTCTTTGGAACTTGGGAGGAAACCAGAGCACCCAGAGAAAACCCACTCGGTCACAGGGAGAATGTGCAAACTCTGTACAGATGTCAGGATCGAACCTGGGTCTCTGGTGCTGTGAGGCAGCAACTCTACCGCTTTGCCACCGGGCGGCCCTAAGAGGAAAGCCATGTGGTCATAGAGAGAACATAGAAACTCCACAGGGACAGCACTAGAGGTCGCGACTGAATCTGAGCCACAAGAGTTGGGAGTCACCAACTCTACCAACTGAGTCACTGTGTCGCCCATTCCCATCACTTAGTAATAATAATAATATTACATTTTATTGCCATTGTAAATACATACAACAGAATTTCAGGCGCACAACCCGAGCGGAGCTCCAGCTTAGCAGATAAATAATAACGACAATGGAAGCAACATAAACGGCAAGAAAAACGTCGTCAGAATGTGCAATATTTCACAGTATAGTGTTGTAGCAGTACAAAATATTGGCTATGGGGGGTGTATATTCAGTGCAGAGTTCAGAGTGGTGATGGTCTTAGGGTAGAAACTGTTTGTTATTGTTGTGATGTGTGATATGATGGACCTGTAACGCTTTCCTGAGGGCAGAAGGGCAAACAAGTGAGGTGTGGGATGAGATGAGTCCTTTAGTATGTGTGATGCCTTCCACAGGCAACAAGAGCTATAGATCTCTTCCAGGGCTGGCAGGTTTGTTGATGACTCTCTGCAGAGCCATCTTGTCAGCCACAGAACTGTTGCCATACCACACCAGGATGCCATGTGTCAGGACATTCTCTACGGAGCAACGGTAGAATGACACTAGCAGTTGTTGTGGCAAGTTGACTTTCCTGAGTGACCTTAGGAAGTAAAGCCGTTGCTGTGCCTTCTTTACCAGGGATTGTGTGTTAGTTGATCACCTGAGATCTGCTGAGATCTGGGTGCCCAGGAACCTGAAGCTGGAGACTCTCTCCATTCTTTCTCTGTTTATGTACAGTGGGGGATGATCACCCTGCTTCTTCCTGAAGTTAATGATGAGCTCTTTTGTTTTCTTGTTATTGATTGCGAAGTTGTTCTCTGAGCACCAGCTTATGGAAACCAGCCTTTTGGCCCAACTTGCCCACACCGGCCAGCATGTCCCAGCTATACTAGTCCCACCTGCGTGCATTTGGCCCATATCCCACTAAACCTGTCCTATCCATGTACCAGTCTAAATGTTTCTTAAACATTGCGATTGTACCTGTCTCAACTATCTCCTCTGGCATCTTCACCCTCTGCGTGAAAAGGTTACCCATCAGGTTCCTATTAAATCTTTCCTGCCCCGCACCTAAAACCTATGTCCTCTGGTTCTTGAACCACTTCTGCCAGAATGAATAACGAGTGATTAGCTTGCAACGCCCAAGTCTAATCGTGGTATCTTGAGACTCTCATTTTTCTTGGCAAGACAATGAAGGCGCTGGAAAGTCCTGCAAGAGAGCAGGAAATAATCTCAGGAGAATGCACAAAGCATCTGAACCAAGAACATTTATAAAAGCTCACAAAGTCTAAGAAACCTTTATATACAGTGTTTGTTTTATTTCAGGAAACAGAGCACCAAGGGACAAATCTGTTCCTAACTTCTCTCCTCAGGACAATGGTAGAATGTGATAGAAGAATGAAAATAACATCAGTTAACTCTGAAGAGTAAAGGGACGTGCCTTTAGAAAGGAGATGAAAGGGAATTTCTTCAGTCAGAGGGTGGTGAATTGATGGAATTCATTGCCACCGGCCAAGTTTGTGGATATTTTTAGGGTGGAGATTGATAGGTTCTTGTTTAATAAAGGTATCAAGGGTATTGGGGAGAAGGCAGGAGAAATGGGAAGATAGTTCAGCCATGATTGAATGGCGGAGTTGACTTGATGGGCCGAATAACCTAATTCTGCTCCTCCAACATTAAATTATAAACTAATTTCTAGTAAAGATTCGAAGAAACTCCTTAACCTGGAGCTAAGAGGCAGCTTTTCCACTCAGAGGGTGGTAGGTACGTGAAACGAGTTGTCAGAGGAGGTAGTTGAGGCAAGGACAATAACAGCATTTAAAAGACACTGGTGAGACACATGGATAGGAAAGGTTTAGAACTGAATAATCCTCTCGCCAACTAGAGAGTGATCCTGACCTACCACCTACCTGGGATAACATAGAACCAGTGTGAACGTGTGATCAATGGTCAGAAGATAGACACAAAATGCTGGAGTAACTCAGCGGGACTGGCAGGCATCTCTGTAGAGAAGGAATGGGTGACGTTTTGGGTGGAGACCCTTATTCAGACTGAGAGTCAATGGTCAGTGTGGACTCAGTGGGCCGAAGAGCCTGTTTCCATGCTGTGTCTCTAAACTAAATTAAATTAAACACCCAATTTGGAAATAAAGTGTTCAAATGTGTTGTGGGGCAAATGAAACTTTTACACTACTCGTAATTTACTTAAACTTTATTTAAGCTTTAAGCAACTAATTTCTGTAATACATAAACTCAGAAAAGTCTGGCAAACATGACTGATTCCGCAGGTCTTTCCCGCCCGAAAACCCCGCACATGCGCACATTCTGGAAAAGCCCCGCACATGCGCCCACTTCATTCTCCCCTCCTATTTATAAGTTGAGACGGCCAGGAGGTTTAATACGTCTTGATGCCCGTCGCAGCACTGGAGCTTCAGGAGATAATGGTGTTTCAATAGCTGGTGGTACATACATTGCTTGGTCATCAACTTCACTCATATTGTTATTTAGATTTACAATTTTTTAATTTCTTATAGAAGTTTCCATGCGGTGATGGGAGTGTTGGAGGAAGTTCTCGATTAATGTTATCAAGGAGTGACGGAGCTGATGGAGAAGATGGACATGGTGCAAGGCACGAAGTGAGACAGTTGACTGACGTCCATCCCGATACTTAATAGTTGCATGAGAAGGGTTAACATCAGTCAGCTCAACTTCATCAACAAAAGGCTCATTCTTATTTGATTGAACATACTGACGAAACAACACAGGCCCAGGGCTAGCCAACCATGATGGCAGAGAAGTACCACTAGAAGAACGCTGTTTGAAGTTGAAGAACTGCCCGTGTGGAGTTGTAATGGTAGCAATTGACAGTAGAGATCTTATGGAGTGTAATGCATCTGGTAGAACACATTCCCAATGCTGATCTGGTATGTCATTTGACTTTAAAGCCAGTTTCACTGCTTTCCAAATGATTCTGTTATACCTCTCAACCTGACCATTTCCAATAGGGTGATATGGTGTTGTTTTACATGTTGCAATTCCTCTATTAGAAAAGTAGTCCTTTAAATCTTTTGACATGAATGAGGTGCCCCTATCAGAATGTACGTAACTTGGAAATTCACAGAATGAAAACAGTTGGTCTAAACACTTGATAACCATAGCAGCTGACATATTGGGCAAGGAAAGGCAAATAGAAACCTTGAATATTCATCAACTATGGTAAGTATATAAACGTTTAGAGAGCAGGATGGTAAAGGCCCTTTGAAGTCAATACTCAAACGTTCCATAGGTTGAGTAGCTTTGATCAATCTTCCTTCTTCTTTTAATTCAGCACAGATTCTACATGAAGCACACGTCATCTTCACATCTTCTGTAGAGAAAGGTAAGTTTTTGGAACGAACATAGTGTAACAAACGAGTCACTCCAGGATGACACAGTCCATTGTGAAGATCAGTGAGTGCAGAAGAATGAACAGAGGCACAAAAAGCTCGAGTTAATGTATCCGGAGCAACATTATCCTTACCAGGGCGGTACTCAATTGGATAGCAGATGATTCAATCCTCCATTCATGAATTTTACTGTTTTTAATCTTTGTTCGTTTCCGATTATCCAGCATAAAACCTACTGAACGCTGATCTGTTATCAAAGGGAAGTGCTGGCTGGAGCAAGGAAATGACTCCATTTTCTCACTGCTTCAATAATTGCTGTAGCTTCCTTTTCGACGGGTGGGTAGTGCAATTCACTACCTTGGAGAGTACGAGACATGAAAGCCACTGGTCGTCCTCCTTGATTTAATGTTGCTGATACTGCTAAATCAGAGGCATCACATTCAACAACAAAGGGGAGATCCTCATCGATGGCGTGTAATGTTGCAGATTCCAATTGTTTCTTTAAAGAAGTAAAGGCACCAATTGCTGTTGAGTCAAGGGGGAAGGATTTTGCTCTAATCAGAGGTTGAATTTTGTCGGAAATATTTGGTATCCATTTAGCATAATATGCAAACATACCAACAACCCTTCGTAGAGAGTTTAATGTACCTGGAACAGGTATCTCTTGGAGTGGGCGGAGTCTTTCTGGATCAGGCTTGATTATATAATTTCCAACCCAATAACCAAGAATATTAATTGATGACACTGATGTTATTGACTTAGCCTCATTTAATGTTAGATTTTTAGAATGTACAACTTATAAAAACCATAGTACATTTTCATCATGTTCAGCTTGGTCTTTTCCTGCAATAGTTATATTATCAAGATAAGTGAAAGTATCTTTAAGGTTTTCCTGTTCAACAAGTTTGTCCATCTCTCTCTGAAAAACAGCCACACCATTAGTTACACCAAAAGGAACTCTGCAGTAGTGATATAGTTTCCCATTTGCTTAAAACACAGTGTATTTCCTCTCTGATTCCTTCAAAGGAATTTGGTAGTAAGCACTTTACGTCAAAAGTAGAGAATATCTTATACTTAGCTAATGTATCTCTTCTATATGAGGTAATGGATTATGCATCAAGCTCCGTGAACTGGTTCATAGTTTGAGAGTAATCAATGCAGAGTCTCTTTCTATGTCTCTCCAAAGGGTCCTTAACCACGACAACTTGAGCCCTCCAAGGGGAAGAGCTGGGTTCTATGAAACCTTCTTGTAAAAGATTTGTTACTTCTGTGTTGATAAAGTTCTATCATCTTTACTAAAGTGTCTTGAATTTGTAGCAATTGGCTTGAACTTAGAGGATAAATAAGTGAATAATGAAGGACATTCAACCGATACAGCAGAAAAACCACACAATACTGGTGGCTTTGACAATACAAGATCAGGCATAGTTCCTTCATACATTATTGAAGTGATCTGTGCAGTTTCTGAAAATCCTGACCTAGAATTATATCGCTACACAAAATTTTAAAAATACCAAGGCATACAGATTTATACCTAGCTTTGTTCAGAATAAAGTCTACAAAACAAGATCCAATAATCTGAGTATTGAGTTGTCAGAGCCATTGAGATTTCCTTAGTTGAAGGAATTATAGATAGATTTAGTCGAGACACAACTTGTTCACATATAAAACTTTCGGAACTGCCAGAATCAAGTAATACATTAAGTGTATGGCCATTAATGGATACCGTTGTAGCTGCATGAGACAAGTTCTGAGGAAATGCAGCTGTAATTGCACATAAAGAAGGCGTATACATGGCAGCAGTCACACTTTTAGGAGTTGCTTTGGACTTGCATACTCTAGAATAATGTCCCTTCTTGCCACAACTATTACAAGTTGCCTCTCGAGCAGGGCATCTCTTTCTCTCATGAATATTACCCCCCACAAAAGTAACACTTCCTTTTTGAATAAGTATATGCTGCAGCAAGGGCACCTTTATCAGTATAAATTGCTTCAGTTTGCTCTATATTAGTACTTGGGCGAAATTCTTTTGTAGCACTTGCAGCAGAATACACGTTAGATGAGTCATAAGCATCTGATTTTATCTGAGCCAAGTCTAATGAGTAAGCTTGATTGTAAGCTGACTGTAAATCCAAGGTTTTGTGTTCTAATAGTCTCTGTCGTATTAAAGGCGATGCCAAACCATCAATAAAAGAGTCTCGAATAACTTCCTGTCGATATTGATCAGCCGTAACTGCTTTGAAGGCACAGTCTTTACTAAGCCTTTGAAGTTCTTGTAAAAATGGATCAATTGACTCACCAGGTTTTTGTTTCCGAGTAGCAAGGAGGTGTCGAGCGAATATCACGTTGGCAGACTCTTAACGAAGAGTCTGCTTTTCGTCCATCAATACCAGAATCTTAAGTTGTTCATTCCTCTATGTCATAAGAGACAGAGCTTATTAATGTCCTGAATTTGTCTGGTGCATCATTGCCACACTCATCAAAGACATTATTTGGTGTACGAAGCCAGTGCTTCCAATTTTACTTCGGAGTCACGTGGGTGACTACGTGAAGAAGCCCGCCAGCCCGCATGTGCGTCATTACGTCTAACGCATGGCGCACGACTGGCTGGGAGGCGCGTTGCTCCTCCAGCGGTAAGTTTAAAAGGCCCTACAGGTAAGTTTTGCACTTATTCTGAGGTCGTTTTTTGTTCTGTAATCTTGTTTACAGAACGGCGAGATTCCAATCATTATGGAAAAGTCCAGGGCGAAGTCCAAACGGGCCGCGGGGAACTGGCTACGGAGGACGCGAGAGTGCGAGTAGCCGGCGGCCGTCGATTTCGCCACACGAATTGCTGGCGGTGCACTCTGTTGAGAGCACTTTGGTTCCCCAGAAAGGGGGTAAAGCCGAGAGAACGTCGGATAGGCCTGTGGACTCAGACGAGTCAGGCCAGGAGGACTCGCCTCCTACAATGGATAGCGTCTTTGGACGTTTATCCCGGATGGAGCACCTGATGGAAAGGATGCTCCATCATGATATTCTCCGGGGATCGGAGTTATATCAGCGCAGGTCTCCTTGGGGGCCCGCGGCGGCGCCTGGTTCAGGGCTGCACAATGCCTCCCTCACTGAGGAGGGGAGCATATGGAGTAGGTACTGGACTGGCTCCGAATTCGGGGAGCATACCAGTATGCATGGGGGGCACGAAGCACAGGATTTGCCTGCCATAGCTTTTAAATTTGTGATACCCTCGCAAATAGGGGAGCCGCTACAGGAGGAACCTGCTGCAAGCATCACCTACCTCACCTCCCACCAGCTGCAGGAGCAGGTAATGATAGATACATCAGCCAAATACCTTACACCTGGGAACTGTGCTTCGCTAAATGTACTGGCTGTTTACAACTCGATTTGGGGATATATTGGAGGGGGCATCAAGGCCCAGGAGGTAAAGCCCCAGAGAATCCTCAAATTGCTGGCCCCAGGCATAACGGCGTTTGCCAGGTCCGTGGATGGGGGTCCATTGTCTGATGTACAGCAGGATGCCCTGGCATTAATGTGCATCGCACATTTTGAAATCAATTGCTTTCGCAAAAATGCCATCCGACCTGCCCTGAACCCCAAATTTGCGGGGTTGTGCAAAGACAGCAACGTTCAGCCGCCGGATCTTCTCTTCGGAGAAAATCTGCCAAAACAGGTCAAGGACCTCGATGAAGAAGCGAAAGCTGTCGGGCTGATGAAGGCGCCGTTGACCAGCAAAGCTTCTCCATTCCAGCATCAGCACCCCTACGCATCCACCAGCAGAAAGCGGTTCGCTGAAGCTGGTGGCAGCTTGAAAGCCGTATATTCTGGGCAGAAGTCTTTTTTAGGCCAAGTCCCAGACCGGCCCTCGTGGAAGACGCGCAATCCGCACACTCCAGCACCCCTACCCCCCAAACCCGGGGGTGGAAATAAAAATCACAAAACCACCGGTAACCATGGAGGTAGGTGGGTCTGGTTCTTTCCAGAACATGGGGTGTGTGGACTATTTTCAAGTTGGTGGGAGATTACACTGGTTTTTGAATGAATGGAGTTAGATAACATCAGATCCGTTTATACTGCACAGTATACATGGGTTCCAAATTGAATTCCTTCCCAATTCATTGCCACCCACACAGCATGCACCAAACCGGACATTTGTTCATTCACAACAGGAAGGTTTGGATGTGCCAGCTGAAATTCAAAAGTAACATTCAAAAGGGGTAATTGAGAGGTCGAGTCATGATCCTCACGAATTTGTTTCTAATATATTTACAAAACAAAAGAAAGATGGAGGATGCCGAATCATCCTTGATTTGACTCAACTTAACGCTTTTGTGCAGTATAGACATTTTAAAATGTAAACCTTCGTTACTGCCAAACAACTGATTTCCAAAGGATGCTTTATGGCATGCATCGATCTCAAAGATGCATACTATTCGTTACCCATTCACAGGGATCACTGGAGGTATTTGAAGTTTAACTGGATGGGGCAACTGTGGCAGTTTAAAGCATTGCCTAATGGGTAAACATCAGCCGCCAGATTATTTACCAAATTATTAAAACCGACACTTGGGCTTCTCAGAGCTCAAAATCATATTGTTATGGCATACTTGGATGATATCCTAATTATAGGAAAAACTGAAATTAGCTAAATTAGCTGTTTCGGCCACTAAACTCTTGTTTGAGAGATTGGGGTTTCTCATCCATCCAGATAAATCTATGTTGATACCATCCACAGTTATTGATTATTTGGGATCTACCATAATCTATTCATATGTCTGTGACTCTGCCCTGGGGCAAGATATTAGAATTAATACAAGCCTGTAACAACCTTGTTGTTATTGAGCAACCAGCTATTCGACAAAGTAGGCAGGCGGTAAGGTGGGACAGGAATTGTTGATTGAAGCTGGCGGTAAGGTGGGACAGGAATTGTTGATTGAAGCTATTCGACAAGTGGCCAGGGTAATTGGAAAATTAGTGGCTGCCTATCCAGCTGCACATTTTGGGCCTTTGCATTATCAGAATTTACAACGTGCAAAGGAACAAGCACTCAAAGATCATGCAGGTCATTTTAACAGACCTCGGCTTGTACTCGCTGGAATTTAGAAGATTGAAGGGTGGTCTCATAGAGACTTACAAAATTCTTAAGGGGTTGGACAGGCTAGATGCAGGAAGATTGTTCCCGATGTTGGGGAAGTCCAGGACAAGGGGTTACAGTTTAAGGATAAGGGGGAAGTCGTTTAGGACCGAGATGAGAAAATCGTTTTTCACACAGAGAGTGGTGAATCTGTGGAATTCTCTGCCACAGAAGGTAGTTGAGGCCAGTTCGTTGGCCATATTTAAGAGGGAGTTGGATGTGGCCCTTGTGGCTGAAGGGATCAGGGGGTATGGAGAGAAGGCAGGTACAGGATACTGAGTTGGATGATCAGCCATGATCATATTGAATGGCGGTGCAGGCTCGAAGGGCCGAATGGCCTGCTCCTGCACCTAATTTCTATGTTTCTGTTTCTATGTTTCTATGCAGCTACCAGCCGATGCTATTTCAGAATTACAATGGTGGACGACCAATATAGTTTTAGACCATTTTAGTCAGCAAACCTTCAGTTATATTACAAACTGATGCTAGTGCTCAAGGATGGGAAGCTACTAATACCATCTCTAGTTGTGGTGGCAGATGGGATGTGCATGAATCATTATTTCTTCAGTCACGTGGTATTAATTATTTAGAGATGCTGGGAGCATTCTATGGGCTGAAGGCTTATTGTGCGAATATGCATCATCTGCATGTTCAACTTCAGATTGACAACACCGACTTCCGGTGGCGCTATGGAGGGCTAGAGAGCAACGCCAGCCAGCTCCTTGGAAAAAACGTTGAAAAATCGGGGAGAAAGCGACCTACCTGCTGCCTGCTGCTTCTGTACCGATTGCCGTGAGTGATGTCATCAGGCACGCGACTTACTATGTATACACAGCGCAGCCCCCCCACGGATAAACAAAAAAGTCGTGTTACTAGGCAGAAACCAGTGGAACAAGAAAAAGGCCCGATTGAAGCCTCGGGCTCAGGTAGGACACTATCCCAAGAAGATGTGTCGAAAAAAACAATGAAAAAATCGGAAGGTGAAGATCTTAAAACTTTTATTGCAAGTGAGATTGTTGGCTTAAAGGAGGAACTAAAGAGTGAACTTGCAAAAACTTGCAAAAAAGAGTGAACTTGCAAAAAAAAGAATTGAAGAAGATAAATTTTGGGGAAGAAATAAAAAAAATCAAGGAGGAAATGATGGACTTGAAATTAATATCACGGCTATGAATACATCGGATGAACTGCAGAAAGAATTTGCAGAAATACTGACTGAACAAGTTGCAAGTATGACAAACGAGACAAATGTTAAAATCAGGAAAGTGACAACTGATCTTGAAGAAAGGCTGAATCCTGTGGAGGAAGCACTGAATTAACAGACGTCAGCCATAAAGGACCTTGAAGAACTAGCCGAAACAAGTGCACAGACTACGGCAAAACTTATCAGAGAAAACCAACGCCTAACTGAACTACTGGGCAAAATAACTGAGAAATGTACTGAATTGGAAGGTCGCCAGAGAAGACAGAACCTAAGAATTGCGGGTATTCCAGAAGGGAAAGAGGCGGATCAAGATCCATGAGAATTTACTGCAAATTTACTGCAAAAAGTTTTATCTCTGGATCAAAAGCCTTTACTTGCTCGAGCACACAGAGTGATGAGACGCCAGACAAGACAAGGTGCTCACCCAAGACAAATGATAATAAAAATTCAGTACAACTATGTCCTGGAGGAGATAATGCAAAAAATTACAAGAAACAGAAATCTTACATTTGAAGGATACGGGATCAGTATCTATCGAGACTACCCAGCAGAGGTCTCCAAAAAAAGAAAAACGTTTAATGAGACCAAAAGAATCTTGAGGGAAGTGAAGAACTTGAAATATGGTCTGAGGTATCCAGCTACCCTAAGAGTCACCTACAATCAGAATGAACACTTTTTCACCAACCCTGTGGAGGCACTGGACTTTGCCCAGAAAATTAAGGCTTGAGAGGAAGCTTGAATGATACTTTTAAAACTGAACTTCATCATTGAATAAACTGACTTTGCAGGACTGGATGGAACTAAAGTCGTGTCTAAGGAAGCTGGAGAAAGATGTGGATCCGAAACTCTCCCATGGATACTAATAATTAGTATAACTGCACTACTAATACAAATACAGGTAACTAATAAATATTAAAACTATAGCATTGTATTTTTACTAATCAGAGCTAATAATTATCACTAATGACTAATACTTACCTATAATTGAATGTTCAGAGTCAAATATATAGTTTTATTTCATTTGCCCTTGATGGAAACCCTTTTTTTCTTTTTTTATTAATTTTTATTTTTATTTTTCTTTCTTCCTTTTTGTTTTGTTTTTTCATTATTTTCTTAAATAGGTTTTAAATATATGTATCCTCACATTCCTGATTATTGGAAGCCGAATATTTTAAAATCCAATATCCCCGGTAAAATACTGCTATGGAATAAAAATTTCAAGAAACCAGGGAGCTGGTTAAGCTGGTAACATCAACTACGGAAGTCGGTAGATGGTTAGCCATGCTAGTATGGCTAACACTAACTACACTAATACTAGATGTAGTTTTTACGTTCTTTGTGCACATTATTAATTTCTTAATCTATCCTCTTTTTTCTTCTATTATAATCTATCATTATTATTTTCAGTTTGAATGGAGTTACAAATTGGATCAAAGGAGATATACATGTGAGAGACATTCAAGGGACTTAAAATTTGTCTATTCGGAGTTCGGGTGTAAGGTCGGGTCTGTCGAACTGAACCATTGGCTCTATTATAGACCTCCATAGACAAAAGATGCAAGATTTAAAAATGAATACGGGGAATGAAGGAATAACGTTTTGTAGCTGGAATGTTAAAGGTATTAATGAACCAATTAAGAGAGGTAAAGTACTAGCACATTTAAAATCAATTAAAGCTGATGTAATTTTTATTCAAGAAACACACTTAAAAAATGATGCCGACCATAGGCTGAAAGCTAAATGGATAGATAAAACGTATCATTCTTCTTTTACACACAAATCCAGAGGCGTAGCAATATTATTTCGCAAAGGCACTTTATTTAAACATACATCAACTATAACTGACATAAAACAGTTATGATTGCACCACGTTTGAAGATACTCTATGAATACATCTATACCCACCAGAAACTACCAGAAACGTTAAATGAATTTATTATAACACTTATACCTAAAATAGCAAAGATCTGGATGACCCAGGATCATATAGAGCTATAGCTCTTTTAAATACTGATCAAAAGATACTAACCAAAATATTAGCACAAAAATTAAGCACAGTTATTAATAAATTAATTCACCCGGATCAAACAGGATTTATGCCAAAACGATATTCCTCATATAACCTGAGACGATATTCAATATTATATATTCGAAAAGAGGTATTAATAAAGACCTAGTAATGATATTGTTAGATGCGGAGAAAGCCTTTGACCAGGTGGAATGGTCTTACTTGTTTTCGGTTTTGGAAACTTTTAAGTTGGGAGAGAAGTTTATTACTTGGGTTAAATTATTATACACTAATCCAACAGCCAGAATACTAACAAATCAAATGCTATTAACTAAATTTAATTTATTCCGAGGCTGCAGACAAGGTTGTCCTTTATCCCCGCTATTATTTGCACTGGCAATTGAACCATTAGCTCAACGTGTGAGATTACATCCTGAAATATATGGGTATGACACCAGAGATACTGAAAATAAAATCTCCTTATATGTGGATGATGTATTACTTTATATTACAAAGCCGGAAATTAGTATCCAAAATTTACTAAAATTAATAACTGATTTTGGATTATTTTCAGGATATAGTATTAATTGGAATAAAAGTGAATTTATGTCAATAATGGTAAATAACTTACATATACTACAACAATTTCCTTTTAAGATAGCAAACGAAAAAATCAAATATCTTGGAATTTTTGTAACAAAAAGATTTCATTCTTTATTTAAATCCAATTTTCCACTTTTATTGAATAAATTAAATAAGAATATTTTATATTGGAAAACATTACCTATTTCAATGTTAGGTAGAATTAATGCAATAAAAATGATTTTTCTCCCACAATTACTATATCTCTTCCAATTGATTCCGATATATCTTCCTAAAAATTTCTTTAAGAAGGTTGATTCTATAGTCACCAACTTTATCTGGGATTATAAGAGCCATAGAATAAATAAAAGACATTTATGTAAATCAAAAATAAATAGAGGTCTAGCACTTTATGTTTTATTACTGGGCAGTTAATATTAAAAACATGAATTTTTGGTTAGTAGATAAACAACTAATCTGGTTAAAAATGGAAAAAGAAGATTGTTCGCCTTTTGAAATTAGCTCGATTTTATTCACTAATATTAAACTAGGTAAGAAAATCTATAGTGAAAATCCTATAATAGAAAGTGGGATACGTATCTGGAAACAAATAAAGAAAACATTAAAATTGAAATGTATACCACTAGCCCTTACCATTGTAAATAACGTTACATTTAAACCTTCAATCATGGACAAAGGTTTTTTACAATGGAAAAACTATGGAATTAATAAGATGGGCGATCTCTATAGGGAAAACTCCTTCATGTCATTTCAAGAATTACGACAAATTTATGGATTACATTCAAAAGATTACTTTAAATATTTACAAATTAGAGACTATGTAAAAGCAAACACACAGGAAATCAGAAATAGAAAGACTGAAATTTTAGATGAATGTCTAAATAAACACCCGAACACAGAAAAATTGATATCATATATTTATAACATTTTATTGGAAAACGATGTCCCAATGACAGAAATATATAGGCAAGCATGGGAAAACGAATTAGGTCAATTATTCAGACCAGAAGTATGGGATGAAAATTTACAACATATACACCATTGTTCATTAAATGCTAGACACTGTCTTATACAATTTAAAATATTACATAGATTACATTATTCAAAATCCAAATTACATAGTATTTTTTCAAATGTATCTGCCATATGTGATAAATGTCAGCACTTAGAAGTTAACTTAACACACTCATTTACAAATTGTATAAAAATTACTAAATTTTGGACAGAAATATTTAAGATAATTTCGAATGTTGTTAATATGAATCTGATCCCTGACTCAAAATTAATAATATTGGGAATATTAGAAACAGATCAATTAATAACAACAAATCAAATAATTTTTTATTGATTACAGTTTAATAATTGGGGAAAAAATAATTTGAAATTCTGGAAAGGTCCTACATCCCCCACAACCAAAATGTGGATTACAGGAATGTGGGAGACACTTCATCTGGAAAGATTAAGGCTTGTCCTACTGGACAAGTTGGATCTTTTCAGAGGGATATGGTCTCCATTTATTGAATATTTAAAGGGTCAAAATGGCTCGGTACGAGAGCCTGATTGAAGCCTGAATGAAGGAATGGATGAAGAATCATACATAACAAATCATGGATATATCTCCAATGATGGATAACCTGATTAACACTCCACTCACTTTTTTTTTTGATTTTCTATTTTTACTTTATTTTTCTCTATTTTTTCCTATCTGCAATAAAAACAAAAAAAATGTATTGAAATACAAATAAGACATAACTGTTCATATTAATAATATTAAGAATGTATGTGACAAGTATATCTTTTAATATGTACTCACGTCTAATAAAAATATTTAACAAAAAAAAAAGATTGACAACACCACAGCAGTGGCATATATTAATCACATGGGTGGAATCAAGTCAGTATCCTGTGATAATTTGGCTAACCTTATTTGGCACTGGTGTATTGTAAGAAGCATTTGGATTTCAGCTACCTACCCGCCAGGTAGGCTCAATATAGTGGCAGACACCAGGTCACGAAAATTTAATGACAACACAGAAAGGATGTTGAATCATAAAGTGTTCACCGACATTGTTGCTCGGTATGGAACGCCGGATATTGATTTATTTGCTCCAGGCTTAATCACCAGTTACCAAAGTATGTTGCATGGGAGCCAGACCCTGGGGCAGTGGCGATGGATGCATTCTCGCCACACTGGGGAGGAATGTTCTTCTATGCGTTCCCTCCTTTTTGCCTCATCAGTCGAGTCATGCAAAAAATCCAACAAGACTCCGCGTCAGGCATTTTGGTAGCGCCTGACTGGCCTACACAGCCATGGTTCCCATTGACTCTGGGAATTATATCAGAGCCTTTTATGGCCATTCCCAAAGGCAGTAATCTACTGGTTCATCCCGTAACTGGGGAGAGCCACCCATTACATGACCGAATAAATTTGTTGATTTGCAGACTCTGAGGAGACCTTTCCTGGGGCTCGGACTGTCTGATCGAACTGTGGACGTCATCACTGCGGCTTGGAGAATAGCACCAAGAAGCAGTACATCTCCTATATCAAGAGATGGGAAACGTTCTGTTCGCAGTCCAAAATCACGTATGACACGGCACGTGTGATGGATGTCTTGGAATTTCTGTCCAGTCTATTTTTTGATGAAAGATTGAGTTACAGTGCCATTAATTGTGCCAGGAGTGCATTGACGTCATATTGTTGCTGGGATCGGGACGCCACGCTGTCAGGTCTCACCCGCTGATATCTAGGCTCATGAAGGATATCTTCAACACCAATCCCCTCAGGTCAAGGTACTCGGAGATATGGGATGTGAACATTGTACTGAACATTGAACATTGTAAAGAGATAAACTGTTATTCAGTAAAAGTAAACTTTAATTGAGCCTGTGATGATCTCATCCAAATCATTGGGTGCTCAGCACAAATGCACTAGAATGTATTGAGAAAGAGTCACAGAGTGATACAGCGTGGAAACAGACACTTTGACTCAACTTCCCCACACTGGCCAACGTGTCCCAGCGACACTCGTCCCACCTGCCTGCGTTTGGTCCATGTCCTTGTCTTGGTGAGGCCACACCTGGAGTATTGCGTACAGTTTTGGTCTTCTAATCTGAGGAAAGACATTCTTGCCATAGAGGAAGTACAGAGAAGGTTCACCATACGGATTCCTGGGATGGCACGACTTCCATATGAAGAAAGACTTTATCTTTTTATTTATCTTTATTTCGAACGGTTAAAGAAAAGAGAAGAAAAGAAAAGATGAAAATGAATAAATAAAAAGGAAAATCCTGATAGGATATTCCCTAGGACATTGAGGGAAGTTAGTGTAGAAATAGCAGGAGCTATGACAGAAATATTTCAAATGTCATTAGAAACGGGAATAGTGCCGGAGGATTGGCGTACTGCGCATGTTGTTCCATTGTTTAAAAAGGGTTCAAAGAATAAACCTAGCAATTATAGACCTGTTAGTTTGACGTTAGTGGTGGGTAAATTAATGGAAAGGATACTTAGAGATAATATATATAAGCATCTGGATAAACAGGGTCTGATCAGGAACAGCCAACATAGATTCGTGCCTGGAAGGTCATGTTTGACAAACCTTCTTGAATTTTTTGAAGCGGTTACTAGGGAAATTGATGAGGGTAAAGCAGTGGATGTTGTCTATATGGATTTCAGTAAGGCCTTTGACAAGGTTCCCCATGGAAGGTTGGTTAAGAAGGTTCAATCTTTGGGTGTTAATGGTGGAGTAGCAAGATGGATTCAACAGTGGCTGAATGGGAGACGTCAGAGAGTAATGGTGGATGGCTGTTTGTCAGGTTGGAAGCCGGTGACCAGTGGGGTGCCTCAGGGATCTGTGTTTGGTCCACTGTTGTTTGTCATGTACATCAATGATCTGGATGATGGGGTGGAAAATTGGATAAGTAAGTATGCAGATGATACTAAGATAGGTGGTGTTGTGGATAATGAAGTAGATTTTCAAAGTCTACAGAGAGATTTGGGCCATATGGAAAAGTGGGCTGAAAGATGGCAGATGGAGTTTAATGCTGATAAGTGTAAAGAAAGCCTTTGGTGTGCTGGCCTTTATAAATCAGAGCATTGAGTATAGGAGCAGGGAAGTAATGTTAAAATTGTACAAGGCATTGGTGAGACCAATTCTGGAGTATGGTGTACAATTTTGGTCGCCTAATTATAGGAAGGATGTCAACAAAATAGAGAGAGTACAGAGGAGATTTACTAGAATGTTGCCTGGGATCCAGCAACTATGTTACAGAGAAAGGTTGAACAAGTTAGGTCTTTATTCTTTGGAGCGCAGAAGGTTAAGGGGGGACTTGATTGAGGTCTTTAAAATGATGAAAGGGATAGACAGAGTTGACGTGGATAAGCTTTTCCCATTAAGGGTAGGGAAGATTCAAACAAGAGGGCATGACATGCGAATTAAGGGACGGAAGTTTAGGGGTAACGTGAGGGGGAACTTCTTTACTCAGAGGGTGGTGGCTGTGTGGAATGAGCTTCCAGCAGAAGTGGTGGAGGCAGGATCGATTTTAACATTTAAAAGTAATGTGGATAGGTATATGGACGGGAAGGAAATGGAGGGGTATGGTCTGAGTGCAGGTAGATGGGACTAGGGGAAAACAAATGGTCAGCACGGACTGGAAGGGCCGAGAGGGCCTGTTTCCGTGCTGTTATTGTTATATGGTTATATGGTTATTATATATATACATATATATATATATATACATATATATATATACACATAAATACATACACACATACATACATATACATGTACATATATATACATACATATACACATACACATATACATAACATATATGTACATACATAAATTTAAAAATCAAAAGCCAATTTCAACATAATACACATTAGACTCGTTCGAAAAGGGATAGGAAGAAGCCTATGCTTGTCAAGTCATACCCCCATTCTTCACCATTAACAAATGCAAAATTCAATAAAATAAACTAAACAGACAATTCAAATAAAACTACTCCAATCAAGCTATTAATAAAAACAAACAAATAAAGAAAAGAACAAAAGAACAAGCACCATTAACATCTGTGAGATTTACATTCTCCTTCCTCATTACTGTACTTTTCAAGGATATATCTTTTGTACATTTTTTTAAATTGCATTATATTCATACTTTATTTAATCATTTCGTCAAGACCATTCCACAAAACCACCCCACAAATGGAAATACACATACTTTTTAAATGGACTGGATAGACTCGGCTTGTACTCGCTGGAATTTAGAAGATTGAGGGGGGATCTCATAGAGACTTACAAAATTCTTAAGGGGTTGGACAGGCTAGATGCAGGAAGATTGTTCCCGATGTTGGGGAACTCCAGAACTAGGGGTCACAGTTTAAGGATAAGGGGGAAGTCTTTTAGGACCGAGATAAGAAGATCATTTTTTCACACAGAGAGTGGTGAGTGTGGAATTCTCTGCCACAGAAGGTAGTTGAGGCCAGTTCATTGGCTATATTTAAGAGGGAGTTAGATGTGGCCCTTGTGGCTAAAGGGATTAGGGGGTATGGAGAGAAGGCAGGTACAGGATACTGAGTTGGATGATCAGCCATGATCATATTGAATGGCGGTGCAGGCTCGAAGGGCCAAATGGCCTACTCCTGCACCTATTTTCTATGTTTCTATGTTTCTATGTTTCTATCCCTCGAAACCTGTCCTATCCATGCACCCGTCTAACTGTTTCTTAAACGTTGGGATAGTCCCAGCCGCGACTACCTCCTCTGGCAGCTTGTTCCATACACCCACCACCCTTTGTGAGAAAGTGAATGTAAACAGAATAATACTCTGAAGATCTGCTAAACACAGACTTCAAACATCTCATCCCCCTCTTGTGTAGGATGGAAGTGCAGATACTGGTTTAAACTGAAGATAGATACAAACAGCTGGAGTAACTCAATGGGTCAGACAGCATCTCTGGAGTAATGGAATAGGTGACGTTTCAGCCTTCACCTCATATTTCACTTGGCCAGCTTACAACCCAGCAGTATCAATTTCGTTTTTTCTTTAACTTCAAGTAACTCTTGCATCCCATCTCTCTCCGTCCCTCCCCCACTCTAGTCGTCGTACCAGTTTCACTGTCATCCTGGAGAGCTTCATTGTCTGTAACTCATTTTCACCTCGCCCTCGCCCTTTCCTTTATCATCGTTACTTTTGTGCATATCTTTCATTCATTTGCTCTTATCTCTCTATATCGCCGTCTATATCGCTTGTTTCCCTTTCCCCTGACTCTTAGTCTGAAGAAGGGTCTCGGCCTGAAACGTCACCTATTCCTTTTCTCCAGAGATGCCGCCTGACCCTCTGAGTTACTCCAGCACTTTGTTTCTAAAATGTTCCTGTTACTTGGCTGTTTACCAAATACCCTCTCCTAATGATTTTGCTAAATGAATGGAAAACCGTGACTCTTAAAACTTTATGTACTTGATTAAGGAGAGCAAAAGATATAAAAGTTCAAATCCAATATTTCCAGAGATAATGTTACTTATCCTATTCCAGTAAATACAACCATCCATCCATTTGTTTCAGCTCTTCATTTTGATTCCACTCCAATTAAATAAATCAAATGAATTGATGTCCTGATTTACTATTCTGAAGGGATTCCGTGCTTTATGAGCATTTAAGTGTTTAGCGTACAGTATTTTCAAGTTACTGGTTTTTATTGCCTTTCAAGTGGCAAGATGAATGGATTGTCAATCCTATGAACAGCTTCAAAAGAGAACGGGAATAATTATTTTCTTTATCTTTGCAATTTTCTCTTTTCTTACGGTTCTCAGGATCTCTTCCCTTCACCAGTTAACGTCGTCGACTCATATAACATGTCAATGGCTCTTCTGCCCAACTTGTCCATGCCGACAGTGCTGTCCCATCTAAGCTGATCCCATTTTAGTTCAGTTTAGTTTATTGTCACGTGCACAGAGGTACAGTGAAAAGCCTTTGCTGTGTGCAACCCAGTCAGCGGAAAGACAATACAGGATTACAATCCAGCCATTAAAGGGGCCTGACCTACTTGCCGGCATCATTGACTGACGTATCAGGTCACCGAAAAATTTGCGGCGTGATACGGTGGTGACGCGGCGTGATGACGTACGGCGCGCGGTGTTTTTTCAAGTGTGGCAACATTTTTTTTGTCGCCGCTGGATTTTGAAATGTTCAAAATTCATTTGGCGACACTGATATGACGCTGGCGGTCACCGAAAAGATTGCCAAGTGGGGCCAAGTGTCAGATACATGATATGGGAATAACGTTTAGTGCAAGGTAAAGCCAGTAAAGTCTAATCAAAAATAGCCCGAGGGTCACCAATGAGGTAGATCGGAGTTCAGCACTGTTCTTTAGCTGGTAGGATGATTCAGTTGCCTGATAATTTACCCGTGTTTGGCCCATATCCCCCTAAATCTTTTCTATCCAAGTAACTGTCTCAATGTATTTTGAATGTTAGTATTGTATCTACCTCAGTGTTCCTCTGGCAGCTCATTCCATACGCTGATAGCTCTCCATGTGAAACTGTTGCCACTCAAGTTGCTATTAATCTTTCCCCTCTCACCTTAAACCTATGCCCGCTACTTCCTAATTCCCATACCCTCGGAAAAAGGCTCTGTGCATTCATCCTATCTATTCCCCTTAAGATTTTATGTACCTCTTTATGGCACATTGGCACAGGGGTGGAGTTACTGCCTCACAGCACCAGAGACATGGGTTCAATCCTGACTACAGGGCTGTCTGTACAGAGTTTGTATGTTCTCCCCGTGATCTATGTGGGTTTTCTCCGGGTGCCCTTCCAAAGAGGTGCAGGTTTGTAAGTAAAATAGCTCAGTGGGCCAAGGGGCCTGTTTCCACATTGTATCTCTAAACTAAACTAAATACCACAGTCTCATATGTTCCAAAGAATAAAGCCCTAGCCTGTCTAATCTCTCCCTATAACTTGGTCTTGAGTCCTGGCAACATCGTGGTAAATATATTCAATACTCTTTCCAGCTTAATCGCATATTTCCTGTAACATGGTGGCTTAAACTAAACACAAATCCAAGTGCCGTCTTGCCAATGCCTTGTACAATTGTAACATAATGTCCCAACGTCTTTTCTCAATGCCCTGACTGACGAAGGCCAGCTTGACCAAAGCTTTACTCATCACCCTGTTTACCTGTGACAGCACTTTCAGGAGACAATATACTTATATATTGTGTAGGAAAAAACTGCAGATGCTGGTTTAAGTCGAAGACAGACATAAAACGCTGCAGTAACTCAGCGGGACAGGCAGCATCTCTGGAGAGAAGGAATGGGTGACATTTCAGGTCTTGTCCTTCTCTCCAGAGATGCTGGCTGTCCCACTGAGTTACTCTAGCACTGTGTGTCTAATAGCTTTATATTACTGGGTCCCTCTGTTCTACAAAACATCCCGGGATCCTTCCGTTCACTGTGAAAGTCCAGCCTTGTTTTAACTTCCCAAATGCGACACCTTGCACTTGTCTGAATTAAACTCCATTTGCCATTCCTTGGCCCTAGATGAAAGAGATCCCACTGTAATTGTTGAGTGTCTTCTTCAGTGTCTCCTACACATCGTAATTTAGTGATCAATAAAGACGGGTCACATTGAACTAACATGAATGGGTGGCGCAGCAGTCTTACAGTTGCTGCCTTAAAGCCAGAGACCTGGGTGCAATCCTGACTATGGGTGCTGTCTGACTGCAGTTTGTACGTTCTCCACCTGACCTGCATGGGATTTCTCAGGGAGTTCAGGTTTTGCCCCACACTCAGAAGACGTACAGGTTTGTAGGGTTAATTGGCTTGCGATCATTGTAAATTGTCCCTAATGTGTGCAGGATAGCATAAGTGTGTGGGGATTGCTGGTGGGCGCGGACTCGGTGGGCCGAGGGGCTTGTTTTCCGCGCTGTACCTCTAAACGGAACTAAACTAGTGTGAATGGGCAATTGATGGTTGGTGTGGACGCAGTGGGCTGAAGGTCCTGTTTCCAAACTGTATCTTTAAACTCTAAACCACTTTCTGAACAATTTCTGGCCACTTCCATTTGGTGAAAGTGACTTTTTTTTTCTAAACATAATGATAAAATGTTTAGCAAAGATAATTCTCTTTGATTAAGTATGTAACTATTTTTTTGTATACTATAAACTTTTAGTCACATTGCCCTCCGATATTACAATTTCATTCATTTGCTGTTGCTGGTACATAGAAGATGACAGCGGTTTTAATAAACAAGCTTAAAGTGCAAATTAATTTTTGATTGAATGTTTTCTTTTATTTTGCAGCTTGACAAGTGCATTTACAGATTTGGCTGGCGAAGAGGCAATTATCCTATCAAACTACCATGCAGAATACATCCGAATAAGCCTAAGTGTAACGATAGAATAAATTGGAGCCTATTAAACTTGGCATTAAGATTCATTATTTTAAATTGCTTTCTTGTCGTGATGCACCATGTAAATTGCCTTTATTCCTGAAGGTTCTTGATTCTTCCCGGGTTTAGGAACATAGAAACATAGAAAATAGGTGCAGGAGTGGGCCATTCGGCCCTTCAAGCCTGCACCGCCATTCGATATGATCATGGCTGATCATCTAAAATCAGTGCCCCGTTCCTGCTTTCCATGTTTTCCATGGAGTTCTGGCCAAAGATTATCTGTCGTGCAAAATCATCGGAAGAGATGACTCAGTTGTTGGTTGATGTATTCAAGAGAGAGTTAGGTTTAGTTCTTAGGGCTAACGGAATCAAGGGATATGGGGAGAAAGTAGGAACGGGGTACTGATTCTGGATGATCAGCCATGATCATAATGAATGGTGGCGCTGGCTCGAGGGGCTTTGTGATGATCTGAGATTGTTAAAGGGGGCATGGAAAGGTGAGTCACACCATTTGGAGATGGCAGCACAATGGTGAAGTTACTGAACCTACATCCAGAGACATGGACCATTGATCCAGTAACACGAGTTTGAATTCAACAAGCTAGCCATGGGATTTAACGTACATAGAAAGCTTTCCATGATGTACGATTCTATGCCTCTGTGTGATTAAGGAATTAATGAAGGTGGCACAGTGGCACAGCGGTAGAGTTGCTGTCTCACAACGCTAGAGACCCGGGTTCAATCCTGACTACGGGAGCTGTCTGTACAGAGTTTGTATGCTCTCCCTCTGACCTGCGTGGGTTTTCTCCAGGAGCTCCGGTTTTCTCCCACAACTCAAAGAAGTACAGGTTTGTAGGTTAATTGGCTTTGGTAAAGTTGTAAATTGTCCCTAGGTTGTGTAGGATAGTGCTAGTGTATGGGCTGATCGCTGGTCGGTGCGGACTCGGTGGGCCGAAGGGCCTGTTTCCGCGCTGTATCTCTAAATTAAACTAAAGTAAACAAAGTTGGTATCAGTAATGGTAACTATAAAACTGCCATTTAACATTAAAAACCCCTCTGGTTCAATGAAAGCCCTTTAGGGAAGAAACCTACTGTCAGGCTCACTAATGTGAACCACCTCCTCCCTTCAGTCGATTAGTAATGAACTATAAATGCCAGCATGGACTGTAATCAGCAACTCAACCGTTTAAAGGTCGCATGTATTCAGCACATTTTCACACAGTTCTTAATAAAGTCTGTGGAGGTTCCAGCACGGTGCGATTGTACAAACAATCCCACTAATGTGCTTCCTGTTGAACAGCAATGTTAAATACCAAGGTGTTAGACACAACCACATACAAAGTGAGTTGACAAAGTGAGTGGAGTAAAGGGAATTGTCTTGACGTAGATAAAAGGAAATGCAATGGGTTCCTTGTACGGTGTCAGGGGTTATGGGGAGAAAGGCCGGCCCGGTGGCGCAGCGGTAGAGTTGCTGCCTTGCAACGCTTGTAGCACCGGAGACCCGGGTTCGATCCCAACTTCGGGTGCTGTCTATATGGAGTTTGTGCGTTCTCCCTGTGACCTCGTGGGCTTTCTCTGAGATCTTCGGTTTCCTCCCACACTCCAAAGACGTACAGGTTTGTGGGTTAATTGGCTTGGTTAATGTAAAAATTGTCCCTAGTGTGTGTAGGATAGTGTTAATGTGCGGGGATCGCTGGTCGGCGCGGACCTTGGTGGGCCAAAGGGCCTGTTTCCGTGCTGTATCACTGAAACTAAAAAACTAAAACTAATGAGGTTGAGAGGGAAGGA
The DNA here is from genome assembly GCA_035221665.1 of Okamejei kenojei. NCBI lineage: Eukaryota > Metazoa > Chordata > Chondrichthyes > Rajiformes > Rajidae > Okamejei > Okamejei kenojei. Next base: position 184,435,583 of record CM069131.1, on the reverse strand, counting down.
TAGACCAGCCATGATTGAATGGCGGAGTAGACTTGATGGGCTCAATGGCCTAATTCTGCTCCTATAACTTATGAACATGAAGTTATGAGCAACTGGCCAGGTAGCATCTCTGGAGGAAATGGATATGTGACGCTTCGGGTCGGACTGATTGTAGTAGGGAGAGTGGGGAAGAAAACTGTCATCAGGGGGTGCCGCACGATGGCTGCCTCGCAAACAGTCTGTCTGTTTTTTCATCTCTTTTTTGTTTTTTTAGCGAGTTTTTAAAGTTTGTGTTAATGCTCTCTGGTTTGTTTTATGTGGGAGTTGGGGGAGGGGGTTGAGGGAATTTTTTTTTCAATCTCTTAACTTGCCGGAGATGTGATTGTTTTCTGGATTGTATCTCTGGTCGCTCTGCGGCCTAACACAATGGAGCTGGCGGCCTTGCTCGGGTTGAGCCCCACCACGGTGCCGAGGACTTGACATCGAAGCCGATCGCTTGCCTGGGATCAACGCTCCAACCACAGCCTGCGGATTTCAACATCGTGGAGCTCGCAGTCTCGGGTCGAGACCGAGTCGGGCAGCTCCGACGGCGCTGAAGGTTCGACCAGCCCCGAACCAGGGTCCGATCGCTCGGTGCTAGGAGCAGACATACCCCCGATGCAGGAGCTTGATCGCCCTGACGCGAAGGTCCTGACTGTCGGCTACGGGAGCCAAGATCGCCTCGCCAACGGAAGGCTCGAGACCCCAAACCGTGGGAGAACAAAGAAGGGAGAGGGATTTTGCTTTTTTTTGTCTTCCATCACAGTGAGGAATGTGGAGGAGTCACTGTGGTGGATGTTCATTTTAAAATGGATTCTGTGTGTTCTGTTGCTTTTCATTGGTATGACTATATGGTAAATCAAATTCCTTGTAGGTTGCAAAACATACTTGACTAATAAAGTATGATAAATATTATTATGATGTTCATTATGATTATGAGAGTAGGGAAGAAAAATGGAAGTCAAGAAAAAACAGAAGAAAATCAAGCCCAGATAGGCAGACTAGAGGTACGTGTCAGGCCAAGAGGGGTTCATAGTTGTGAATTGAGGAACTAGTTAACTGGCTCTTAGTGGGGGAAGGGGGACAAAAGAGTTTGGGAGGGAGGGGGGGATGAGCTATTTGTCCACTAGTTCGTAGTTATACAACCACCTCAAAGATTGTGAAGATTGTGGAGAAAAGATAGAATTGAAAGATAGATAGGATAGACAGACAGACAGACAGACAGACAGAAGATGGACAGTTTAAATTGGCACCATGTCTGGCAGAGTCATTGTGGGGCAAACAGCCCAGTCCTACTCTGTGCTATTTTAGTTTTGTTTAGAGATACAGCAAGGAATCAAACCCTTCGGCCCACTGAGTCCATGCCAACCATTGGTAACTTGTTCACAGTAGTTCTATGTTACCCCACTTTCTCTTCCACTCACGACACACTAGGGGAAATTTACAGAGGCCAATTGACCTACAAACCTGCACGTCTTTGGACGTGGGAGGAAACCGGAACCCACGTGGTCATGGGGAAAACACGCAAACTCAACACAGACAGCACCCGCGGTCAGGATCGAATCTGGGTCTCTATACCTGAGTATGGGAGCTAGGAGGTCCTACTGCAGTTGTACAGGGCCCTGGTGAGACCACACCTGCAGTGTTGTGTGAAGTTTTGGTCCCCTAATTTGAGGAAGGACATTCTTGCTATTGAGGGAGTGCAGCGTAGGTTCACCAGGTTAATTCCCGGGATGGAGGGACTGACTTATGATGAAAGAATGGATCGACTGGGCTTATATTCACTGGGATTTAGGATGAGAGGGGGTCTTAGAAAATAGGTGCAGTAGGAGGCCATTCGGCCCTTCGGGCCAGCACCGCCATTCATTGTGATCATGGGCGATCGTCCGCTATCAATAACCATAATCTTATAGAAACATATAAAATTCTTAAGGGATTGAACACGCTAGATGCTTGAAAAATGTTCTCGATGTTGGGGGGGATCCAGTACCAGGGGTCACTGTTTGAGAATAAGGGGTAGGCAATTTAGTACTGAGAGGAGGAAAAACTTTTTCACCCAGAGAGTTGTGAATCTGTGGAATTCTCTGCCACAGAAGGCAGTGGAGGCCAATTCACTGGATATATTCAAGAGGGAGTTAGATATGGCTCTTAGGGTGAACGGAATCAAGGGATATGGGGAAAAAGCAGGAACGGGGTACTGATTTTGGGTGATCAGTCAGGTGTATTGAATGGCAATACTGGCTCGAATGACCTACTCCTGCACCTATTTTCTATGTTTCAAGTGCAGGGAACGAGCTCAGCATCTGGTACAATCTCAGTACAAATAAAAAGCATGGGTGGTAAAATAAGGTAATACTTGACTTTGTGCTTGTAAGTACAGTGACAGCAGCTTGCTCACAAACACAAAGGAACCATTCATTAAACTGTGAATGGCAAATGAGACAAGAAAAGATTTTCAAAAGCCTCAGAGGAATGATCTTTGGTTGGGTTCTTGCATGAAGGTCAGTCAAAGGCATTTCATGCTTCAAAGGAAATGGATGCCCCTGAGCATAAATATTTATAGAGAGAGAGAGAGAGAGAGAGAGAGAGAGAGAGAGAGAGAGAGAGAGAGAGAGAGAGAGAGAGAGAAGGGGAGGGACAATAGACAATAGACAATAGGAGGCCATTCGGCCCTTCGAGCCAGCACCGCCATTCAATGTGAACATGGCTAATCATCCACAATTGTACCCCGTTCCAGCCTTCTCCCCATATCCCACGGCTCCGCTATCTTCAAGACCCCTATCTAGCTCTCTCTTGAAAGTATTCAGAGAACCGGCCTCCACCGCCCTCTGAGGCAGAGAATTCCACAGACTCAGAACGGAGGGGGAGAGAGAGGGAGAGGGGGAGAGCGGGGGATGGGGGAGTGGGAGGGGAGGGGGAGAGCCTTTTGATCCACCAAATTCACACCGACCATTGATGACATTCATTCCAGCTCCCTGTATATTATCCCACTTTCACATCTACTACCTCCGCATTAGGGGCAAATTACAGAGGCCAATTAATCTACAAGCCCTCACATCTTTATGGTGTCAAGTCAAGAGAGAGTTTATTGTCATGTGTTCCAGATAGGACAATGCAATTCTTTCTTACTGCAGCACAACAGAGTATTGTAAGCAATACAGAACAGTTCAGTTCAATATACACATAAATAAGCAGATAAAGTGCAATAGGCTGTTAGTTCAGAGTCTGTTTGTTGCCGTGTTTAATAGTCTGATGGCTGTGGGGTAGGGGCTGTTCCTGAACCTGGATGTAGCAGATTTCAGGCTCCAGTACCTTCTGCCCAGGGCCGGATTTAGATGTAGGGAGGCCCGAGGCTTTTCTACTTGTGAGGCCCCTCCTGATCCCCCACCCCCACGACTAGAGGAAGATGGAAGAGTCCACCAGATTGACACCGATTTGCAGCTGAGCGTGGCCAATGAGATAAGGGGCTGGAAAGCTGCGCTTTTTATTTATTTATTTATTGCCGGTGCTAGTGTCGAGTTATCGGCTTATAACGCTATTATTCTGAAATGGAAGGCAAGGAAAATTACAGAAGTGTTGTTTAGACATTGCAGTGCATTGTGACAGCATATTTAAGAAAGGTCCTTGACAGTGTCAAAAATATTATACACCTTGGCCGGAGGCCCCCTAGATTTCGAGGCCCTAGGTTTCAGCCTACGAAGCCTAATGGTAAATCCGGCTCTGCTTCTGATGGTAGCGGAGTGATGAGTGCGTGGCCAGGATGGTGTGGGTCCGTGATGATGTTTGCTGCCTTTTTGAGGCAGCGACTGCGATAGATCCCTTCGATGTTGGGGAGGTCAGAGCCGATGATGGACTGGGCAGTGGTTACAACCTGGTCCTCACCTTTCTCCCCACCAGGCGGCAAATACAACACATAGTCCTTCGCCAGTTTCGCCACCTCCAACGTGACCCCTCCACTCGCCACATCTTTCCATCTCCCCCCTCTGTCTGCCTTCCGCAAAGAAAAAATAAATAAATAAACGGAGACAGTTACAACTTTCTGCATCCTTTTCCGCTCCTGGACACTCAAATTGCTGAACCAAGCCACGTTGCAACCAGTCAGCATGCTCTCTACAGTGTGCAAGATGACCGAAGCTCTTGGAGGAAGCCCACACAGTCGCAGGGAGAACATGCAAACACCACTCAAACAGCCAGCCCTGATATCAGGATCCAACCTGGATCTCTGAGGCAGCAGTTCAGTTTAGTTTATTGCAATTATTACCGAGGTGTAGTGAAAAGCTTTTGTTGCATCCAGCTCTGCCAGCATGCCATCAAAGAGCTCCAGAAGAAATCTGCAATGAAAGCAGAGGACACCTGATGAGTTTTTGATGCTGATCGTTGAGGAAGGTATATTTGCCTGGAGAATTCCCCTTTCCATTGCACACTGTGTTCATTACTCTCATTAGTGGATGTTTTAAGGACTAGAGAACGGAGATTCAAATTGATGGGGACGTGAACAGAAAGATTATTACATGGAGGCACGAGCTGATTTGGAATTCATCATCTATCAAGTTAGAGGAAGGAGAGTTCAAAGAGTGAAGGTTCTTTGTGAAGATAATTGGAGCCGCACTAGGGCAAAAATCATTTGCATGGATTCTGCAAAGGAGTGGGGAAATGTGACTGAATGCAACCTTGCGACCCCTCTCCCAGGTACAGGAGTGTGAAAACACACCTCCAGATTCAGGGACAGTTTCTTCCCAGCTGTTATCAGGCAACTGAACCATCCTACCACAACCAGAGAGCAGTGCTGAATTACCATCTACCTCACTGGAGACCCTCGGACTATCCTTGGCCAGCACCGTCATTACATGGCGGTGCTGGCTCGAAGGGCCGAATGGCCTCCTCCTGCACCTATTTCCTATGTTTCTATGTTTACATTGCACTGAACGTTATTCACGTTATTGCCCTCATCATGTATCTGTGCACTGTGGACGGCAGGCTCCCCGCCGGGCAGTGGCTGCAGACTGGGAACGCGGGTGGAGGCCTTCATCGAGGCGCCGCGGTCTCGATGCCTCTCGGGTGGCTGCGGAGAAGCCCAGGGCGCAGCCCGCGGCAGGGGCCCGGGTCAGCGCCACGGAGGCCTCAGAACAGGACCTGGCAGCGTTAGTGGCGAGGGTTACACAAAAAGCTGGAGAAATTCAGCGGGTGCAGCAGCATCTAAGGAGCGAAGGAGATAGGCGACGTTTCGGGTCGAGACCCTTCTTCAGACTGGTCAGGGATCAGGGAAACGAGAGATATAGACGGTGATGTGGAGAGATAAAGAACAATGAATGAAAGATATGCAAAAAAGTATCGATGATAAAGGGAACAAGCCATTGTAAGCTGTTTGTAGTGTGAAAATGAGAAGCTAGTGCGACTAGGGTGGGGGAGGGAGATAGAGATAGAGGGAATGCCAGGGCCCGAGGGCTGAGGGAGAGGTGGGAAGGGGAGGAGACAGCAGGGGTTAACAGAATTGAGAAAATTCAATGTTCAAGCCCAAAGGATGCAGACTCCCCAAGCGGAAATATGAGGTGCTGTTCCTCCAACTTGCGGTGTTGCTCACTCTGGCCATGGAGGAGGCCCAGGACCGAGAGGTCGGATACGAAATGGGAGGGGGAGTTGAAGTGCTGAGCCACCGGGAGGTCGGGTTGGTTTTTGCGGACCGAGCGGAGGTGTTCGGCGAAACGATCGCCAAGCCTCCGCTTGGTCTCACCGATTATAGATCATCTGGCATCTGGAGTAGCGGATGCAGTAGATGAGGGTTGGAGGAGGTGCAGGTGAACCTCTGTCGGACCTGGAAGGACTAGTTAGTGGAGAGGTTAGTGTGGCAGTCGATGATGGCTTCGACTGACGGATGAGGCCGGACCACGTGGAAGTGAGGACCCCGCTGCCGAGGGAAGGAACAATGGGGACTCAGCGTGGGGGGAACTGCCGTGAGGGAGGGGGGAGAGCAATAAACAATGGGGACCCCGCGTGGTGGGACCGCCATGAGGGGGGGGGGGGGGAGGTGGGATAGAGAAAAGGTGGGGGGCGGGGGGAATTTGTAACTTGTAAGTACCGTTCATGGATGACTATTGCATACCTTGGCAAGGCTTGCAAGCGAAGAATTTCAATGTGACTTGTCACATGTACAATAAAGTTTTCATTCACTCATTGTCTATCCGTTGACTGGTTAGCACACAACAAAAGCTATACTTCAGTACACGTGACAATAAACCAAACTCAACTCATAAAATTCAACTCATAAAAACTCCTCCACCCGAGTCGTCCCTCTAGCTCTGCTGTTCGTTTCCTTGTATCACTTTCATTAGTGCATCTTCACTGGCCAACAATGGGCCATTATGGTCACCCTTCCTCAGATCTGTTGCCAGACCTGATTTGTTCTGGCCTTATCTCACCTCCAGTCCCATCTCCCCCCCTCCTCCTAGCAGCACATAAAGCCCTTACTCAATTTTAATGCCCTGGCTGCTCCAATTTAGCCAGGATTAACACAAGGGTCTCCAATGAGGCAGATAGTAACTCAGGACTGCCCTCTAGTTGCTGGTAGGATGGTTCAGTTGCCTGATAACAGCTGGGAAGAAACTCACTGAATCTGGAGGTGTGCGTTTTCACACTTCTATACCTTTTGCCCAATGGGAGAGGGGAGAAGAGGGAGTGGCCAGGGTGCCTTGATGATGCTGCTGGCCTTGCCGAGGCAATGCGAGACATTAATGGAGTCAATGGAAGGGAGGTTGGTCTGTGTGATGGTCTGGGCTGTGTCCATGATTCTCTGGAATTTCTCACCGTCTTGGATGGAGCTGTTCTCAAACCATGCTTTGATGCATCCTGATAAAATGCTTTCTATGGCAGAAGTTGGTGAGAGATGTAGGTGACATGCCGAACTTCCTAAGCCTTCTAAGGAAGTAGAAGTGTTGGTATGCTTTCTTGACCATTGCTTCAATATGGGTGGTCCAAAAGAAGTTGATGGTGATATTTACTCCTAGGAATTTGAAGCTTCAGTAAAAGCGTAACTACGGCGCTTTGTGGCTCTTTTGCGTAAACTTGTTGCCTGACCCGCTAAGTTACTCCAGCACTTTATGGCTTTTTGTGTAAACTTGGTGCCTGACCCGCTGAGTTACTCCAGCACGTTGTCTCTTTTTTTGTGTAAACCAGCATCTGCAGTTCCTTGTGTCTCAAGTATTAGTAGACATTTATTGAACATTTAAATCATCGGAGCAAGTCAGGAAGGTGTCAATTTGCATCTAACATGAGTAACGAATACACATCTACGTAATGTATCAATATTCATTACCTGATATGGCAAGGCTCATAATTTTATAACTGTAGGGCTATTTCTGTCTCATTGTGAATGTTGTTGTATTCATTCCGACTCACTTGGGTCTCTCAACTATTCTAGTATTTTGTCCAATTCCCCAAGAAAAGCAGAGGAAGGCATTTCTTTCATCAGTGATTAGGAACAGACAAAATGCCAGACGATTCAGCAGCATCGATTTCCATTCTGTGATGTGAATGGGCTTGCTTCAGGATGGTCATTACCATGCACAGGCTATTCATCTCAAGCCTTAAAATAACAGACAGCCTTTGGATTTTATAGACTGCTTCAAGCCATCTTTCAACTTATCTCCGGATCCCAGCCATCTCAAACCGAGTTGATGCTTCGCAGGAGCTGAATTTCAACACTCCTTTAGTTTAGTTTAGTTTAGTTTAGTTCAGTTTAGTTCAGTTTAGAACAACGATCCTATAGCGGAGCAAGATAGGCCACTCCTGCGAAATGCAATGGGCTGACGTGTAGTACGCGAGCGGAACATGGGTATTTTATTCGTCCATTTCAGTAACCGGAACCTACCCGACCCGTCTCGCAGTGTAATCAACGTTGCGGGGGAACAGTTTGTGTGTGTGATATAGGGTTAGATTCATAATTCTGTTAATTCTTGTTAAAGAATAAAATGTTTATAAATTTTGATTCTGACAATTTTCTTGAATATCTGTTAATGACACATCAGCAGCACATGGCACCAATATTGCCACAGGCCGGTTCAAACTCCGCGGCCCGGGGCGGTCAAAGCTGCCGCCCTCAAATCCAGCGGAAGAAGCTGTAGCCGCGGGAACTCCGGAAAAACCAAAGATCCTATAGAGGAGCTATAAATATAGCGGAGCTATAGGATCTTTGCCTAGGAGCCCCGGGATCCGCAGCGCCCGCCCGCTCGCACAGCTCAGCATAGCCCAGGAGCGCCCGCCTGCCCGCACAGCTCAGCACAGCACGGTTGAAGGAGCGCCCGAACCGCACAGCAGCGCAAAGCCTGCCCGCCCGCCCGGTGAAGGAGCCTCCGTCCGCTCACCCGTTCCTCGCAGCGCCAGTGTGGTCTCGGCTGCCGCCGCCTCATCTCTCCTTGCCTTTTAAAATTAAAACCGGATATTCTTTGGCTTGAAAAAAAAAACCCAAAAAGAAGGAGCTTTGCAGCAGAGAGGCAGGAGAGGCGGTAAAGTGAGAGCGAGCGAGAGGCGGCGGCCAAGAATCAGCAGCAACAGCGGAGGAAGCGGGACCGCTATAGGATCTTTGGCCTCAACCCCGAAGACGGAGGCGGAAGCAAAGATAATATCTTTGGGCAGAAGCAAGATGGCGGAGGCAAGATGGCGGAAGCAAGATGGCGGAGGCTGGTTGCTGAAATGGGTCCTATAATTACCCATGAAGCTGCCCATGACCGTACTACACGTTTTTCGTGGGAGTAGTCCATCTTGCTCCGCTATAGGATCTTTGGTTTAGAGATACAGCGCAGAAACAGGCCCTTTGGCCAATAGAGTCCGCACCGACCAGCGATCCCTGCACATTAACACTACCTACTGACACTAAAGACAATTTACATTTTTATACCTACAAGCCAATTAACCTACAAACCTGTGTTAAAGAAGGAAATGCAGACGCTGGAAAATCGAGGGCACACAAAATGCTGGAGAAACTCAGTGCAGCAGCATCTATGGAGCGAAGGAGATAGGCAACGTTTCAGGCTGAAACCCTTCTTTAGACCTACAAACCTGCACGTCTTTGGAGTGTGGGAGGAAACCGAAGATCTCGGGGAAAGCCCACGCAGGTCATGAGGAGAACGTACAAACTCCATACAGACAGCCCCCATAGTCGGGATGGAACCCGGGTCTCTGGCGCTGTAAGCGCTGTAAGGCAGCAACTCTAACGCTGCACCACTGCACCGCCCTCCGGGTCTTTTTCTCATCCATCGGGCAACACGCTACTAAACTAATGACCAAGAGACACATCTCACCAAGTATAACGGAGAGTCCAAATTCAGTTATGAGTAAAATCTGGAATAAAAGATGTGGTTATGAGCGAGCATAATGGTGGTGATTTTATTTTAGGGGTATCAGAGTAAAGGGGGCTGAATACTTTTGCAGGCCACACTTTTCCGTTTTTTATTTGTAATAACATTTGGAAACCATGTATCATTTTCCTTCCACTTCACAATTATGCACCACTTTGTGTTGGTCTATCACATAAAATCCCAATAAAATACATTTACGTTTGTGGTTGTAACGTGACAAAATGTGGAAACGTTCAAGGGGTATGAAAACTTTTGAAAGCCACGGTAGCAGGTAGCAATATCACCATGGCACGGTAGAGTTGCTGCCTTACAGCGCCGGAGATAGGGTTCAATCCTGACCATGGATGCTGTCTGTGAGGAGTTTGGATATTCACACAGTGACTTGTGTGGGTTTTCTCCGGGTGTTCCAGTTTACTCCCGCACTCCAATGACATTATTGAGGGAGTGCAGCGTAGGTTTACAAGGTTAATTCTGCAGGAGTGGGGCGCCGTTGTATATGGCTGCTCTGCCTGCAGTCTACCCTATCACCCTTTTTAATTTTTATTTTTAGTCCTGTTAAAAAAAAACAAATGTTAGTTGGAGGTCTTTTATGTGGGGGGTGGGGGAGGGGAAGGGGGAAACTTTATTTCCTAGTCCCTACCTGGTCGGAGAGGCGGCTTTCCTCCGAGCTGCTTCTTCGCCCCCCTCCTTGCAGTCTACCATCGGACTGGAGCGGCGTTTCCTGTTGGGATCGGAAGGGAATACAGCTTCAGCGGCGGCACAGCGCTGGGACACCATCATGGAGCGGGCGATGCCTTACCGGGTCGGGGTGCGGTAAGCTCCAGAGTGCTCTGACCGCCGACTCCAACATCGCGGAGCTGTGGCTGCGGGCGTCCAGCCGCGGGCGGCGTTGGATTATAAACACTGTGAAGCCTGGGATCCGAGATCGCCAGAGTCGGCGCTCCAACCAGCGCGGCCTGTGGACTACGGGTACCGCGGTCTCCGGGGAGGGAGCGACCGCTCCAGACATTTTCCAAACCACTGAGGAGTGTTCACCCAACGCCAGAGTTCCAGCTTTCTGGCAAAGAGGGTCTGAAAACATCAGACTGGCTGCGGAGGCCACAAGTAGGCCCCAACCTCGGGTGTTTCACAGAGGAAGAGGACTAAACTTTTTGATGCCTTGCTCCACGGTGGAAATTTTTCATTCTGTTGTGGGGGGACGTTCATGTTGAATTCTATAATGTGTCATTTTTCTTACTTTTAATTTTTCGATGGATGTACGGAAACTTTATTATTTATTTTATGTAATGCACTTTGGTTTCAACACGAGTTGATTTAAACATGCTATATAAATAAATGTACTTACTTACTTACTTACTAATTCCCGGGATTGCGGGACTGACATATGCTGTGGAGCGGCTTGGCTTGTACACTCTGGAGTTTAGAAGGATGAGAGGGATCTCATTGAAACAACCATTTTCAGTGCAGCATTTCAAAGCAACCACCACCAACAACCATTTGCAGTGCAGCATTTCAAAGCAACCACCACCAATAACCATTTGCAGTGCAGCATTTCAAGGCAACCATCACCAACAACCATTTACAGTGCAGCATTTCAAAGCAACCACATTTTCATTTTCAAACCACATTAATGGCACTCACAGTTGAGTAGACATGTGTTCCGTAATATTGACAGCTCAGAGAGATGTGACCCTCTTGCTTCCTCCATCTTACAGAGACTGACTGGGGCACAACGCTTCCGGGTTTTATAGTCCCTCCGTCCAGCAGGGGCAGCAGAGTGAATCTCAACATTTTTTTGAACATTAACAATAATTTTATCTTTCATCAATGGGAAAAATCCTCTTGTCCTGTGCAGCAGAGGGGGACTCTAAGTCAAATGGCCAAAAATCACAGCCGTAAGTGGCAGCGTTGTTTCTAAATTCATGAAACAGAAAAACAGGAAGTGGTCAAAATCAGAGTTTTAGTAATATAGATAAAGAAAACCTTGTTCAAAATGACCAAAACTCCGTACGCTTATGTCCATCTATTCATTTTGCTTTTGTCCTGCCTCTCCTCTGTCCCAGCACAGTGGTGCAATGGTAGGGTTGCTGTCTTACATTGCCGGAGACCCGAGTTCAATCGTGATTACGGGCACTGTCTGAATGGAGGTCGGTTGTCCCCCTGACCTGTGTGGGTTTTCTCTGGGTGCTCCGGTATCCTCCCACATTCTAAAGGCATACAGGTTTGTAGGTTACTTGGCCTCGGTAAGTTGTAAAAAATATTGTCCCTAGTGTGTGCATGTTAATGTGTGTGGTGATCGCCGGTCGGTGCGGGCTTGGTGGTCCAAAGGGCCTATTTCCGTGCTGTATCTCTAAAGTCTAAAGCCAATTGTCTTCTTGTGGACTGGATAGAACTCAACAAAAAAGATTTTCATTGTACCTCATACGACTGAATATTCCCTTGACACGGTGGCGCAGCGGTAGAGTTGCTGCCTTACAGCGCTTGCTGCGCCGGAGACGCGGGTTCGATCCTGGCTACGGCAGTTGCCTGTACGGAGTTTGTACATTTTCCCTGTGACCTGCGTGGATTTTCTCCGAGATCTCCGGTTTCCTCCCACACTCCAGACGTACAGGTTTGTAGGTTAATTGGGTTGGTATAAGTGTACGTTGTCCCCAGTGTGCATAGGATAGTGTTAGTGTGCGGGGATCGCTGGTCAGTGCGGACTCAGTGGGCCGAAGGGCCTTTTCCCGCACTGTATCTCTAAACTAAACTAAACTAAACTTGATCTTGCCCCATCAAAGCAAATAGACAGTTCTTTTCTACGACCATGGGAATCCTTTTCCTACAATTATTTCAAACTTTTCCACATTTATCACCAGAAGTTTTTTGTCCCCCACCTCCCCCATTGCCAATGCTGCTGAACATTAATTTAATGTCTCCACTATTCTTTAATCATCTGGGATTAGATTTCCATTCTCTTCCTGAGCAGTCTCAACCTCTCAGTAAAAGTACATCTGATGTCCTATTTTAGACGAGACCATGATTCAGTAAGATCTATTCAAATTACTGCATTTAGTTAATGTCTTTTATCACCACATTACTGTATTTCCTAAGGGATACTCGTGATATTGTGCATTATTAATATGCCTTGGTGTGTCCATTTTATGAGAGCGACCATGAAACTACCGAGCTGTCGTTAAAATCCCTTTAAACGAGGCAATCTAGCATCCATCCCAGGTCAAAGGCTTGACGTTCGACATCATGGTTGACTCTAGATAGACGCACAAAGCTGGAGTAACTCAGCGGGACAGGCAGCATCTCTGGAGAGAAGGAATGGGTGACGATTCGGGTCGATGCCCCTTCTTCAGACTGCGTCTGGGTAAAGGGAAACGTGAGAGATAGACGATGATGTAGAGAGATAAAGAACAATGAGTGAAAGATATGCAAAATGGTAACGGTATGTAACGGTCAGTAGAAAAGTATGATACAGGAAACAAACCATTGTTAGCTGTTTGTTGGGTGAAAACGAGAAGCTGGTGCAACTTGGGTGCGGGAGGGTTGGGGAGAGAGGGAATGCAGCGGTTACTTGAAGTTAGAGAAATAAACTTGTAAAATGGCACAGTGGCGCAGTGGTAGAGTTGCTGCCTTACAGCGCTTGTTCAAGCTCAAGCTCAAGTGAGTTCAAGTGAGTTTATTGTTGTGTGTCCCTGACAGGACAATGCAATTCTTGCTTTGCTTCAGCACACAGAACATAGTAGGCATTGACTACAGAACAAATCAGTGTGTCCATATATCATTATATAAATACATACACACATGAATAAATAAACTTATAAAGTGCAAATAACAGATAATGGGTTATTAATGATCAGAGTTTTGTCCGAGCCAAGTTTAATAGCCTGACGGCTGTGGGGAAGTAGCTATTCCTTGACCTGGTCGTTGCAGTCTTCAGGCTCCTGTACCTTCCACCTGAAGGTAGCGGGGAGATGAGTGTGTGGCCAGGATGGTGTGGGTCCTTGATGATGCTGCCAGCCTTTTTGAGGCAGCGACTGCGATAAATCCCCTCGATGGAAGGAAGGTCAGAGCCGATGATGGACTGGGCAGTGTTTACTACTTTTTGAAGTCTTTTCCTCTCCAGGGCGCTCAAGTTGCCGAACCAAGCCACAATGCAACCGGTCAGCAAGCTCTCTACTGTGCACCTGTAGAAGTTAGAGAGAGTCCTCCTTGATAAACCGACTCTCCGTAATATTCTCAGGAAGTAGAGGCGCTGATGTGCTTTCTTGATAATTGCATTAGTGTTCTCGGACCAGGAAAGATCTTCAGAGATGTGCACTCCCAGGAATTTGAAGCTCTTGACCCTTTCAACCATCGACCTGTTGATATAAACAGGACTGTGGGTCCCCATCCTACTCCTTCCAAAGTCCACAATCAGTTCCTTGGTTTTGCTGGTGTTGAGGGCCAGGTTATTGTGCTGGCACCATATGGACAGTCGCTCGATCTCTCTTCTATACTCTGACTCATCCCCATCAGTGATACGTCCCACAACAGTGGTGTCGTCAGCGAACTTGATGATGGAGTTCGCACTATGACCGGCTACGCAGTCATGAGTATAGAGTGAGTACAGCAGGGGGCTGAGCACGCAGCCTTGAGGTGCTCCCGTGCTGATTGTTATCGAGTCTGACACATTTCCACCGATACGAACAGACTGTGAATGAGGAAGTCGAGGATCCAATTGCAGAGGGATGCGCAGAGACCCAGTTCTGCAAGTTTGATAACCAGCTTGGAGGGGATGATTATGTTAAATGCCGAACTGTAACCAATGAATAGCCTGACATATGAGTTTTTGTTGTCCAAGTGGTCCAGAGTGGAGTGGAGGGCCAGCGAGATCGCGTCCACCGTTGATCTGTTGTGGCGGTAAGCGAACTGCAGTGGGTCCAGGTTTTTGTCGAGGTAGGAGTTGATTAGCTCCATGATCAACCTCTCAAAACACTTCATCGCCACAGGCATTAGTGCCACAGGTCGATAGTCATTGAGGCACGTCACCTTACTCTTCTTGGGCACTGGTATTATTGATGCCCTTTTAACGCAGGTGGGGACCACAGACCTCAGAAGTGAGAGGTTGAAAATGTCCGTAAAAACTCCAGCCAGTTGGTCCGCACAGGTTTTTAGAACACGACCGGGTATACCATGAGGTCCAGACGCTTTTCGAGGGTTCACCCCTCTGAAGGATTTCCTGACGTCGGCCTCTGTACTGAGACTGAAATACCATCACAGCGAATGGGGGCTCGGGAAGGCACATCAGTATTCTCCCTATCAAAGCGTGCGTAAAACTTGCAGTGCCGGGTTCGATCCGATAATGGGCGCTGTCTGTACAGAGTTTGTACGTTTTCTCCGAGATTTTCAGGTTCCTCCCACACTCCAAAGACGTACAGGTATGCAGGTTAATTGGCTTGGTATATGTGTAAATTGTCCCGAGTCATAGGATAGTGTTAGTGTGCGGGGATCGCTGGTCGGTGCGGACTCGGTGGGTCGAAGGGCCTGTTTCCACACTGTATCTCTAAACTAAACTAAACGAAACTAAAATATTCATACCGCATGGCCGCATACTACCTTCTCATGATGATCTTGAAATGTGTGGAATTTGGTTATTCCTACTAGGGGCAATTTACAGAGGTCAATTAACCTGCAAACCCATGTGTTCCTAGGATGTTGGAGAAAACCGGAGCACCAGGAGGAAATCCACATGGACACTGGAAAAATACGCAAACCCCACACAGATGAATTAGGCTTGGTTCATAAGTGCATCCAATTATGAATGAATGAATGAAAGAATGAAAAAATAAGTTTATTGGCCAAGTATGTACACATACAAGGAATTTGCCTCGGTGCTCCGCTCGGAAGTAACAACACGACATACATTAACAATTAAGAATGACATTTAAAACATTAAACATTAATAATAAAACATTACATTTTAGGCATGTGAATGAAATAAAATACCAGAGAAAAATGAGGCGACAGATTTTTGGTTATTGAGTAGAGCAACTACACGTGGAAAAAAGTGTTAAAGAAGGAACTGCAGATGCTGGAGAATCGAGGGTACACAAAAGGCTGGAGAAACTCAGCGGGTGCAGCAGCATCTAAGGAGCGAAGGAGACAGGCGACGTTTCGGGTCGAGACCCTTCTTCAGACTGGTCAGGCATCAGGGAAACGAGAAATATAGACGGTGATGTGGAGAGATAAAGAACAATGAATGAAAGATTATGCAAAAAAGTAACGATGATAAAGGAAACAGGCCATTGTAAGCTGTTTGTAGTGTGAAAATGAGAAGCTAGTGCGTCTAGGGTGGGGGAGGGAGATAGAGAGAGAGGGAATGCCAGGGCCCCGAGGGCTGAGGGAGAGGTGGGAAGGGGAGGAGACAGCAAGGGCTCACAGAATTGAGAAAATTCAATGTTCAAGCCCAAAGGATGCAGACTCCCCAAGCGGAATATGAGGTGCTGTTCCTCCAACTTGCGGTGGAATAAAATACCATTCCAATACCTGGACTACTCTTCCTCCCACCCTGCTTCCTGTAAGGACTCCATCCCCTATTTCCAATTCCTCCGTCTACGCCGCATCCGCTCCCAGGATGAGGTGTTCCACACCAGGTCATCAAAAATGTCCTCATTCTTCAGGGAACGGGGATTCCCCTCCCCCACTATTGATGAGGCTCGCACCAGGGTCTCCTCCATACCCCTGCAACACTGCCCTCTCTCCCCATTCCCCCACTCGTAACAAGGGCAGAATCCCCCCGGTCCTCACCTTTCACCCCACCAGCCGGCACATACAACACATAGTCCTCCGCCAGTTTCGCCACCTACAACGTGACCCCTCCACTCGCCACATCTTCCCATCTCCCCCCCTGTCTGCCTTCCGCAAAGACCGCTCCCTCCGCAACTCCCTTGTCAATTCTTCCCTTCCCTCCCGCTCTACCCCTTCCCCGGGCACTTTCCCTTGCAACTGCAAGAGATGCTACACTTGTCCCTTCACCTCCCCCCTCCACTCCTTTCAGGGACCCAAGCAGTCCTTCCAGGTCCGACAGAGGTTCACCTGCACCTCCTCCAACCTCATCTACTGCATCCGCTGCTCCAGATGCCAGATGATCTATATCGGTGAGACCAAGCGGAGGCTTGGCGATCGTTTCGCCGAACACCTCCGCTCGGTCCGCAATAACCAACCCGACCTCCCGGTGGCTCAGCACTTCAACTCCCCCTCCCATTCCGTATCCGACCTCTCGGTCCTGGGTCTCCTCCACGGCCAGAGTGAGCAACACCGCAAATTGGAGGAACAGCGCCTCATATTCCGCTTGGGGAGTCTGCATCCTCTGGGCTTGAACATTGAATTTTCTCAATTCTGTTAACCCTTGCTGTCTTCTCCCCTTCCCACCTCTCCCTCAGCCCTCGGGCCCTGGCATTCCCTCTCTCTCTATCGCTCCCCCATGCTAGCTTCTAATTTTCACACTACAAACAGCTTACAATGGCCCGTTTCCTTTATCATCGATACTTTTTTGCATATCTTTCATTCGTTGGTCTTTATCTCTCCACATCACCGTCTATATCTCTCATTTCCCCGATCCCTGACCAGTCTGAAGAAGGGTCTCGGCCCGAAACGTCGCCTATCTCCTTCGCTCCTTAGATGCTGCTGCACCCGCTGAGTTTCTCCAGCCTTTTGTGTACACACGTGGAAAAAAACTGTTTTTATGTCTGGCTGTGGTGGCTTTGACAGTCCAGAGTGACCTTGCAGAGGGAAGCACTTCAAAGAGTTTGTGGCCAGGGTGAGAGGGGTCAGAGATGATCTTACCCGCTCGCTTCCTGGCCCTGCAGTCTACTACAAAGTGCCGGAGTAACCCGGCGAGTCTGACAGCATCGATTAATATTTGTAAAGTAGATTGATTTTAGTTTAGGAAAGAACTGCAAATGCTGGTTTACACAGAAGGCAGACGTAAAATGCTGGAGTAACTCAGCGGGACAGGCTGCACCTCAGGTCGAGACCCTTCTTCAGCCTGATGTCAGGGGAGAGAGAGAGATACATAGATAAGGAAGTGTAAGGTGTGAAAGCAGGACAATGGGGATGGAGATCAAGGAAAATGAAGAATAGATGGTTGTTAGCTGGGAGAAGGTAACAAAAAGCAAACAGACTTAAAAGTGTTAAGGAAGGAACTGCAGATGCTGGAGAATCGAGGGTACACAAAAGGCTGGAGAAACTCAGCGGGTGCAGCAGCATCTAAGGAGCGAAGGAGATAGGCGACGTTTCGGGTCGAGACCCTTCTTCAGACTGGTCAGGGATCAGGGAAACAGACATAAAATGTAGTCGGAGACAATAATACTGGTCGGAGAACTGGGAAGGGGGAGGGATGGGGAGTGTGAGGGAAAGGAAGGGTTACTTGAAGTTAGAGAAGTCGATGTTCATTTCGCTAGGGTGTAAGCTGCCCAACCAACAAAAACTTTTCATTGTATCCCGGTACACATGACAACAACGTAAACTGCAGAGGAAATGTGTAGGAAGGAACTGCAGATGCTGGTTTACACCAAAGATAGACACAAAATGCTGGAGTAGCTCAGTGGTGCAGGCAGCATCTCTGGAGAGAAGAGCTAGTGACATGTTGGCCTTCATAACAAGAGGAGTCGAGTATAGGAGCAAAGAGGTCCTTATACAGTTGTACAGGGCCCTAGTGAGACCACACCTGGAGTATTGTGTGCAGTTTTGGTCTCCTAATTTGAGGAAGGACATTCTTGCTATTGAGGGAGTGCAGCGTAGGTTCACGCTGCTAATTCCCGGGATGGTGGGACTGATATATGTTGAAAGAATTGAGCGACTAGGCTTGTATACACTGCAATTTAGAAGGATGAGAGGGAATCTTATTGAAACATATAAGATTATTAAGGGATTGGACATGCTAGAGGCAGGAAACATGTTCCGATGTTGGGGAAGTCCAGAACCAGGGTCCAGAGTTTAAAAATAAGGGGTAGGCCATTTAGAATGGGGATGAGGAAAAACGTTTTCACACGGAGAGTTGTGAATCTGTGGAATTCTCTGCCACAGAAGGCAGTGGAGGCTATTTATATGGATGCTTTCAAGAGAGATTTAGATAGAGCTCTTAAAGATAGCGGAGTCAGAGGATATGGGGAGAAGGCAGGAACGAGGTACTGATTGTGGATGATCAGCCATGATCACAGTGAATGGCGTGCGGGCTGGAAGGGCCCAATGGCCTACTCCTGAACCGATGTCTATTGTCTATTGAAACTAGTGCAACTAGGATAGAGGAAGGACGAGAGAGAGGGAATGCAGGGGCTACTTGAAGTTAGAGAAAACAATCTCCATACTGATGATAGACACAAAATGCTGGAGTAACTCACGGTCCGGGAGCATCTCCCGAGAGAAGGAATGAGTGACGTCTTCGGGTGGAGACCCTTCTTCAAACCGTGAGACAGGGGAGAGGGAGTCTAGAGATATGGAAGGGTAAGGTGTGAAAGCGACGGATATGCTGGTTTACAACAAAAACACACACACACACACAAAGTGCTGGAGAAACTCAGCGTGTGGGGGCAGCATTACTGTAGAACATGGATAGATGAGGTTTCGGGTCGGGGACCCTTCTTCAGCATAAATCTCCGGGTTTCAGACCATTCTCTCCCTCCCTCCCTCCCTCCCTCCCTCGCTATCACCTCGCCGGCCGCGGACTGCAGCGATGCTACAGCGCTGCTTGAGGCGCTACCCCACTGAGCAAGGCGACAGGTTGACCGACCTACAAGGCAGAAAGCGAGCAATGAGCGAAGAACACCTTTGCCCGGTGCAGGGCGAGGAAGGGAGCTGACCCCCGGAGACCAGCGGTCCGCCTTGCCAACTATGTCCCGGAGACTTTCTGCAGACGGGGAGAGGAGAAGCTACTAAAGGCTGCTCGCTTTAACAGTGGTAGGTAACAGCATCTTGTAACCATTTCACATCGCTCCTTCTTTCCCCTTCGCTTCACCGAGGTATACAATAGTCTTCACCCTACCTCCGTGCGTTACCCCCGGCAGATCAACACAGAGATCACACACACTCACACTCACACACTCTCTCTCACACACACATATATGCACACATACTCTCTCACTCACACACATACATACACACTCAGATATATACACACACACACACACACACACACACACACACACATATATACACACACACATATATGCACACATACTCTCTCACTCACATACATATATACACACACACTCATATACACACACACATATACACGCACACACGTATACACACGCACATATATACACACGCACTCATATACACACACACACAATCACACACACACTCTCTCTCGCACACACACACACACACACTCAATCACACTCACTCACACACAATCACACACACATACACACACTCTCTCGCATACACACTCAATCTCTCACACACACACACACAATCGCATTCACACGCACACTCTCTCACACACACATTCACACACACACACTCTCTCACACACTCACACACACACTCACACAAACACACTCACTCACACACACTTATACACACACTCACTGATACACACGCACACTCACAGCACCGCACACACTCGACATATACACACACTCACTCACACACACTCTCTCACACACAGACACACCACACACACACACACACACACACACACAGCCACACACACAGCCACACCACACACACACAGACAACACACACACACACACACAAAGGTTTATTTGTACATCATAGTGTTTCAACAAACAACAAGCATACATATTATATAAGTTTCCCCTTTCCCCTGACACTCAGTCTGAAGAAGGGTCTCGACCCGAATCGTCCTTTCCTGCAGACATGCCGGCCCCCTGGATTACTCCAGCATGTTCGTGACTATCTACCATGTACATGCAGTCTGAAGAAGGGTCTCGACCCGAAATGTCACCCATTCCTGCCCTCCACAGATGCTGCCGGCCCCGCTATCCAACATGTTGTACCTATCTTTTCTATATAACAATACTTTGGATGTTTCATGTAAAACTGCATTGGTCGTTTTGTTTTTAATGATCATCGATTTTTATTTCGGAAAGTGTGTCATTGTACATTTGCAAACAGATACGTACGAAAAAAGATAGCGGTCGTTTTTGCATGTTGAATAAGTGGGCAGGTCACATTCAGTAAGCAGGGTCCACAATAAGTGGGCAGGTCACATTCAGTAAACAGGGTCCACAATAAGTGGGCAGGTCACATTCAGTAAACAGGGTCCACAATAAGTGGGCAGGTCACATTCAGTAAACAGGGTCCACAATAAGTGGGCAGGTCACATTCAGTAAACAGGGTCCACAATAAGTGGGCAGGTCACATTCAGTAAACAGGGTCCACAATAAGTGGGCAGGTCACATTCAGTAAACAGGGTCCACAATAAGTGGGCAGGTCACATTCAGTAAACAGGGTCCACAATAAGTGGGCAGGTCACATTCAGTAAACAGGGTCGCTGTGTGTAGTTCGCCGGGAGCCAACACAAAGCGCTGGAGTAACTCGGCGGCACCAGGCAGCATCTCCGGAGAAAATGAACAGGCGACCTTCCAGCTCGAGACCCTTCTTCAGACTGATTTCATAAGTTCACAGGTGATAGGAGCAGAATTGGGCCATTCGGCCCACCAAGTCCTGTCCGCCATTCAATCATGGCTGATCCAACTTTCCCTCTCAAGCCCATTCTCCTGCCTTCTCCACATCACCCCTGGCATTCGCACTAATTAAGAATCCATCTATCTTTGCCTTAGAAATATGAGGAGGGGGGAGGGGGTTGGGGGGGGGGGGGGGGGGTAGAGAAAGCTGCGAAGATGCCTCTGTTCCCATTTAGTTCCTCCAGTCTTTTCCTCAAGATTGAAGCACCAGCTTCAATATAAACTAAACTGGACCCTTTCCCTGCAGCAGAGGTGACACAGGTTCCATCCTGACCACGGGTGCTGTCTGTACGGAGTTTGCACGTTCTCCCCGTGACCAGCGTGGGTTTTCTCCGAGATCTTCGGTTTCCTCCCACACTCCAAAAACGTGCAGGTTTGTAGGTTGATTGGCTTGGTATGAATGTACATAGTCCCTAGTGTGTGTAGGATAGTGTTAGTGTGTGGGGATCGCAGGTCGGTGTGGACCCGGTGGACTGAAGGGGCTGTTTCCGCGCTGCAGCTCTAAACTAAACTAATCTAAACTAAATTAAACTTTCACTCCCCCCCCCCCCCCCACCACCTCTGCAGGGCTTAAGATGTGGTTCGATGCTAACCTGTCAACGTTGCCCAACGGTTCGATGCCCTGGGATCTGGGAGTGGGAGTGGGCATCAACACCACCCAGCTGGCTGCCCACGACGTGATGGTGGGGGTCTTGCTCACCCTCATCGATCTGGTCACCTTCCTGGGCAACACCGTGGTCTTCATCTGCCCGGCCGTGGAGAAGAGGCTGAGGACCGTCACCTATATGTTCATCATGTCTTTGGCCCTGGCAGATCTGCTGCTCGCTTGTCTCGTGATGCCCTTCAGGTAAGGAACGCACTCTAGAGTCATGGAGTGATACAGCGTGGCAACAGGCCCTTCGGCCCAACTTGCCCACACCGGCCAACTTGTCCCAGCTACACTAACTAGTCCCACCTGCCTGCGCTTGGTCCATATCCCTCCAAACCTGTCCCATCCATGTACCTAACTGCTTCTTAAACATTGGTATAGTCCCTGCCTCAACTAACTCCTCTGGCAGCTTGTTCCATACACCCACCACTCTCTGTGTAAAAAAGTTACCTCTCCGATTTTTGATTCCCCTGCCCTGGGTAAAACGCTGAGTGCTTTCACTCTATCTACGACCCTCATGATTTTACATGTCTTAGATCATTCCTCAGCCTCCTGCGCTCCATGGAATAAAGTCCTAGCCTGTCTAACCTTTCCCTATTATAGTTCAGGTCCTTGAATCTTTGTGACATCTAATAGCATCTTTCCACGAGCAGGCTGAACAAAACTGAACGTAATACTTCAAGTGTGTCCTCACCAATGCCTTGTAGAAGTCCAATATAACATCCAAAATTCTAATGCAACTACCTAACTGATGAAGATCAGGATGCCAAAAGCTTCCTTCGCAACCCGTGACTCCACTTTTAGGGAAGTAGGTAGTAGTACTAAGAAGACGCAAAGTGCAGGAGTAAATCAGCAGGTTCAGGCAGCATCTCTGGAGACTATGGAAAGGTGGCGCTTAGGGTCAGAGAGAGGTCCATAGGTGATGTTTCGGGTCAGGACCCATCTTCAGGTCTGAAGGGTTTCGACTCGAAACGTCACCCAGCTGGAAAGGGTTACAGGACATAGACGAGGATGTTGCCAGGACTCAACGGCTGGAGCTACAGGGAGAGGTTGTGCAGGCTAGGACTTTATTCCTTGGAACGTAGGAGGATGAGGAATGGTCAGATAGAGACGGATAAGATCATGAGATGAATATGCAGGGTAAATGCATGGTCTCTTGCCCAGAGTTGGGGAATCGAGAACCAGAAGACATTGGTTTAAGGTGTGGGGGGTAGAGATTTAATAGGAACCTGAGGGGCAGCTTTATTGCACAAAGGGTGGTGGGTGTATGGAACGAGCCGCCAAAGGAGGTAGTTGAGGCAGGGACTATCACAAAGTTTAAGCAACATTTGCCCAGTTACATGAATAGGAATAGGTTTAGAGGGATATGGGCCAAATGCCAGCAGGTGGGACCAGTGTAGATGGGGCATGTTGGTCGTTGTGGGCAGATTGGTCCGAAGGGCCAGTTTCCATGCCGTATGACTATGACTATGAGTCTATCAATGTTCGCCAGAGATGCAGACTGACCCGTTGTACTGCAGAACTATGTGTCTTTTTTGTAAACCAGCATCCACACTTCCTTGTGTCCACCATAGTACTGCTAGATCCCTCTTCTCCACCACACTCCACAGCGGCCGACCGTTCAATGTGAAGATCACATAATAGCCCATTACATAAGGGAGACACTTCACAAGCCACCTTTGGTTCGTATGACAATCACCTAGAATCTAAATCCTTCTTATGTACGGGTGTCAGAGGTTGTGGGGAGAAGGCAGGAGAATAGGATTGGGAGGGAGAGATAGATTAGCCATTATTGAATGATGGAGTAGACTTGATGGGCCGAATGGCCTAATTCTACTCCTATCACTTATGATCTTATGATCTTCTTATAAGGCCCCCATACATCAATGGAGACTGTTTTTATTCATACGATCTACCTCTGATCTGGTTTTGCGAAAATTCCTGTAAAATCCTCTCTCAACTTTTTCTGCACCTGGATAAATCCCCTTGGGTTGTCACGGTGGCACAGCGGTAGAGTTGAAGCTTTACAGCGCCGGAGACCCAGGTTCGATCCTGACTGCGGGTGCTGTCTGTACAGAGTTTGTGCGTTCTCCCTGTGAGCGCGTGGGTTTTCTCCGGGGTGCTTCGGTTTCCTCCCACACTCCAAAGACGTACAGGTTTGTAGGTTAATTGGCTTTGGTAAAATTGTAAATTGTCACTCGTGCGTGTAGGATAGTGTTAGTGTTCGGGGTGATCATAGGTCGGCACAGACTCGATGGGCGAAATGACTGTATCCACGCTCTAGCTCTTAATATATAACATCTAAAGTCACTGTCATATCATTATTGTTAAACCTGCCTCTGACCAAGCTTTTGATCATTGTCACGTGCCTATCAGTGATTTGGTTTCCATTATTCCATCTGTTTGCACTGTGTTGGAAGCACATTAAATGTGATGCGATTACAAGTTATTGCTGTAATAGGATTTCCATAAATGGCTGTTGCTGGTAATTCTCGGTCTCAGGAACATCCATTTACAATACGTTGCCTCAGGCAAACTCTCGTTAAGGATCACTCTCTGACTCTGCAGTCTAAAGCCCGAGTAAGGGTCCCGTGATGGTAATATGGTAATTCCTATCAAACAGCTATCCAATCAATTTGAAATCTAGGTTAGAAAATGCTGAGGCTCTATAAGGTGCTGGTCAGGCTGCATTTGGAGTACTGTGAGCAAATTTGGGCCCCATATCTGCGGATGGATGTGCTGGCTCTGGAGAGGAGGTTTACGAGAATGATTCCAGGAATGAGTGGGTTAGCATATGATGAGCATTTGACAACACTGGGCGTCTACTCGCTGGAGTTTAGAAGGTTGAGGGGAGACCTCATTGAAACTTACAGAATAATGAAAGGCATAGATAGAGTGGATGTGGAAAGGATGCTTCCACTGGTGGGAGAGTCCAGGACCAGAGGTCATAGCCTCAGAATTAAAGGACGCTCCTTTAGAAAGGAGATGAGGAGGAACTTCTCTATTCAGAGGGTAGTTAATTGAGGAACTAATTGTCACAGAGAGCTATGGAGACCAAGTCAGTAGATATTTTCAATGCAGAGAAAGACGATTTCTTGATTAGAACGTATGTCAAGGGTTATAGAGAGAAGGCAGGAAAATGGGATTAGGAAGCAGTGATCAACCATGATTGAGTGGGCCAAATGGCCAAATGGCCTAATTCTACTCCTATAACTTGTGAAAATTCTGGGCATATGGGGCAGAGAACCTATTCTCAAGATAGACACAAAGTGCAGGAGTAACTCAGCGGGGAAGGCAGCATCTCAGGTTGAAATGGGTAGGTAACATTTCAGGTCAGGACCCTTCTTTAAACCGATTTAGCGGGGAGGGGAAGTGGATGCAAAAAGAGAACAGGACAAATCAAGTCTGGAGACAGATTACCTCAGGCAGGGAAGGTCCCTGATAGGCTTATTGTTGGCTCGGGACAGTGCGATCCCAAGCGGGAAACCACATCCACAGTTCACAACAGTTCATAAAGTTTCCCTCTATACACTAATCTTGGTCAAAACGGCTGCAATGATCTTTAAATCAGTAAAACGATCAGAAATTGTAATCTAAACTACATTATAAAAATGCATGCACTGAGAGGACCAGAGGCAGAGACAGAGAGCTCAGCTGGTCCCGAGCTGATGCATCAAGCGACCTTATCTCTTTCAGAACACGTCACGACTCATTGCCTAAATCCAACATCTTCAAATTGCACTGATCAAGGCGCCAGCATTTTCACAAAAAAAAATTACAATGCAATTTTCTCGTGGAGGAGAATAAAAAAAGTGTTGAACAGTGAGTAAAAGACGATAAAATAGAAGATTGAAACGGTAAACCCATTGGGTGACGGGTTAATGCACTCGTTTAAGACACAATTAAACCCTGTTGTCCAATTATCTTTCCGCTGTTATGGATGAGGTTTTGGGACGAGGTCGTCTTTTCTGGGTTAGTAAACTCAGTAGATTTGCATTTAAATTGAATTTTATCCGAAATGGCAGATGGAACTCAATCCACACAAATAAGCGGAGCAAACAGAGCAAAGGAATGTACAATTAGTGATCGGTATAAAACATAGAACATAGAACATTACAGCACAGGTCAGGTCTTTAAATCCATCATGTTTGACCCAACCACGAAGGCCAATTTCAACTCATCCCATGTGCCTGCAATAGGTTCATCTCTCTATTCCCTGCCTATTCATAGTCATAGTCATAAGGTGTAGAAACAAGTTTTTCAGCCCAACTTGCCCACGCCGATCAACTTGTCCCATCTACGCTGTTCCACCTGCCTGCATTTGACCCATATCCCTCTAAACCCGTCCAAAATATTCCTATCTTTGATCGGACTTTACTGGCTTTACCTTGCCCTTAACGTTATTTACATCATTCCCTTTATCATGTATCTGTACACTGTGGATGGCTCGATGTTAATCATGTATTGTCTTTCCGCTGACTGGTGATCCGTATCTTACATCGGACGTCGGACTTACATCACCCCGGGGAGCGGGCCTGAACATCGGGCCGCCCGTAGCGGCAACTGCAGGGGGCTCGGGGAGGCCCCGACCACGGGGAACAGTGGGGAACATTGGGAAGAGACTGACTTTGGTGCCTTGCCTCACAGTGGGAAATTTTGATCCTGCTGTGGGGGGATGTTTTATGTTGAATTCTATCTACTCCATGTTGTGCTCTTTATTTTTACTATATGGCTGTATGGTGATTTAATTTCACTGTACCAATTGGCACATGTGACAAATAAATGCATCTTATCTTATCTTATCTCAAAGGTGTGAGATGAGTTTAAATGTAATTAGTCAACTGAGCTTTGTAAAGGGGTGCAGAGATGAATACCTAGGATGCGGCCCGGATTAAACTATCGACTATAAGGAGATGTTGGACAAAATTGGAATGATTTCTCTGGAACATCGGAAGTTGTGGGTTAAGACCTGATAGAAGTGTATAAAATTACGTGACGCACGGATAGGCTATACGTTTAAGAAAGAACTGCAGATGCTGGAGAAATCGAAGGTAGACAAAAATATCAGCAGCGTGGAAATTCGCAGCGTGGAAATATCAAAGACATAACATAACATAACTTAGAAACACAGAAAATAGTAAGATTAAATGAGAACTTACCAGTTTGAAGTTTGATCGTTATTTTATGAGGAGTTACGATGAGGGATTACGTGAAGAAGACCCCGCATGGTGCATGCTCGGCATACTTCAAAGCAGCGGCGTGAAAAACACAGAACCAATAGCCGGAGTAAGATAGTAAGGCTTACATAGACTAGAACTACCAGATGATCATTTATATTATGAGGGTTGGGAGTGGAGGGCACGTAATCCCTCATCGTAACTCCTCATAAAATAACGATCAAACTTCAAACCGGTAAGTTCTCATTTAATTTTACTATTTTACTTCGGAGTCACGTGAGTGACTACGTGAAGATTTTGAAGCTCTGCGATTTTCATTCCGTAGATCATTCCATACGACACACTGCTTGAGTTTACACAGTAGTGAGTAAATAATATATATTGCTTGAAATTATGCAATAAATATTTTAATATTTTAATAATAATAATAAAAATAAAATTAATAACCCCTCTATCCAAGGGGAAATTACAACAAATGATATGCAACAAAGCAAACAATTTGAACAGAACCCAACACAGCATGTGCAACCCTGGCACTGTGACAACAGGTTTATCATAAAATCTAGAAAAGTTCCTCTTTAAACCATCCTGCGGTCTCCAGAATTTGGTCGAGCGGCATGTCCTGCACCTTTGCCGCGGACATTGATACCGCCCTTGTGGAGTGAGGTTTAAACACATCAGTGTCTACTCCAGTTAATCCAGAACCTGTTTATCCGTCTAGAAATAGTTTGTACTGTCACTTTTTTATATTTTTCTTGTGGGTAATGAACATTGGTGTCTCACAATCTCGGAGACTCTTAATTCAATATATATTAAATCAGATGCTTAACCACACACAATGTTTAGTTGACAGAGTATGTCTTAAAGATTACATTGGTTCCAGCCTTTCTTGGCTTGCTTTGCTTGCTTAGATCATTGACATAAAACGGCATTTAATCTACAGACAACTGCATACAATGTAACCGCAACATTTGTAATGTTTGTACACAATGTGCTGATATTAATGTCATCAGCATAACCACTTTAAATATTGACTTCTGAAAAGACAGTGACGTAATTGGAGTCCATTGCCGAAGCAATGTGAGAACTATACTGACATCCCAGATTTCTGCATATCTAGGTTTGGTGGGATTTTATTAAAATTCCTCTCATAAATTGGGATATTAACGGATGAGACCCGATAAATTGTCGTTCTAAAAATTGTCCTAAATAGGAGGACAAAGCACTCCGAGCTCCATTAATGTTATTAGAACTCAAGTGCAACATAGCAAGGAACTCCAATACATCCGATATGTTTGCAGTATGATAAAATATATCTGATGGTATACAAAAGATTTCCCATTCCTTATATGAAACATATATTGTTTCTTAGTGCTATATCTCCAAGCTGCAGTTATGACATCCATGGTCCTATAGTAACATAGACGACATTTCCCATTCAGAACCTGCAAATTAACAATTAATACGGTCATGTAATGGATGACTTCTGCTGTTACTGGGTTGTACCAACAATTACTGCCTGTCCACCCCTGAATTTTGTAAGATTTGTCATGAATGTCTGAATCATCATTCTGAGCACCAATGGGAACAATCGCTACGTAGTAATGGTCCCTATATAAGGGACATATCAGATATTAAACTGATAAGAACAGATACTACACTTGATCTTAGCCAAAGGCCGAGAAGCAATACCAGTTTGGAACCAGCAAACGCTGCGGCGGAGACTTGCTCTATTTTGGTGACACATTGCTTAATCAGGCAAAATGGCGAAAACATAAAAGACTATACTTCCCCAATGTAGCGAGAATGCATCCACCGCTAATGCTCCAGCGTCTGGCTCCCATGAGACACATTTAGACCACTGGAGATTTAATCCAGACACAACATATCAACATTTGGTACTCATACTGTCTGACAATCTTTTTTAAACTTTTTGAATTTTAACATTCATTCTGTATTGTCATTGAACTTTCGTGATCTGTTGTCTTACCACGATATTATCTTCTCCCACAGCTGTGGTATTGTCTACTCGTAATCGAACATGTAAGTTCTTTATTGTAAAACAAACAGCTATCAATGCATAAAACGCCCCCAATTACTCCAAATAATTCATACCACGTGTTTGGAGAATTAATCGTCTTGGACAGCCCATCGACCACCACAACTGGTGTCGCTGTCCTTGGCTCCCCATCCGAGAGCACTCCCATCAGTCTGTAATACCACTAAAGACTACTGAACAAGCACATTTTTACTTCTAGTAACTTGTGCAACATTGAGAATCCATCATTGCAATTCAGCTCAACCTTTTTAGTTGGTAACTGCATGGACCTAATCAATGACCTGCACGCTTTTTTTGCTTATTCTCTGGTCTTTACAGACTTTGATCACTTTACTTTACCACTATCACTTTACCAGTAACCGTAGCTACTTCTTGGATGGTGGGATAATGTTTTTTTTACCAAGACAAGTACAGGCATTTGTAACATCCCCAACCTTAATTGTTGGTAAAGTGTATTAATGACAAACCCCAAATAATCAATTGTTTGGGATGCCTGTAACTTACATGTTGTTTGGATGTACATAACCTTAGCCTTTCAATAGGCTTATGGTTGCTGAACCCAGTTCTTCAGCTGTCTTCCATTTACAATTAACATATCCTCTAGATAAAATTACAATGTGATTCTGAGCCCTCATTAACACCAGTGCTGGTTTCAATAATTGTGTGAGCAATCTGAGGGCTGAATGTAACCCATTAGGTCATTCCTTCAACCGACCCATCCAATTAATTTAAGTACCTGAATAATAAGGCATCTTTTTTAGGTCTAATAGTAGCCATATAGCAGCCTTGTGATTACAACTTTGTTACAGTTTTGACGTGTACTTTTTTAAATGCCTATACTGAACTATAATTTTAAGTTTGTGAGTCCCAGAATGACTCAGCAACCCCCATACTTGTGTCTGGGATATATTATCTCTACCTGACGAGTTCCTGGTACATTCAAACACCAAGCCGATCAGATTTAATGCAGAATTACAAAACAATTGTAATCTTACAACCAACCAGAGGTTGTTTCCCAGAAATTCCATGTGTGATGGAATGACGTTTCTGTACTTCCGTAAATGAACCGGAAGATCTCCTTCTCTTAATATAGGGGTTCGTATTCAACCTGTTTGTTTTCTCAAAGCAGGGAAGAGAAGTTTTATAAGGCAAATATCCTAAATTGTTTGGGCAGTTTTTCATCAATCATAAATCTAGTTATAGCTTGCCCACATAATCCTGCATTTTTAGGGTATAATGTTAGCCAAATGGCAATTTTCATCATACAATTGGGTTTGAATATGCATTACAGAGTAACGCAAGCATGTCTTAAAAGTATCGGACATTATCGACCCATGTATGTCTTCCCCAAATGCAGTGATGCCAACTGAATATCAGCTAGAGGACATGCTGGAACACATTTCCTGTCCTCGCATCGTTACACTCATGGGTGCCCAATTACTGAGTTACTGTTGGCACCCTGAGCGAGG
Source organism: Okamejei kenojei (assembly GCA_035221665.1). NCBI lineage: Eukaryota > Metazoa > Chordata > Chondrichthyes > Rajiformes > Rajidae > Okamejei > Okamejei kenojei. Next base: position 184,405,174 of record CM069131.1, on the reverse strand, counting down.
CACAATAGATGGGTGTTTTATATATTTTTTACTGTTTCAGTCATAACAGTTTCTTGGAGTAGGTGAGAAACCAAATAATGTTGGCCGCCAGGTTCATCCATAGCCTCACCAGTCCATACCGATATAGCAAAACGGTGCTACATCGGAAACACCCGGAGCGTTTCTATTGTGCTCTGGTGTATACACATAAGTAGGGACACCAGCTTCAGGGTCAGTCTACCCTGGTACTCCCGAGTCTTTGCTCTAGACAAAAAAAAGGCACTGGTGAATGAGATTCTCATTTTTCATAGGCACCATACTCAGTGTATGGAAACTCCTTTCGGAGCCTGCCTTAGAATCTCATGGGTCTTAAAACTCTTAATTGTTTAGAATTTTGAGCATTTTATCTTGCTCTAAATACTTCATCCAGACCTATGTAAGGCACTGGTGAATGAGATTCTCATTCTTTATAGGCACCATACTCAGTGTATGGAAACTCCTTCGGAGCCTGCCTTAGAATCTCATGGGTCTTTAGAACCCTTGACTGATTAGAATTTGGAGCATTTTATCTTGCTCTAGGGATCTCATCCAGACCTAACCAAGGTACTGGAGAATCAGAATCCCATTTTCATAGGCACCATACTCTGCGTATGGAAACTCCTTTGGAGCCTGCCTTACAGGAAGACATACCTGGGTCAAGAACCCTTGACTAATTCAAGTGTGGAGCATTTTCTCCATTTCCAGCCTCTCCCACATTCTTGTCCTCCCTTGGGGGAAGAGTTACCTCTTTACTGTTTTGTATTTGTGCATAAACCATATATGTTTAAAATTGTAATTCTGACAGGCACATTCTGCTTGCAGAATATTTGTATTAACTTCAGTATCACACAGGGTTATATATATTTCCATAAAGAAAACTGCATCTGGTAACATATACTCAGAGCAGACTTTATTTTACAATTACTGGGTATTTGGAGCCGGCATTTAGCGCAGCCTTTATCTCCAAACCCGATCTAAATAGCGGTAAATAGCGGGAGCCGGCTTTTAAAGCAGCCCTTATCTCCCGATCCGATCTAAATCGGAAACTGCGGTTCCAGGGCGTTCTATTCAATTACCACAGTTTAAAAATACATTCACTCTAGCTGGCTCCGTATTTCGAGCCAGAGTTACAGAGTTTTTTTAAAAATTTCAAAATACATCAGCGCTCTAGCTGGCTCTGCAGACTTACAGAGTTTAAACCCACCAGCAAGAAAGTTCAACAGCGACTTACCTGCGGGTTAAAGTTACGCTGGTGGGAGCTGCGCTCTCCACCCTGTCGGAGCTTCACATGCGTCAACGTAATGCCGAGCATGCGCCAGGCGGGGCTTCTTCACGTAGTCACTCACGTGACTCCAAAGTAAAATAGGTGCAGGAGTAGGTCATTTGGCCCTTCGGGCCAGCACCACCAATGTGCTGGTGAATTGTTCATCCAAAATCAGCACCCCGTTCCTGCTTTCTCCCCATATTCCTTGATTCCTTTAGCCCTAAGAGCTCTTGAATACATCCAGTGAATTGGGCTCCACTGCCTGCTGTGGCAGAGAATTCCACAGATTCACAACTTTGAAAAAGTTTGTCCTCATCTCAGTCCTAAATTGCCTTCCCCAAGGGGTAAACATAGAAACATAGAAACATAGAAATGAGGTGCAGGAGCAGGCCATTCGGCCCTTTGAGCCTGCACTGCCATTCAATATGATCATGGCTGATCATCCAACTCAATATCTTGTACCTGCCTTCTCTCCATACCCCCTGATCCCTTCAGCCACAAGGGCCACATCCAACTCCCTCTTAAATATGGCCAACAAACTGGCCTCAACTACCTTCTGTGGCAGAGAATTCCACAGATTCACCACTCTCTGTGTGAAAAACGATTTTCTCATCTCGGTCCTAAAAGACTTCCCCCTTATCCTTAAACTGTGACCCCTTGTCCTGGACTTCCCCAACATCGGGAACAATCTTCCTGCATCTAGCCTGTCCAACCCCTTAAGAATTTTGTAAGTCTCTATGAGATCACCCCTCGATCTTCTAAATTCCAGCGAGTACAAGCCGAGTCTATCCAGTCTTTCTTCATATGGAAGTCGTGCCATCCCAGGAATCAGTCTGGTGAACCTTCTCTGTGGCAAGAATGTCTTTCCTCAGATTAGGAGACCAAAACTGTACGCAATACTCCAGGTGTGGCCTCACCAAGACCCTGTACAACTGCAGTAGAACCTCCCTGCTCTTGTACTCAAATCCTTTTGCTATGAATGCCAACATACCATTCGCTTTCTTCACAGCCCGCTGCACCTTCATGCGTACTTTCAATGACTGGTGTACCATGACACCCAAGTCTCGCTGCATCTCCCCTTTTCCTAATCGGTCACCATTCAAATAATAGTCTACCTTCCTGTTTTTGCCACCAAAGTGGATAACCTCACATTTATCCACATTATACTGCATCTGCCATGCATTTGCCCACTCACCCAGTCTGTCCAAGTCATCCTGCAGCCTCCTAGCATCCTCCTCACAGCTAACACTGCCCCCCAGCTTCGTGTCATCCGCAAACTTCGAGATGTTGCATTTAATTCCCTCGTCCAAATCATTAATGTATATTGTAAATAGCTGGGATCCCAGCACTGAGCCTTGCGGCACCCCAGTAGTCACTGTCGGCCATCCTGAAAAGGATCCGTTCGCTCATACTCTTTGCTTCCTGTCTGCCAGCCAGTTCTCTATCCACATCAATACTGAACCACCAATACCGTGTGCTTTAAGTTTGTAAAGTTTAAAGGCAATGTGCAATCCAAGTGTTTTTTTTCATTTTATTTTACACAGCGGGTTGGTGAGTGGCTGGAACGCTGTTAGGGGTGGTGGTGGATGGATATAGGATACTGGCATTTAAGAGACTTTAGGATAGGCACAGGCAGGGAATGGAGGGATATGGACTATATGAAGGCTGAGAAGAGTTGGTCTTGGTATCATGCTCGGCACAAACATGGTGGGCCTAAAGGCCTGTTGCTGTGCTGTACTGTTCGATGTTCTATCTACAGAGTTATACTGATCACATGCAAGAAGAGGAGTATAGTTAAGGTCATAAAGATTAGGAATGGAATTAGGCCATTCGGCCCATCAAGTCTACTCCGCCATTCAACCATGGCTGATCTATCTCTCCCTCCTAACCCCATTCTCCTGCCTTCTACCAATAACCTCTGACACCCCTACTAATCAAGAATCTATCTATCTCTGCCCTAAAAATATCCACTGACTTGGCCTCCACATCCTTCTGTGGCAAAGAATTCCACGGATTCACCACCCTCTGATTAAAGAAATTTCTCCTCAGCTTCCTTAAAGAACGTCCTTTAATTTTGAGGCTATGACCTCTAGTTCTAGGCTCTCCCACTAGTGGAAACATTCTCCTCACATCCATTCTACCCAGGCCTTTCAGTTTAACCTGGCGCCTGTTCAATACGGTCATTGATGTGAATATTTATTCAAGAGAGAGCTATAATTAGCTCTTAGGACTAACGGTATCAAAGGATATGGGGAAAAAGCAGGAATAGGATACTGATTTAGGATGATCAGCCATGATCATATTGAATGGAGGTGTTGGCTCAAATGATTTATTTTCTATGTTTTTATGAACCCATTGGCGAGTGTGAGTTGAGGGAGTTCTGACTTGTCTGTAACCGGGGCAGCACAGTGGCTCAGCGGTAGATTTGCTGCCTTACACCGCTTACAGTGCCAGAGATGAGGGCTCGATCAGGACTACGGCAGCTGTCTGCACGTAGTTTGTACGTTCTCCCCTATGTTCATAAGGATAATGGTGAAATTGGCCCATCGAGTCTACTCCGCCATTCAGTCATGGCTGATCTATCTCTCCCTTCTAACCCCATTCACCTGCCTACTCCCATAACCTTCTTCTTCTTTCGTGTGGCGTGCACAGCCTAAAGTTGGTGAACAACTTGTTCTATTTGATCTTCTGTGTGTGCACGTCGAGATGATTGCATTAGTCGAAACAGGGCGGACCACGTGAAGGTTGCAATCTTCCACCCCTCCCCATAACCTCTGACACCCGCACTAATTAAGAATCTATCTATCTATGCCTTAAAAATATTCACTAACGTGGCATCCACAGCCTTCTGTGGCAAAGAATTCCACGGTATAAAATGTAAATTGTGGATAGCGTTAGTGTGCTGGGATCACTGGTTGGCACCGACTCAGTGGGCCGAAGGGCCTGTTTCAGTGCTACATCTCTAAACTAAACAAAACTGCGGTGGCCTCTGGTTTGAAGTATGACTAAATCTTCTGCCAATCTTCCCTGGAATTGGGAAGCCTGATTGAAGGAACCTGTGTGAGAGTTACTGGATTGATTTTTGCCCACTCATAATGGCTTGAATTTTACAGACAGCTCGGAAGAAATACAGCTGACCAATCATAACAACTTCATGTCGACCAATGTCAATGAAAAAGGGCACTGCAAGGCAGAGTGAAATGTAACAACAAGCATTCCCAAGTCGTTTTATCAGACGCACATCAAATGACAACGTTCCTCAGGCAATATTAATTTTGCAGAACTGCCAGAGATATCAGCTCACATTGTTTCAGCAGCGTGGGCATTTCAAGGAAAATTAGAGCACACCAAAGCTTCTATTTCCTTAGAAGGCTTCGGAAGATCGACATGTCCCCTACAACCCTCACGAACTCCTACAGAGGCGCCATAGAAAGCAATTTAACGGGATGCATCACAACTTGGTTTGGGAACCGCTCCGTCCAAGACTGCAAGAAATTGTAAGGAATTGTGGACCATCACACAAACTAACCTCCCTTCCATTGACTCCATTTACACCTCACGCTGCCTCGGCAAAGCCAGCAGCACAATGAAGGGAGAGTTGCACCCTGCCCACTCCCTCTTCCCCCATCAGGCAAAGGGTAGAGAAGTGTGAAAACGCACACCTCCAGATTCGGGGACAGTTTCTTCCCAGCTGTGATCAGGCAACTGAGCCATCCTACCAGAACCAGAGAGCAGTGCTGAACTACTATCTACCTCTTTGGTGACCCACGCATTATTCTTGATCGATCTTTGCTGGCTTTACCTTGCACTAAAGGTTATTCCACTATCATGTATCTATACACTGTAAATGGATCGATTGTAATCATGTGTCGTCTTTCTGCTGACTGGTTAGCACGCAACAAACGCTTTTCACTGTACCTCGCTACACGTGACAATAAACTAAACTGAGACTGAGGTCTCGATAGAGTCTGAAGAAAGGTCTCGACCCGAAACGTCACCCGTTCCTTCTCTCCAGAGATGCTGCCCGTCCTGCTGAGTTACACCAGCATTTTTTTGTCTATCTCCGCAGCAAGATTGGATGTGAGCCCTCTAATTACTGTTTATTATGTTGCCTGACATCCACCACCATTCCACCCGCCCAAACTAATAACATCACCCATACCAGTCACCCAAACCTGTCGTGATACTCCAGTGTCTCGACCCCATAACACCCTGATACCCCACTCTCTCCAAAGGTGCACCAAATACCCCAAGAAGGCGGTGGAAGCCAAGTCAGTGGATATATTTGGCAGATATTAATAGATTCTTGATTAATACGGGTGTCAGAGGTTATGGGGTGAAGGTCGTAAGGTCATAAAGTCAAGTGATGGGAGCAACATTAGGCCATTCTGTGGCAAAGAGTTCCACAGATTCACGACCCAGAAATTCCTCCTCATCTCCTTCGTAAAAAAACACCAATTTATTTTAAGAGGCGATGACCTCTGGTGAATCTGTGGAATGTGCAGAGATAGGTAGATTCTTGATTAGTACGGGTGTCAAGGGTTTTGGGGAGCAGGCAGGAGAATGGGGTTAGGAGGGAGAGATAGATCAGCCACGATTGAATGGCGGAGTAGAATTGATGGGCCGAATGGCCTAATTCTGCTCCTCTCACTTATGAACTTATTAATCAAGCCTCCAACTGCTTGTTCTGTACCTCCTTCCCACCAAACCTGGGGAACCCAGTGAATGGCAGGGCTCTGGGAAGTGTTGTGGAGCTGAGGGATCAAGGAGTGCAGATACATATTTCCTTGAAAGTGGCATCACAGAGAGATAGGGTCAAAAAGGTTTTCTGCACACTTTGGCCTTCACCCGTCAGATTATGGAGTGTAGAAGTTGGGGGGGGTCCTGTTACAGTATTACAAGACATTGGTAAGGCTGCATTTAGTATTTGGCTCTCGACTTGTCAACTGTATATTAGCTAATATAGTGAGCGAAAACACAAACTGCTAATCAGCAAAAAAAAAATCCAGCATGCTGTTTTTTATTATCTTCCAATCCACGGCAATACGCAGTGTTTATTAAGTCCTGATATAGGACCTTTCTGTGACCTGTGTGGATTTTCTCCGAGGTCTTGGTGTAAATGTCAAATTGTCCCTAGTGCGTGCAGGGGTAGCGTTAGTGTGTGGGGATCGCAGGTCGGTGCGGACTCGGTGGGCCGAAGGGCCTGTTTCCGCACTGCATCTCTGAACTAAACTAAACTAAACTATGGTGGCCTCTGGCCTGAAAGATTTAGGTCTGACTATGACGGATTGACACCATTGACAACCTGGCCTGCTCTTCCTTTTCCAGCATTATCTATGAGGTGACAGGGATGTGGATGTTCGGCCACCAGTTCTGCAAGGTGTGGATCTCCTTTGACGTGATGTTCTGCACGGCCTCCATCGTAACCCTGTGCTTCATTAGCCTGGACCGCTACTGCTCGGTGGTGACTCCGTACAACTACCCCAAGAGGATGTCTCGCAAAAGGTCAGTGAAGCCCCTTTCAACCTAAGATTGGGGAGAAGGCAGGAACGGGACACTGATTGTGGATGATCGGCCATGATCACATTGAATGGCGGGGCTGGCTCGAAAGGCCAAATGGCCTACTACTGCACCTATTGTCTATTGTCTATAAAATGTTGGAGTAACTCAGCGGGACAGGCAGTATCTCTGGAGAGAAGGAATGGGTGATGTTTTGGGTCGAGACCCTTAGTCCGAAGAAGTGACTCGACCCTGAACGTTACCCATTCCTTCTCTCCAGAGACCCTGCCTGTCCCGCTGAATTACTCCAGCTTTTTGTGTCTATCTTCGGCTTAAATCAGCACCTGCAGTTCCTTCTTACACAAGCCGTTTCAACCTGCTGCTAACCCTGTCGGTGAGGGTGGACCTCATTGAAACTTGCCGAAGTTTAGTTTATGTTTAGTTTTTAGTTTATGATACAGTGTGGAAACAGGCCCTTCGGCCCACCGAGTCCGCACCAACCAGCGATCTCCGCACACTAACAATATCCTACACATGCTAGGGACAATTTACAAATTTTATCGAAGCCAATTAACCTAAAAACCTGTACGTATGAGTGGGAGGAAATCGGAGCACCCAGAGAACACCCACACAGGTCACAGGAAGAACATACAAACCCCGCTCAGGCAGCGCCCACAGTCAAGATCGAACCCGGGTCACTGGTGCCGTAAGGCAGCAACTCTACCGCTGCGCCACCTTGCAACCCAATGTGGAGAGGATGTTTCCACTATTGGGAGAGTCTAGGACCAGAGGCCATAGCCCCAGAATTAAAGGACGTTCCTGTAGAAGGGAGATGAGGAGGAATTTCTTTAGTTTAGAGGGTGGTGAATCTGTGGAATTAATTGCCACAGAAGGCTGTGGAGGCCAAGTCAATGGATATTTTTAAGGCAGAGATAGATAGATTCTTAACTAGTGCAGACGTCATGGATTATTTGGAGAAGGCAGGAGAATGGGGTTGAGAGTGAGAGATAGATCACTAGATCAGTGATGATTGAATGGGGGTGTAGTCTTGATGGGCCGAATGGCCTAATTCTGCTCCCAGAACCAATGAACTTATGAAAGCCACCTCTAGGTAATTCAGAGACACTGGAGGCTGTAGATGCTGGAACCGGTAGCAATGAGCAACGTGCAGGAGGGACTCAAGAGCAGCATATGTGGGGAGAAAGGCTAGGTCAATGTTTTGCGTGGCCCGATGCAGGGTTTCGAAACATCAACCATTTATTTTCCCTCTGCAGTTGCTGCTCAACCGCTGTTCATCCAGCTGATTGTTTTTGTATTTAGTAATTCAGAGTCTTTCTCAGTCTTCTTCCTCACTAATAACAACTCACAGTATTGAGCACTGATGCTCGAGGGCCATTTTGGTGCAATGCTTTACATCCATACAATTCTACCACATAGGACACAACACAACATGTCTTAGAAACATAGAAAGTAGGCGCAGGAGTAGGCCATTCGGCCCTTCGAGCCAGCACCCTCCTTTCAATATGATCATGGATGATCATCCAACAGTACCCCTTTCCTGCTTTTTCCCCATATCCCATGATTCTGTTAGCCCTAAGAGCTATATCTAACTCTCTCTTGAAAGAGTCCATGTCCTGTCATGATCTAGGAAGTAAGCCTATCGCCACCTCCATTTACTTATATCCAGCAATTCATTTCATAATTGCCGAAAATGTTAATTCCCCTCCCCATTCCCACACTGACCTTTCTGCCCTGGGCCTCCTCCACTGTTAGAGTGAGGCACAGCCCAAATTGGAGGAATAGCATCTCATATTTTGCTTGGGCAGCTTACACCTCCAGCGGTATGAGTATTGAGTTCTCTAACATCAAGTAAGCCTTGCTTTCCCCTCTCTCTCTGCCTCTCCCCCACCCTAGTCGTCGTACTAGTTTCACCGTTTCACTTGTTAGTTTCACTCGTTATCACCTTCCCCACAGCCAACAATGGACCATTGTGGGTTCCACCTTTAACCATATAACCATATAACAATTACAGCACGGAAACAGGCCCTCTCGGCCCTTCCAGTCCATGCCGACCATTTGTTTTCCCCTAGTCCCATCTACCTGCACTCAGACCATACCCCTCCATTCCCTTCACGTCCATATACCTATCCACTTTACTTTTAAATGTTAAAATCGATCCTGCCTCCACCACTTCTGCTGGAAGCTCATTCCACACAGCCACCACCCTCTGAGTAAAGAAGTTCCCCCTCACGTTACCCCGAAACATCTGTCCCTTAATTCTCATGTCATGCCCTCTTGTTTGAATCTTCCCTACCCTCAATGGGAAAAACGTATCCACGTCAACTCTGTCTATCCCTTTCATCATTTTAAAGACCTCAATCAAGTCCCCCCTTAACCTTCTGCGCTCCAAAGAATAAAGACCTAACTTGTTCAACCTTTCTCTGTAACAGAGTTGCTGGAACCCTGGCAACATTCTAGTAAATCTCCTCTGTACTCTCTCTATTTTGTTGACATCCTTCCTATAATTAGGCGACCAAAATTGTACACCATACTCCAGAATTGGTCAATTGGTCTTTCCTTGATCATCGTTGCTCACGTTGATTTGTCCTTTGCGTACCTTTCGTTCATTTGTTCTTTGTACCTCTTCATACCTGTATTTGCCCTCTCCCCCAACTCTGAGTCTCCACCCAAAACGTCACCTCTTTTTCTCCACAGATGCTGCCTGACTCGCTGAGTAACTCCAGCTTTTCGTGTCTATCTACTGGAAAGGACAGTGTTCAATGAATTAATAAGTACTTTGGACACTGATATGTGATGTATTAATAAGAACATTGAACACTGATTAATGATGTATTAATCTTATCATGTATCTGTACACTGTTGATTACTCGGTTATAATCATGTATCGTCTTTCTGTGGCTGGTTAGCACGCAACCAAAAGCCTTTCACTATACCTTGGTACACGTGACAATAAACTGAACTAAACTAAACTCAACTCAACTCAACTCAACTCAACCAAACTCAACCAAAGCAAACCAAACCAAACCAAACTAAACTAAACTAAACTAAAATTAATATAATGAACACTGCATTCCGTGAAGTGATGGACCCAATTGTAAATGCATTGGAACTATATTGGATACAAGGTGTTTGATTATTTTAAAACTGTGTAAGAGAGGGGCAGTGAATGCCTGGGGCTTTCTGGTTTGGGAAAGATGAGCAAAGAGCAATGGGGAATTCCTCGGACCTGACAATATTAGTTTAGTTTAGTTTCGAGCTATTGCATGGAAACAGGATCTTCAGCCCACCAAATCCGCGCCGGCCACATCAACACCATCCTACACACCAGGGATCATTTTACCATTTTTAACAAACCAATTAGCCTACAAACCTGTATGCCTTTGGAGTGTGGTAGGAGGAAACTGGAGCACCCGAAGAAAACCCACGCAGGTCACCGTGAGAACGTACAAACAAGAATGTACCAATTTCCCTCCAGGGATGAATAAAGTTCTATCGTATTGTAGCGTATCATTGAAAATAGGTGCAAGAGGAGGCCATTCGGCCTTTCGAGCCAGCACCGCCATTCATTGTGATCATGGCTGATCGGCCCCTATCAATAACCCGTGCCTGCCTTCTCCCCATATCCCTTGATTCCACTAGCCCCTAAAGCTCTATCTAACTCTCTCTTAAATCCATCCAGTGACTTGGGCTCCACTGCCCTCTGTGGCAGGGAATTCCATAAATTCACAACTCTCTGGGTGAAAAAGTTTTTTCTCACCTCAGTCTTAACTGACCTCCCCTTCATTCTAAGACTGTGGCCTCTGGTTCTGGACTCGCCCAACATTGGGAACATTTTTCCTGCATCTAGCTTGTCCAGTCCTTTTATAATTGTATATGTTTCTATAAGATATCCCCTCATCCTTCTAAACACCAGTGAATACAAACCTAGTCTTTTCAATCTTTCCTCATATGACAGTCCCGCCATCCCAGGGATCAATCTCGTGAACCTACACTGCACTGTATTGTATGGTATTGTAAATAACTTTTTGAGAAATGTATGCATAATGTTCTCAGGAGATGGGCATTGGGAGTGGTTACCTCCCAGTTCAACTCCAGGCAAATCTTTCCCACCACCTACAATCACAATCAACTTACAAGATTGGACTCCAGAGATTGCTAGGAGTTGCCGAGTGAGACCACAACATAACGATCCCATGTTAAGAAGCACCAAATGCATCCTTCATTAAACTTGTGCAGCCGGAGTTAGCTGTCAATAGGAAAATTTAATGTAAAATTAATAATTGGCAGTCAACACCCCCTCCTCGGATAGTCCATTCTGCCGTGTTGCCATAGACGGCTGTAGAGACCAAGTGACTGGGTATCTTTAAGGCGCAGATAGATACTGTAGATAGTTGATTGGTAAGGGTGCCAAGGATTATGGGGAGAAAGCAAGAGAATGGGGTTGAGAGGGAAAGATAGATTACCCATGATTGAAAAGCGAAATAGACTCAAAGGGGGCAGAATGGGCCACTTCTATGACTTATGAACATGAGTTTAGGAACTGCAGATGATGGTTTACACGGAAGATAGACACAAAAACCTGGAGTAACTCAGAGGGACGGGCAGCACCTCTGGAGAAAAGGAATAGGTGACGTTTCAAATCAAAACCTTTCTTCAGGCCTGTTGTCAGGCCATCAGTCCTGATTTCGTCTGAAAAAGGGTCTCAAACAGGCGTCACCCAACCTTCTTCGCCAGAGATGCTGCCGTTGAGTTACACCGGCACCTGTTGTCCTTTTCTGATATCCTTGTTGTTGTTGTTACAGATGTATCATAATGGCTGTGACCATTTGGGTCTACTCGTCCCTGATCTCCTTCCTGCCAGTGATGCAGGGCTGGAATGAGATACCTGGCATCCACTTCGACGCGGGCACGGAGTGCGTCTTCGTGACCAACTGGACATTCGCCATCGTGGCGTCAGCATTGGCCTTCTACATCCCCTTCCTCATCATGTGCTGTATGTATTTCTTCATCTACCGGGCTTCCCGGCTAAAGGCCACCAGGATCATGTCCCAGACTCTGGACCTCCACTACCACCCCGACAGCAGGCGTCCCAACAACCTGCAGCTGGAGAACAAGGCCACCAGGACCATGAGCATCATCATCTCCGTCTTCGTCTTGTGCTGGCTCCCCTACTTTGTCCTCAACGTTTGGCTGGCGGTGCACGGCTCCGAGGAGACCAGCGATGTCGTGGTCCACGTCTTCAAGGTGATAACCTGGCTGGGCTACTGCAACTCCACCATCAACCCCATGCTCTACGCCTTCCTCAACCGGGACTTCCAGCGGGCGCTGAAGAAGCTGCTGGTCTGCCAGCGTTGGAGCTCGCAGGTGGACATCGGCGAGGACATGGTCTCCATCGTCACCTTCTCAAAGACCGCCCAGGACGCCGAGTACCACACCAGGGCGGCCGGAGTTGCCAATGGAACCAAAAGCAAATCAAAGCCGTAGGGAGAGCTTACATGAGTTTGGATGACAGGAGTGTGGAGTGTCAGCTCCATGGGGGAGCAACTGGAGTGAACAGCTAAAAGCTCTGCCTGGTTCTGTATCACACACCTGACCCCCATCTTTCTGCACTGACTCATTCAGTATTGCTCGTAATCCGTCTGGAAAAGGGGTCCCGGCCCCGGAACGTCGTCTGTCCATTCCCTCCGCAGGTGCTACCTGAAGCATCGTGGTTTTGGAGATACACTGTGTAAACAGGCCCCTCCTCAGCCCACTGAGTTTGTGCTGACCCATCTGAACAATCACCCACTAACTAGTTTTTTCCTGCACACTAGCGGCAGTTTACAGAATGCCAATTAATCTACAAACCCGGAGTGTGGAGGAAACTGAAGATCCCAGAGAAAACATACACGTTCACGGGGAGAACGTACAAACTCCGTACAGACAGCACCCGTAGTCAGGATCGAACCCAGATCTCTGGTGCCTGTGAGGCAGCAACTCTACCGGCTGCTCCACTCGTGTTTTTCTCTCATGATTTCTCTTTTGTTCCTGGACATTTCTGTACTGTCTACTTCAGTCATTGCCCTGCTAAACTCTGTTGGATTCTCTTCAACTCCAACTCATTCTCTCGCTGCATCTCAACTTTTCTCTCCACCCACAGAACCTAGCTACAACTTCTTGCACCTACTCTTAGAGACATAGAGTGTCACAGTGTACAAACAGGCCCTCCGGCCCAACTTGCCCACACCGGCAAACATGTCCCAGCTACACTAGTCCCATTTGCCTGAGTTTGGTCCATATCCCTCCAAACCTGTCCTATCCATGTACCATGTAACTGTTTCTTAAACGTTGGGATAGTCCCAGCCTCAACTATCTCCTCTGGCTGCTTGTTCCATACACCCACCACCCTTTGTGTGAAAAAGGTTACCCCTCAGATTCCTACTAAATCTTTTCCCCTTCACCTTAAACCTATGTCCCTTGTGGCTGGTCCTACGATACTGAGTCACATATTGAATGGCTACTCCTGAATGGCCTGGGTTTCTATGTTTCTAATTCAGGGCAAGAGACTTTGTGCATCTACCCTTTTACGAGTCTCGCAGGCCCCTGTCTTTCGCTCATGGTTTATTGGTGTCTCAGCTAAAGGCACCACAGAGGATGCGGCAACTATGAAACCACAGTTACTCTTGTTACAAACGTATGAGGCATTAGTCGTTAATGCCCGCTCACTTGGCTCCCGCGCTCGCTATGTTTCACGTGACGCAGTGTTTAATCACGTTGTGCCCTCATTGTAGCAGAGAAATCACCAACAACCTTATTGCGGTTTGTAAATGATACTGAAGAGCTTGTTCTAAACGTCATCTCGTGTCCGGTCCTTGTGACGTTAGATACCACTATCGTACCGTCTCATGAGACAAGAGGTCTGAGCAAAGGAAGGAGCCAAATAACCAGAATCACATTGAAAATATGAACTTCTTCAGTTATAGTTTCAGTTTAGTTCATTGTCACGTGTACCGAGGTACGGTGGAAAACTGGTGTTGTGTGCTATCCAGTGGGTGGAAGGACAAAACATGATTACTATCGATACGTGATAACGGAATAACGTTTTATTGCAAGGTAAAGCCAGTAAAGTCCGATCATAGTTAGAGTAAGAAATGTTGCTGTAGGAGACGTGTGGGAAAGAACTGCAGATGCTGGATTAAAGCGAAGATCGACACAAAAAAACTGCAGTAACTCAGTGGGACAGGCAGCATCTTTGGAATGGGTGACGTTTCGGGTCGAGACCTTTCTTCAGATTTAAGAGTGTGGAGAGATTGTAACATGTGATAACAGATCTGCTTCTGTGGCAAGCCCGTAAATAGTCACTTGAGTTGGGCACCATCTTGGTACACCCAAATATGCAACAGAAATACTGAGAAGGTGTACAGTAGGATGGTTATTAAGGTAAAAATTAGACCTTACTGGAATAGGTGACCGAAAGCTCACTATAATAGATAGGCTTTAAGAAGCATCTGAAAGGAAGAAAGAGAGGCAGGGAAGTTCAGGGAGACTTTAGAGATACAGTGTGGAAACAGGCCCTGCAGCGCCAGAGACCCGGGTTCAATCCTGACTACGGGTGCTGCCTGTATGGAGTTTGTACGGTCTCCCCGTGACTACGGGGTTTTTTCACGGGTGCTCCCACACTCCAAAGACGTGCAGGTCTGTAGGTTAATTTGTCTTCAGTAAAAATTGGAAATTGTTCCAAGTGTGTGAGGGATAGTGCTAGTGAATGGTGGTGATCGCTGGTCGGCAGGGATAAATTGCAAGATAAAGTTCAGTAAAGGGAGCTCCCGACTAAAGTTTGAAGGTCTCCAGGGAGGTGGATCGGATATCAGGACGGGTCTAGGTTTAAAGTACACCCAAAGTTGGGGGAGAGAAGTGAAGACAGAGACTGTAAATGCTCCCCCTGCTCTCCCGAGGGGAGACTGAGCCCACCCTTGTCTCATTAACGCGTAGGAAGGAACTGCCAATGCTGGTTTAAACCAAAGATAGACACAAAAAAAGATGGAGTAACTCAGGGGGAGCAACTCAGCATCTCTGGAGAGAAGGAATGGGTGACGTTTTGGGTTGAGGCCCTTCTTCGGGTACTCCAGCTTTTTGTGTCTATTTTCTTGTGTCAATAATTCTCATTCCTCCGTTGTCATGACGTCATGTCGGTAGTTAGTTCCACGCACAGTGTGATGATAGTCAAACCTCGTGTCGCGTTGGCTGCTGCCATTTTAGTCCAATGTCATCCCTCATCCACCCAACCTCACCTCCGATGTAGCTGTGAAATTAGTATTGACATTATAGTTCTCTGGCTGTTATTTCACTGAAAAAGCTTTATGTGCTGCTGCTGCTGGTTTAACTGCTCACTGTCAGAATAAATTTATTTTGCATTAAAAATTTGCATTGTCTTTTAGGATTCGTGTTGCAAACCTGTCAGCTTTTATTGAGGCTTTGATGCCAATTGAAACTAAATAGTTAGCCTCCTTGATTGCAGTTCACTCCAATACCTGGACCAGTCTAGATTTAATATCCACACTTAACAGCAGATGAGAGATCCCCTTCGGTCATATATATAACATATATAACATATAACAATTACAGCACGGAAACAGGCCCTCTCGGCCCTTCCAGTCCGTGCCGACCATTTGTTTTCCCCTAGTCCCATCTACCTGCACTCAGACCATACCCCTCCATTCCCTTCACGTCCATATACCTATCCACTTTACTCTTAAATGTTAAAATCGATCCTGCCTCCACCACTTCTGCTGGAAGCTGATTCCACACAGCCACCACCCTCTGAGTAAAGAAGTTCCCCCTCACGTTACCCCGAAACCTCTGTCCCTTAATTCTCATGTCATGCCCTCTTGTTTGAAACTTCCCTACCCTCAATGGGAAAAACGTATCCACGTCAACTCTGTCTATCCCTTTCATCATTTTAAAGACCTCAATCAAGTCCCCCCTTAACCTTCTGCGCTCCAAAGAATAAAGACCTAACTTGTCATGGCTGACCATGGGTGTCTCTTCCCTATATGGGGGATGCCTGTGCGTGACTTTGTTTAACGTGGGGAGACTGGTGCACAGACAGCCACCCCACGGTCCTTGACAGATCTGGGTCGGGATCCTGTGGCATGGAGTCCAAGACGACCGGAGACCCTTTTCTGCTGCAGCCTTCATCCGCCTTCCCAGCCGTTATGACGCTCCACTAAGGTCAGCCATCGTCCTCCGCCTGTTTCACCGTTGAGGTCTTGGTTGGATTGCTCTTTGTCAGAGTCCTCCCCCTCGACCTTGCCACCGTGGCTCCAGACGGCATCGCTCTCAGGATCTCCAGTCCACACAAGCTTCTCCACCACGACAAGGTGACAATCAACGGAGAAATATAGCAGATACATATTTAAAATTATCATCTCGTATGGTAAGAGGAATTTAAGCTCACACAAAGATCTACCTGTTCGGGTTAACCTGAACTGCAGATGACACAAAGAACTGCGGATGACACAAGGAACTTGCATTGAAATACAAAGTGCTGGAGTAACTCAGCGGGCCTGGCAGTATCTCTGGAGGACATGGATAGGCAACGTTTCAGGTCGGCACTCTTCGTCAGACTGATTGTATTGGGGGGCGAAAGCTGGAAAGAGGTGGGGGGGATCAAAGCCTGGCAAGTGATAGGTGGATACAGGTGAGGGTTTTTTTTCTTAGCAAAGGGTAAACAAAGCTAGAGATTTAAAAAAGGCAGCGGGAGGGATATACGGTATGTGATGTTTGGTAGACTGTGTGGGGTGGGAGGACCCGTTGCAGCAATCTCAGGACAAAGGGAGATGTTTTGTATATCGTTTTCTCCTGTCTGTGTGTGTGTATGCAGCCATTTTGAGTTGTCTTGCTGCCCGCATTAAGTAAAGTATTAAAGACTTCTTTTGTAAATTGAAGACTCTCAGGTTTTGTGCAGACTTAGTAAAACGAACATGAAACTGTAGGTGGAAGGGCCCAGGGAACTGGGAAAATGGGGATTTTGAGGCCTTTGGTAGGTGCTACACATGAGATTGCTAAAAACGATGATAGCCCACTCAAAGGGCAGATACTAGCATGTTGGCTGGATGGCAGAAGGCAAAAGAGGGAAATTAAAGGGGGATTTTTTTGGTTGGCTGCCAGTGACTAGCAGAGTTCCACAGGGCTCGGTGCTGGGGCCACTTCGCTTCTCGTTGTATATTAATGATTTGGACGAGGGGATTGAAGGCTTTGTGGCCAAGTTTGCAGATGATACGAAGATAGGTGGAGGGGCAGGTAGAAAGACTTAGACAGGTTGGGAGAGTGGGCAGAGAAGTGACCGATGGCAAACAGCGTGGCAAAGTGAGGAGTAAGAATGAAGGCAAAAAATATTTTCTAAATCGGGAGAGGATTCAGAAACTAGAGGTGTAAAGGGACTTGGGAATGTCAGTGCAGGATTACCAAAAGGTTAATTTGCAAATTGTATTGGTAGTAAGGAATGCAAATGAAATGCTCGCATTTATCTCGAGAGGATTAGAATAGAGAAACAGGGATGTAAATGTGAGGCTTTATAAGGAACAAGTCAATTTGCATTTGGAGGCATCTCTGGAGAGAAGGAATGGGTGACATTTTGAGTCCCTTCTTCAGACTAGTTGGGGATAAGGGAATCAAGTGGTATAGACGATGATGTGGAGAGATAAAGCACAATGAATGAAAGATATGCAAAAAAGTAACGATGATAAAGGAAACAGTCCATTGTTAGCTGCTTGTTGGGTGAAATGGTCTGTTCCCTTTATCATCATTACATTTTTTGCATATCTTTCATTCATTGTGCTTTATCTCTCGACATCATCGTCTATCTCTCTCAAGCTAATTAGAAATGTGGTGTGAAAAGTATAACAACATGAATCCCTTTAGGAAGTTATTATTAAGCACCGTTGGGACCTGTGTAAAACTGCGTTGTGGAGCACGTCTGCTGATGCTCTTATAGATGGGGCTGAGCTGTGAAACTGACTTTAGGGACCGCAGCCTAATAATGTATTCGCAATCAAAATGCATGGTTGCATTTAAGGACAAAGTGGATAAGGCCATCAGAGAGTTGGGAAGAGGAAGATTTGATGATGAAGGCAATGTGAAGAGGCAATTAGATGAGCCTTATGTGGACCATCAAATTCCAGCATTAGATTCTGGGAAATGTACCACTCGGCCTTCAGAGATATATTAATGTGGATAGGCTTAAGGGGGATACCTCCTTTAGAATGGATAGACGTGTGTGTACATACCCAACACCTGGAAAGATTATTTATTTCAACAAATAGCGAGAATTTCAGTATAGGAGTAAAGAGCTTCTTATGCAGTTGTATAGGGCTCTGGTGGGGCCACATCTGGAGTATTGTGTACAGTTTTGGTCCTCTAATTTGAGGAAGGACATCCTTGTGATAGAGGCAGTGCAGCGTAGGTTTACGAGATTGATCCCTGGGATGGCGGGACTGTCATATGAGGAAAGGTTGAAAAGACTGTGCTGGTATTCACTGGAGTTTAGAAGGGTGAGTGGGAATCTTATAGAAACATATAAAATTATAAAAGGACTGGACAAGCTAGATGCAGGAAAAATGTTCCCAATGTTGGGCGAGTCCAGAACCAGGGGCCACAGTCTTAGAATAAAGGGGAGGTCATTTAAGACTGAGGTGAGAAAAAAGTTTTCACCCAGAGAGTTGTGAATTTATGGAATTCCCTGCCACAGAGGGCAGTGGAGGCCAAGTCACTGTTTGGATTTAAGAGAGAGTTCGATAGAGCTTTTGGGGCTAGTGGAGGCAAGGGATATGGGGAGAAGGCAGGCACGGGTTATTGATAGGGGATGATCAGCCATGATGACAATGAATGGCAGTGCAGGCTCGAAGGGCCGAAGGGCCTCCTGCACCTATTTTCTATGTTTCTATGAAGGAGCTATTTTTGAATCTGATGGTACATGCGTTTTAAGCTTTTGCATTATATACTGCTCAATGGGAGAGGGGAGAATAGGGAATGACCAAGGTGTGAGCGGTCCTTGACAATGTTGGTAGCTGGCGAGATGGTGCCAGAGCTGGCAACTCTTTGCGTGCTAGCCCCAGAAGAGGATTTGCCATGTGTAGGAAGGCACAGCAGATGCTGGTTTACACCGAAGAAATACACAAAATGCTGGAGTAACCCAGCGGGTCAGGCAGCATCTCTGGAGAAAAGGATGCTGTGGGTCATCAAAGGGGAGGGAAACAAGAGATTTGAAAAGGCACATAGAACAAATTAATGGAAGGTATGCAAAAGGACAAATTAAAGTTAATCAAGGAAAGTGGAGCCCACAATGGACAGAAAGGATTTACCAACATCCATTACAATTCAACCAATGTGACGCTTCTAGTATCAATTCAGTTCAGTTCAGTTCAGTTTAGTTCAGTTTACTTTATTGTGACGTGTACCAAGGTACAGTGAAAATCTTTTGTGTGCTAACCAGCCACCAGAAAGACAATGCATGATTACAAACGAGCCAATCACAGTGTACAGATACGGTACATGATAAGGGAATAACGTTTAGAGCAAGGTAAAGCCAGTAAAGACCGATCAAAATTTGTCCGATAGTATTTCAGCACTGCTCGCTGGTTGTGATAGGATTGTTCACTTCCCTGATAACAGCTGGGAAGAAACTGTTCCCAGAATCTGGAGGTGTGCCTTTTCACACTTCTGTGCCTTTTTGCCCGAAGGGAGAGGGGAGAAGAGGGAGTGGATAGGGTGCGACTTAACATATAACATATACAACACATATAACAATTACAGCACGAAAACAGGCCCTCTCGGCCCTTCCAGTCCCTGCCCACCATTTATTTTCCCCTAGTCCCATCTACCTGCACTCAGACCATATCCCTCCATTCCCTTCCCGTCCATATACCTATCCACTTTACTTTTAAATGTTAAAATCGATCCTGCCTCCACCACTTCTGCTGGAAGCTCATTCCACACAGCCACCACTCTCTGAGTAAAGAAGTTCCCCCTCACGTTACCCCTAAACTTCTGTCCCTTAATTCTCATGTCATGCCCTCTTGTTTGAATCTTCCCTACCCTCAATGGGAAAAGCTTATCCACGTCAACTCTGTCTATCCCTTTTCATTTTAAAGACTTCAATCAAGTCCCCCCTTAACCTTTTGCACTCCAAAGAATAAAGACCTAACTTGTTCAACCTTTCTCTGTAACTTAGTTGCTGGAACCCAGGCAACATTCTAGTAAATCTCCTCTGTACTCTCTCTATTTTGTTAACTATATTAGGCGACCAAAATCACATACTCCAGAATTGATACCAATGCCTCAACTGCTCTGATTTATAAAGGCCAGCACACCAAAAGCTTTCTTTACCACCCTATCTACATGCGAAATTCCACCTTCAGGGAACTATGCACAGTTATTCCTAGATCCCTCTGTTCCTTCCTCAATTCCCTTACCATTTACCATGTATGTCCTATTTTGATTTGTCCTGCCAAGATGTAGCACTTCACACTTATCAGCATTAAACTCCATCTGCCACCTTTAAGCCCACTTTTCCAAATGGCCCAAATCTCTCTGTAGACTTTGAAAATCTACTTCATTATCCACAACACCACCTATCTTAGTATCATCTGCATACTTACTTATCCAATTTTCCACCCCATCATCCAGGTCATTTATGTACATGACAAACAACAGTGGACCCAAACACAGATCCCTGAGGCACCCCACTGGTCACCGGTGTCCAACCTGACAAACAGCCATCCACCATTATAAAATGGTAAATGGTAGGGAATTGAGGAATGCTGTGGAACAGAGGGATCTAGGAATAACTGTGCATAGTTCCCTGAAGGTGGAATCGCATGTAGATAGGGTGGTAAAGAAAGCCTTTGGTGTGCTGGCCTTTATAAATCAGAGCATTGAATATAGGAGTAGGGAAGTAATGTTAAAATTGTACAAGGCATTGGTAAGACCAATTCTGGAGTATGGTGTACAATTTTGGTCGCCTAGTTATAGGAAGGATGTCAACAAAATAGAGAGAGTACAGAGGAGATTTACTAGAATGTTGCCAGGGTTCCAGCAACTATGTTACAGAGAAAGGTTGAACAAGTTAGGTCTTTATTCTTTGGAGCACAGAAGGTTAAGGGGGGGACTTGATTAAGGTCTTTAAAATGATGAAAGGGATAGACAGAGTTGACGTGGATACGTTTTTCCCATTGAGGGTAGGGAAGATTCAAACAAGAGGGCATGACATGAGAATTAAGGGACAGAGGTTTCGGGGTAACGTGAGGGGGAACTTCTTTACTCAGAGGGTGGTGGCTGTGTGGAATGAGCTTCCAGCAGAAGTGGTGGAGGCAGGATCGATTTTAACATTTAAGAGTAAAGTGGATAGGTATATGGACGTGAAGGGAATGGAGGGGTATGGTCTGAGTGCAGGTAGATGGGACTAGGGGAAAACAAATGGTCGGCACGGACTGGAAGGGCCGAGAGGGCCTGTTTCCGTGCTGTAATTGCTATATGGTTATATGGTTATATGGTTATCCACCTGAATCCATCTAGACCGCTCTATGAGCTGAGATAGTCAGCAGTGTACTCCCCCCGAGCATAGATAGATAGATATATAGATAGATAGATAGATAGATAGATAGATAGATAGATAGATAGATAGATAGATAGATAGATAGATAGATAGATAGATAGATAGATAGATAGATAGACAGACAGACAGACAGACAGACAGACAGACAGACAGACAGACAGACAGACAGACAGACAGACAGACAGATAGATAGATAGATAGATAGATAGATAGATAGATAGATAGATAGATAGATAGATAGATAGATAGATAGATAGATAATTTATTATCACATGTCGCAGTGAAATTCTTTGTTTTCCATAGCATACACAAAAGATGCAAAGAGTCGCCACGTATAGGGAGTCGACAATGTGTGACAGAGAAAAGTGCAAGGGCTGCAATGAGGTTGGTTGGGAGATGAGGACTACACCCTGAGTTTATGAGGTGATCATTCTGCATTCTGATAACATTGGGGAAGAAGGTGTACCCGAAACTAGTGGTACATGCTTACATGTTTTTGGGTCTTCTGCCTGATGGGAGAGGGGAGAAGAGGGAATGACTGGGGTGTAAACTATCCTTGATTATATTGACTGCTTTTTCGAGTAGTCAAGGTGTAGAGCAGTAAGAGAAATTAGTGCAGCATAGTGGCGCAGTGGTAGAGTAGCTGCCTTACAGCGGCAGAGACCTGGGTTCGATCCTGACTATCGGTGCTGTCTGCACCGAGTTTGTACATTCTCACTGTGGCCGCTTAGGGTTTCTCTGGGTGCTCCAGTTCGCTCCCACATTCCAAAAATGTTCATGTTTGTAAGTTAATTGGCTTTTGTAAATTGTCCCTCGCATGTAGAGTAGATCTAGTGTACGGGGATCGCTGGTCGGTGCGGACGCAGTGGACCGTAGGGCCTGTTTCAGCACCATATCTTTAAACAAAACTCAACTAAAAGTCTTATTTGTGTGATGGACTGGGCTATATCCACCATTTTCTGCAATTGTTTTATCAATGATGCTGCATGGAATCAGGCCCTTCAGTCCACTGAATCTGCGCTGACCAACGATCCCCCGTACACTAGTTCTATCCTATGCATTAGGGACAATTTATAGAAGAGCTAGACTAAGTGGGACCAATTGGGTCCCATGTTCACACAGGAGGGATGGTCCCCCAATGCAATATTCCACCTCTCCACCAATCATTGGGGGGGGGGGCTTTCTGGAGCGTTAGTATGGGAGCTGTGGGCTGAAGGGACTGGTTTCCAGAGGGCTAGTATGGACATTGTGGGCTGAATTCATTCTTGGGGTGGCAGCTCAGTCACTCAGGCCTGGTGGGCTAAAGTTACTTGGGCTAAAGCCTGGTAGGGTAAAGCAGTGGATGTTTGTCTATATGGATTTCAGTAAGGCCTTTGACAAGGTTCCCCATGGAAGGTTGGTTAAGAAGGTTCAATCTTTGGGTGTTAATGGTGGAGTAGCAAGATGGATTCAACAGTGGCTGAACGGGAGATGTCAGAGAGTAATGGTGGATGGCTGTTTGTCAGGTTGGAAGCCGGTGACCAGTGGGGTGCCTCAGGGATCTGTGTTGGGTCCACTGTTGTTTGTCATGTACATCAATGATCTGGATGATGGGGTGGAAAATTGGATAAGTAAGTATGCAGATGATACTAAGATAGGTGGTGTTGTGGATAATGAAGTAGATTTTCAAAGTCTACAGAGAGATTTGGGCCATTTGGAAAAGTGGGCTGAAAGATGGCAGATGGAGTTTAATGCTGTTAAGTGTGAAGTGCTACATCTTGGCAGGACAAATCAAAATAGGACGTACATGGTAAATGGTAGGGAATTGAGGAATGCTGTGGAACAGAGGGATCTAGGAATAACTGTGCATAGTTCCCTGAAGGTGGAATCGCATGTAGATAGGGTGGTAAAGAAAGCCTTTGGTGTGCTGGCCTTTATAAATCAGAGCATTGAATATAGGAGTAGGGAAGTAATGTTAAAATTGTACAAGGCATTGGTAAGACCAATTCTGGAGTATGGTGTACAATTTTGGTCGCCTAGTTATAGGAAGGATGTCAACAAAATAGAGAGAGTACAGAGGAGATTTACTAGAATGTTGCCAGGGTTCCAGCAACTATGTTACAGAGAAAGGTTGAACAAGTTAGGTCTTTATTCTTTGGAGCACAGAAGGTTAAGGGGGACTTGATTAAGGTCTTTAAAATGATGAAAGGGATAGACAGAGTTGACGTGGATACGTTTTTCCCAGTGAGGGTAGGGAAGATTCAAACAAGAGGGCATGACATGAGAATTAAGGGACAGAAGCTTCGGGGTAACGTGAGGAAGGACATTATTGCCATAGAGGGAGTGCAGAGAAGGTTCACCCAGACTGATTCCTGGGATGTCAGGACTGTCTTATGAAGAAAGACTGGATAGACTCGGTTTATACTCTCTGGAATTTAGGAGATTGAGAGCGGATCTTATGGAAACTTACAAAATTCTTAAGGGGTTGGACAGGCTAGATGCAAGAAGATTGTTCCCGATGTTGGGGAAGTCCAGGACAAGGGTCACAGCTTAAGAATAAGGGCGAAATCCTTTAAGACCGAGATGAGAAAGACTTTTTTCACACAGAGAGTGGTGAGTCTCTGGAACTCTCTGCCACAGAGGGTAGTTGAGGCCAGTTCATTGGCTATATTTAAGAGTGAGTTGGATGTGGCCCTTGTGGCTAAGGGGATCAGAGGGTATGGAGAGAAGGCAGGTACGGGATACTGAGTTGGATGATCAGCCATGATCATATTGAATGGCGGTGCAGGCGCGAAGGGCTGAATGGCCTACTCCTGCACCTAATTTCTATGTTTCTATGTGAGGGGGAACTTCTTTACTCAGAGGGTGGTGGCTGTGTGGAATGAGCTTCCAGCAGAAGTGGTGGAGGCAGGATCGATTTTAACATTTAAAAGTAAAGTGGATAGGTATATGGACGTGAAGGGAATGGAGGGGTATGGTCTGAGTGCAGGTAGATGGGACTAGGGGAAAACAAATGGTCGGCACGGACTGGAAGGGCCGAGAGGGCCTGTTTCCGTGCTGTAATTGTTATATGGTTATATGGTTATATGGTTATCCACCTGAATCCATCTAGACCGCTCTATGAGCTGAGATAGTCCGCAGTGTACTCCCCCCCGAGCATAGATTGATTGATAGATAGATAGATAGATAGATAGATAGATAGATAGATAGATAGATAGATAGATAGATAGATAGATAGATAGATAGATAGATAGATAGATAGATAGATAGATAGACAGACAGACAGACAGACAGACAGACAGACAGACAGACAGACAGACAGACAGACAGACAGATAGATAGATAGATAGATAGATAGATAGATAGATAGATAAATTTATTATCACATGTCGCAGTGAAATTCTTTGTTTTCCATAGCATACACAAAAGATGCAAAGAGTCGCCACATATAGGGAGTCGACAATGTGTGACAGAGAAAAGTGCAAGGCTGCAATGAGGTTGGTTGGGAGATGAGGACTACACCTGAGTTTATGAGGTGATCATTCTGCATTCTGATAACATTGGGGAAGAAGGTGTACCCGAAACTAGTGGTACATGCTTACATGTTTTTGGGTCTTCTGCCTGATGGGAGAGGGGAGAAGAGGGAATGACCGGGGTGTAAATTATCCTTGATTATGTTGACTGCTTTTTCGAGATAGTCAAGGTGTAGAGCAGTAAGAGAAATTAGTGCAGCATAGTGGCGCAGTGGTAGAGTAGCTGCCTTACAGCGGCAGAGACCTGGGTTCGATCCTGACTATCGGTGCTGTCTGCACCGAGTTTGTACATTCTCACTGTGGCCGCTTAGGGTTTCTCTGGGTGCTCCAGTTCGCTCCCACACATTCCAAAAAATGTTCATGTTTGTAAGTTAATTGGCTTTTGTAAATTGTCCCTCGCATGTAGAGTAGATCTAGTGTACGGGGATCGCTGGTCGGTGCGGACGCAGTGGACCGTAGGGCCTGTTTCAGCACCATATCTTTAAACAAAACTCAACTAAAAGTCTTATTTGTGTGATGGACAGGGCTATATCCCCACCATTTTCTGCAATTGTTTTATCAATGATGCTGCATGGAAACAGGCCCTTCAGTCCACTGAATCTGCGCTGACCAACGATCCCCCGTACACTAGTTCTATCCTATGCATTAGGGACAATTTATAGAAGAGCTAGACTAAGTGGGACCAATTGGGTCCCATGTTCACACAGGAGGGATGGTCCCCCAATGCAATATTCCACCTCTCCACCAATCATTGGGGGGGGGGGGGGCTTTCTAGAGCGTTAGTATGGGAGCTGTGGGCTGAAGGGACTGGTTTCCAGAGGGCTAGTATGGACATTGTGGGCTGAATTCATTCTTGGGCTGGCAGCTCAGTCACTCAGGCCTGGTGGGCTGGCAGCTCAGTCACTCAGGCATGGTGGGCTGGCAGCTCAGTCACTCAGGCCTGGTGGGCTGGGAGCTCAGAAACTGCCAAAAATTCTGCCCAAAACAGGTGAGAGACTGTGAGAGAGAAGGGGGAGAGGGTGGAGAATCAATTTTAGACATTTTTCATATTTTTCTGCAGACCACAGCAACGAAGGAGGAAAGTCTATCCTGGCCTGGATCTCACAGGGAGTCAATGAAGGGAGGGAGAAAAATACTGGGGTGAGGTTTAATACTTGCAGGGGGAATACTTACTGATGGGTTGAATGGGCTCTTTTAAAAAAAATCTGAGTGAAATCTCAGTGAAAGATACTTTTTCTGGACTTTTCCGGGCCTTTAGGGCGAAAATGCACTTCTTGGGCTAATACGGGCATTTTGGGCAAAATGGACTGGTTTCTCGGCTAATAGGGGCCTATTGGGCTGAAATTAGTGGTTTCAGGCAGGCCAAACAACTCATTTCATTTCATTTCATTTCCATTTCATTTCAAGCACAGGGCAGGCCGAACAGCTCATTGCATTTTCATTTCACTTTCATTGCCATTGCAGTTTCAAGCACAGGGTGGGCCGAACAGCTCATTGCATTTTCATTTCACTTCTATTGCCATTGCAGTTTCAAGCACAGGGCAGGCCGAAACAGCTCATTGCATTTTCATTTCACTTCCATTGCCATTGCAGTATCAAGCATAGGGCAGGCCAAACAGCTGATTGCATTTTCATTTCACTTCCATTGCCATTGCAGGTTCAATCACAGGGCAGGCCAAGCCAAACAGCTGATTGCATTTTCATTTCACTTCCATTGCCATTGCAGTTTCAAGCACAGGGCAGGCCAAGCCAAACAGCTGATTGCATTTTCACTTCATTTCCATTGCCATTGCAGTTTCAAGCACAGGGCAGGCCAAGCCAAACAGCTGATTGTATTTTCACTTCATTTCCATTGCCATTGCAGTTTCAAGCACCGGGCAGGTCAGGCCAAACAGCTCATTGCATTTTCACTTCATTTCCATTGCCATTGCAGTTTCAAGCACAGGGCAGGCCAGGCCAAACAGCTCATTGAATATTCATTTCATTTTCATTGCCATTGCAGTTTTAAGCACAGGGCAGGCCAAACAACTCATTTCATTTTCATTAAGGGCTAACAAATCATTTATTGCAAGTACATTGCAGACTCACAGTCAGTTGATTCTCAGCCTAGAATGAGAGTCATGGCCTCTCCCTCACAATCTTGCAGAGTGACTGTCATGTTCAGGCATCCGAGGTTTTATAGTCCTGCCCCCTCTCCCGGAAGGGGCCTTACCTTCATCGCGGTGATTGACCGGCAAGAGGATTTAGAGGTTTTGTAAACACTCATAACTTTTTTATTTTTCATCGATGGGAATAATCCTCGGGGCCTGCTCAGCGTAGGAGGACTGTGAGCAAGATGGCCACAAATCATAGTGATATATGGTAGCGTTTTTTTCTAAAATCAATATACAGCGCAGACAGGAAGTGGTCAAGATGAGACTTTTAATTATATAGCTATCAACCCCATTCTCCTGCCTTCTTCCCGTAATCCTGATATCCTTACTAATCAGTAGTCAACCTCCATTAAACATATCCATTTACTTGGCCTCCACAGCCATCTGTGGCAATGATTTATTTTAAGAAGGAACTGCAGATGCTGGAAAATCGAAGGTAGACAAAAGAGCTGGAGAAACTCAGCAGGTGTGGCAGCATCTATGGAGCGAAGGAAATAGGCAACGTTTCCGGCCGAAACCCTTCTTCAGTCTGAAGAAGGCTTTTGGCCCGAAACGTTGCCTATTTCCGTCGCTCCGTAGATGCTGCCACACCCGCTGAGTTTCCCCAGCACTTTTGTCTACCTGTGGCAATGAATTCACATCCCTCTGACTAAAGAAATTCCAACACGTCTCCTTTCTAAAGATACATCCTTTTATTCTGAGGCTATAGTCTCTGGTCCTAGACTCTCCCACTAGTGGAAACCTCCTCTCCACATCCACTCCATCCAAGCTTGTACTCGTGACAATGATCACGTTGAATTGCAGTGCTGGTTCGAAGGGCCGAATGGCCTACTCCTGCACCTATTATCCATTGTCTAAACTCAACTCAACTCAACTCAACATCTGCAGTTGTTGGTTTGGTTTTCAAAGCTGGCGTTAATTAGCTTTGCGAAAGCAAAGTCCTGTGAAAGGTAGCGAACTGAAAATAAAAGCTAAAAATCCTTAAATAGTCAGATATTGTACGAGAAATTAGATCATTCTTCTGTTTTGCAAGATGGAATTTTCAGCTAATTAGATTTGGAATGGAAGATTACCTCCGTTAATTGTGACCTTGAAGCTGCCAGATGTTTTATTAATATCCATCTGGTTCACTAACAACCTTGAAAGAATTAACATTTAAGAAACAGTTAGATCGGTACGTGGATAGGACAGATTTGGAGGGCTATGGGTCAAACACAGGCAGGTGGGATTAGTGTAGCTGGGACATGTTGGCCGGTGTGGGCTAGTTGGGCCGAAGCGTCTGTTTCCACGCTGTATGCACTTTATGACTGTCGGACTATATGACTCTAATGGGCCTGTCCCACTTGGGCTATTTTTAGGCGACTGCCGGTCATAGTCATAGCAGGTTGCCGAAAAAACAGCGATTGGACCCCCCCCCCTCGACATAAAATTTGAAATAGAATAATTACTTTAATAACGAAAAAAAGTCAGCAAAGCCGACAACCAACGTCACCTGGCGACAACCTACGTTAACCTGGCGACAACTACGACATCACCTACGTCAGGAGAAGTCAAGCTACGCTCATTGGCGTCAAACCCACTGTCGCCGACTGTCTCCGAAATTTTTCACCAGAAAGACGCTGCGACTCTTTGGGCGACTGAGGAGACTACTCACGACCATACAGGTGACACACCGGCGACCATGTGGCGACAGCCTAGTCGATTGTAGTCGCCTAAAAAATCGCCTAAGTGGGACAGGCCCTTTAGGATGCCAGTTATCTTCCCCCTCCACCCTTGGTCCTTGTGCATGGATTTGACTTGAAACGTCGTCAATGCCGTTCCACCCACAGGTGTTGCTCGACCCGCTGAGTTCCTCCAACAGATTGTTTGATGTTCAGGCCTGCTCTGGCTTCTCCATATCACCAAGTGATGCTTCAGCTGGTGATGTTTCATTTGCTTGACATTGTTCCCGTCCTGACATACTGCAAAATAAAAATCTATATTTAATTATCTGAAAGCGATAAAAAATAATGGGTGATAACATCTCCAGTGTTGTGTTTTGATAAGAAGCTAGAAACAAATTACCACTCGCATTGTCCGAACACAAAAGACGCATGAAGTCACACAGCGTGAAAACAGACAACTTTGGCCCAACTTGCCCATGCCAACCAACATACCCCCTCTACACTAGTCCCACCTGCCCGTGCTTGGCCCATATCCCTCTAAACCTGTCCTATCCATGTTCCTGCCTAACTGTTTATTAATTGTTGAGATAGGTACATGGTAAATGGTACATGGAACAGAGGGATCTAGGAATAACTGTGCATAGTTCCCTGAAGGTGGAATCGCATGTAGATAGGGTGGTAAAGAAAGCCTTTGGTATGCTGGCCTTTATAAATCAGAGCATTGAATATAGGAGTAGGGAAGTAATGTTAAAATTGTACAAGGCATTGGTAAGACCAATTCTGGAGTATGGTGTACAATTTTGGTCGTCTAGTTATAGGAAGGATGTCAACAAAATAGAGAGAGTACAGAGGAGATTTACTAGAATGTTGCCAGGGTTCCAGCAACTCTGTTACAGAGAAAGGTTGAACAAGTTAGGTCTTTACTCTTTGGAGCGCAGAAGGTTAAGGGGGGACTTGATTAAGGTCTTTAAAATGATGAAAGGGATAGACAGAGTTGACGTGGATACGTTTTTCCCATTGAGTGTAGGGAAGATTCAAACAAGAGGGGCATGACATGAGAATTAAGGGACAGAAGTTTAGGGGTAACGTGAGGGGGAACTTCTTTACTCAGAGGGTGGTGGCTGTGTGGAATGAGCTTCCAGCAGAAGTGGTGGAGGCAGGATCGATTTTAACATTTAAAAGTAAAGTGGATAGGTATATGGACGTGAAGGGAATGGAGGGGTATGGTCTGAGTGCAGGTAGATGGGACTAGGGGAAAACAAATGGTCGGCACGGACTGGAAGGGCCGAGAGGGCCTGTTTCCGTGCTGTAATTGTTATATGGTTATATGGTTATATGGTTATATTGAGTCTCCCTCAACTACCTCCTCTGACAGCTCGTTCCATACACCCACCAACCATGTGAAAAGATTCACAACGATATTAGCAGGGTGTCACGGTGGCGCAGTGGTAGAGTTGCTGCCTGAGAGCGCCAGAGACCCGGGTTTGGTCTTGACTACGGGTGGGTTATCGGGTCCGCGGCGGGAGAGCCAGGACTACTGCCTGACGTCGGGAGTTCTAACCATGTCAGTGCAGACGCCATCTCGACTTGAACAGGAGCGTTAGCAGCAGCTGCTGAACTCTAACTGGCCTCAGGAGGCCACACGCAAATTGGAGGAACCACACCTCATATTTTGCTTGGCCAGCTTACAATCCAGCGGTGTGAATTATGATCTCCCTTGCATCCCCTCTCTCTCCCCGTCCCTCCCCCACCCTAGTCGTCGTACTAGTTTCACTGTCGTCCTGTTGAGTTTCACTGTCTGTTATCACCTACACCACCACCAACAATGGACCATTGTGGGTCCCACCTTTCCTTTATCATTTTTGCATATCTTTCCTTCATCTGTTCTATATCTCTCGAAAATACCATCTATATCTCTCGTTTCCCTTTCCCCTGACTCTCAGCCAGAAGAAGGGTCGCGACTCGGAAACGTCACCCATCGCATTTCTCCAGAGATGCCGCCTGTCCCGCTGATGTTGAACGTGATGGAAATGGTGCTACAATCAGTCACCTTCATGTGAAAGATACGAACAGTGACCTACAAAATACTGCGGTTAAATGTGCCATCACAACTCCCTCACACTCCTAAAACATCTCTCTGGCATCTGTCACCGAACAAAAAATAATTCCAAGCGCCCACCTCTGCATCAGTCTGAGTAGCTGACATCGAAGCACTTAGAGGAATAACGGGAGGAATACATGATGGCTTTTCAGACATGAAACAGCTAGACTGAAAGATGATATTAGCAACAAATATGTTGAGAGGAAATAGTTTTTGTCCTTTATGGAAAGAAAGTCGCATGGCTCAATTTTAACCTAGCGATTGCCCAGGGTAGGAGAATCGCGGACCAGAGGACATAGGTTTAAGGTGAAGGGGGAAAGATTTCATCAGAATCTAAGGGGTAACTTTTTCACAAAAAGTGTGGTGGGTGTATGGAACGAGCTGCCAGAGGAGGTAGTTGGGGCTGGGACTATCGCGACGTTGAAGAAACAATTACACAGGTACATGGATAGGACAGGTTTGGAGGGATATGGGCCAAACGCAGGTAGGTGAGACTAATGTAGATGGGACATGCTGTCCGGGGTGGGCAAGTTGGGCTGAGGTGCCTGTTTCCACACTGTATCACTCTATGATTCTAAATCAAAGGTGCCGTTGGGCCAACTTGCCCACCGCAGAACCGAGAAACCCAGCTGAAGATGCAAGCCACCAAGCCAGGCCTCTGCTCGTCCCCGATGACCAGGCATAGAAACATAGAAACATAAAAACATAGAAAATAGGTGCAGGAGTGGGCCATTCAGCCCTTCGAGCCAGCAATGCCTTTCAATATGGCTGATCAATCAAAATCAGGTTGTTTAAGAAAGAACTGTAGATGCTGGAAAAATCGAAGGTAGACAAAAATGCTGGAGAAACTCAGTGGGTGAGGAGGCATCTATGGAGCGAAGGAATAGGCGACGTATCGGGTCGAGAAGGGTCTGCTGTGTTTCCCGCTGAGTTTCCCGCTAGCATTTTTGTCTACCATCCAAAATTAGGAGTACCCTGTTCCTGCTTTTTCCCCATATCCCTTGATTCTGTAAACCCTAAGAGCTAAATGTAACTTTCCCTTGAAAACCTCCAGTGAATTGGCAGAGAATTCCACAGATTTACAACTCTGGGTGAAAACGTTTTTATTCATCTTAGTCCTAAATGGCCTATCCCTTATTCTTAAATTGTGACCCCCCCCCCCGTTTTTGGACTCCCCCAACATAGGGAACATTTTTCCTGCATCTCGCCTGTCCAATTTTATAGGTTTCCATAAGAGGTCCTCTCATCCTTCTCAAATTCCGGCGAATGTAAGCCCAGGCGATCCATTCTTTCATCACATGTCGGCAGGAACCTTCTTTATGTAAAGGATGATAGGAGTATGGAATAAGCTGCCAGAGGAGTAAGTCGAGGCAAATATTATAAAAACAATCAAAAGATATTTGTATGAGGAAATGTTGGAGACATTGCATTTGGAAAGAATCAGATTTGTCCTAATGGATAAATACAAACTCTTTGAACAGATATGGTCTCCATATACAGAATATTTGAAGGGGTAGCTGTTCTTGGCTTCACAACTCAATGGGTATCCGGCTGGATTAGATGAAAATAATTCTTTTTTTATTGGATTTGTATGCATGTCTCTATTGATGTCGTTATTTGAAATTGTGTTATTCACTATTAAGATGTATACTATAATCTCTTTTTTTCTTTTTTTTCTCTTCTCTTTCTCTCTCTATATATAATCAAAATTATTATTTAATCTATTCTTTTTGATTAAAATCTATTCTTTTCTTTTTCTACTTTCTAAAAAATAGAAGTTTATAAGAATTATTTGTAACATCGGTATACTTATTGAAATAAGTTGGTTGTGTATTTGAAAAGTTGTTATACCGTTGTTATTTATGATGGATTACTTCTAATAAAAATATTATTAAAAAAAAAAAAAGATATTTGTATGGGTACATGGATAAGACAGGTTTAGGGGATTTTAATCGATCAGTCCACAGTGTACAGATACATGTTAAAGGGAATAACGTTTAGTGTAAGATAAAGCCCAGTAACGTCCGATTACAGATGGTCCGAGGGTCTCCATATAACCATATAACCATATAACAATTACAGCACGGAAACAGGCCCTCTCGGCCCTTCCAGTCCGTGCCGACCATTTGTTTTCCCCTAGTCCCATCTACCTGCACTCAGACCATACCCCTCCATTCCCTTCACGTGCATATACCTATCCACTTTACTCTTAAATGTTAAAATCAATCCTGCCTCCACCACTTTCTGCTGGAAGCTGATTCCACCACATCCGCCACCACCTCTCTGAGTAAGAAGTTCCCCCTCACGTTACCCCCCGAAACCTCTGTCCCTTAATTCTCATGTCATGCCCTCTTGTTTGAATCTTCCCTACCCTCAATGGGAAAAACGTATCCACGTCAACTCTGTCTATCCCTTTCATCATTTTAAAGACCTCAATCAAGTCCCCCCTTAACCTTCTGCGCTCCCGCAAAGAAATAAAGACCTAATTGTTCAACCTTTCTTCTGTAACATAGTTGCTGGAACCCTGGCAACATTCTAGTAAATCTCCTCTGTACTCTCTCTATTTTGTGACATCCTTCCTATAACTAAGGCTACAAAATTGTACACCATACTCCAGAATTGGTCTTACCAATGCCTTGTACAATTTTAACATTACTTCCCAACTCCTATATCCTCAATGCTCTGATTTATAAAGGCCAAGCAGTCACCAAAGGCTTTCTTTACCACCCTATCTACATGCGATTCCACCTTCAGGGAACTATGAACAGTTATTCCTAGATCCCTCTGTTCCACAGCATTCCTCAATTCCCTACCATTTACCATGTACGTCCTATTTTGATTTTGTCCTGCCAAGATGTAGCACTTCACACTTATCAGCATTAAACTCCATCTGCCATCTTTCAGCCCACTTTTCCAAATGGCCCAAATCTCTCTGTAGACTTTGAAAATCTACTTCATTATCCACAAACACCACCTATCTTAGTATCATCTGCATACTTACTTATCCCAATTTTCCACCCCCATCATCCAGATCATTGATGTACATGACAAACAACAGTGGACCCAACACAGATCCCTGAGGCACCCCACTGGTCACCGGCTAACCCCTAACCTGACAAACAGCCATCCACCATTACTCTCTGCCATCTCCCATTCAGCCACTGTTGAATCCATCTTGCTACTCCGCCATTAACACCCAAAGATTGAACCTTCTTAACCAACCTTCCATGGGAACCTTGTCAAAGGCCTTACTGAACTCCATATAGACAACATCCACTGCTTTAACCCTCATCAATTTCCCTAGTTACCGCTTCAAAAAATTCAAGAAGGTTTGTCAAACATGACCTTCCGGCACAAATCCATGTTGACTGTTCCTGATCAGACCCTGTTTATCCAGATGCTTATATATATTATTCTCTAAGTATCCTTTCCATTAATTTGCCCACCACTGACGTCAAACTAATAGGTCTATAATTGCTAGGTTTATTCTTTGACCTTTTTTAAACAATGGAACAACATGCGCAGTACGCCAATCCTCCGGCACTATTCCCGTTTCTAATGACATTTGAAATATTTCTGTCATAGCTCCTGCTATTTCTACAACTAACTTCCCTCAATGTCCTAGGGAATATCCTGTCAGGACCTGGAGACTTATCCACTTTTATATTTTTCAAAAGTGTCAGTACTTCCTCCTCTTTGAATCTCATAGTTTCCATAGCTACTCTACTCTTTCCCCTTAAACTCACCGAGTTCAATATCCTTCTCCTTGGTGAATACCGAAGAAAAGAAATTGTTCAATATCTCCCCCATCTCTTTGGCAATAGCTGTCCATTCTGGTTCTCTAATGGTCCAATTTTATCCCTCGTTATCTTTTGCTATTAATATAGCTGTAGAAACCCTTTGGGTTTACTTTCACCTTTCTTGCCAAAGCAACCTCATATCTTCTTTTAGCCTTCCTAATTTCTTTCTTAGATTCTTTTTACATTCTTTATACTCCTCTAGCACCTCATTTACTCCATGCCTCCTATAATTATTGTAGATATCTCTCTTTTTTGCGAAACAAGTGTCCAATTTCCCTTGAAAACCATGGCTCTTTCCAATTTTTACTATTTCCTTTCAACCTAACAGGGACATAAAGATTCTGTATTCTTACAATTTCCCCAATGAGGTGATAGTAGCTCACACATCTCTCTAGTTGTTGGTTGGATGGTTCAGTTACTTGATAAACTACTGGATAAAAATAGAAACCAATTGCCAATAATAACAAAGGAAAGGAATGCATTAAAGATTCAAGAAAAGTTAATTAAACGTATTCTTCAAACACAACTTAGAAAGAAAATCATTAAATACCTCAGAGATCTCCAGAAAATGTATTCAGTCATAACCAGGTCAAAAGATAATCTGCAGATGTAATTACCCATAATCATAACAGAATGAGATAATGTATCCTTGTCAATGGTATGTAAGTGTTAAATGTTAATGTAGGAAGGACCTGCAGATGCTGGTTTAAACCGAAGATAGACACAAAAAGCTGGAGTAACTCAGCGGGTCAGATGGCATCTCTGGAGAATAGGACTAGGTGACGTTTCGGGTCGAGACCCTTCTTCAGACTGAGGGTCAGGGGAAAGGGAATCGAGAGATATAGACGGTGATATGGAGAGATGTAGAACAAATTAATGAAAGATATGCAAAAAAGTAACAATGATAAAGGGAAACAGGCAAACTAGGTGAAAACGAGTTTTAGACAATAGACAATAGGCAATAGGTGCAGGAGTAGGCCATTCAGCCCTTCAAGCCAGCACCGTCATTCAATGTGATCATGGCTGATCATCCACAATCAGTACCCCGTTCCTGCCTTCTCTCCATATTCCCTGACTCCGCTATCTTTAAGACAATGAGACTCAACAAGACGACTTTGAAACTAATACAATGACTAGGGTGGGGGAGGGACGGAGAGAGAGGAGATGCAAGGGTTACTTGAAGTTAAAGAAATCAATATTCATGCCACTGGGGTGGAAGCTGCCCAAGCAAAATATGAGGTGCTGTTCCTACAATTTGCGTTTAGCTTCTGACAATGGAGGAGACCTAGGACAGAAAGGTCAGTGTGGGAATGGGAAGGAGAATGAAAGTGTTTTAAATGTTAGTGGTGGTTTTTCAAGAATAGATACACCAATGGAAGATGATTCAAAAGTGGATATTGGCTTGGTGTCAGTTATTAAGACAGGGTGTAATTATCTGTGAATATGAGGGATAACCTGAGAGGCTAGCATCCATACAGTACATTGTAAGTGCAGCAGAGAAACAACAAAGTGCTTCAGAGTATATACCTGAATACCTTCAGGAGGTCTGCAGAGGGGTCTCGACTAGAGATGTCACCCATTCCTTCTCTCTGGAGAAGCTGCCTGTCCCGCTGCGTTACTCCAGCATTTTGTGTCTATCTTCTGTGTAAACCAGCATATGCAGTTAGTTCCTTCCAACACATTACATGTCGGTATTGCCTAACATGCCAGAAGAGTAGGTGATTTATGTCTGAAAAAGCGAATGGTATGTTAGCATTCATAGCAAAAGGATTTGTGTATAGGAGCTGGGAGGTTCTACTGCAGTTGTGCAGGGCCTTAGTGAGACCACACCTGGAGTATTGCGTACAGTTTTGGTCTCATAATCTGAGGAAAGGCATCCTTGCATGGTGGGAGTACAGAGAAGGTTCACCAGACTGATTCCTGGGATGGCACGACTTTCATATGAAGAAAGACTGGATACAAGACTCGGCTTGTACTCGCTAGAATTTCGACGATTGAGGGTGGATCTTATAGAGACTTACAAAATTCTTAAGGGGTTGGACAGGCTAGATGCAGGAAGGTTGTTCCCGATGTTGGGGAAGTCCAGAACAAGGGGTCACAGTTTAAGGATAAGGGTGAGAATTTTTTTTTCACACAGAGAGTGGTAAATCTGTGGAATTCTGAGAAAGTAGTTGAGGCCAGTTCATTGGCTATATTTAAGAGCAAGTTAGATGTGGCCCTTGTGGCTGAAGGGATCAGGGGGTATGGAGAGAAGGCAGGTACAGGATACTGAGTTGGATGATCAGCCATGATCATATTGAATGGCGGTGCAGGCTCGAAGGGCCGAATGGCCTACTCCTGCACCTATTTTCTATGTTTCTATGTTTCTATGTTAAGAAGGGTCTCGATCCAAATCATCACCCATCCCTTCTCTCCAGAGATGCTGCCTGTCCCGCTGAGTTACTCCAGCATTATGTGTCCATCTTCAACGTATATACTATCTTCGGCATGTCCTTGACGATTCTCTTGATCCTCTATGGATGCACAATAGAAAATATTCTCATGGGATGCATCTCAGCCCGACAGAGCAGCTGATGAGCTGTTGCCCATTTGAACAAACTGAAATAAAAAGGAAAGTTCAAAATGCAGGTAGATGGGACTAGCTTTGAAGGGCATGGATGAGTTGGGATAAAGGGCCTGTTTCCGTTTCAGTTCCAATTTAGTTTTAGTTCAGTTTAGTTTACTGTCACGTGTACTGGAGTACAGTGAAAAGCTTTTGTTGTGTGCTAACTAGTCAGTAGAAAGACAATACATGATTACAATCGAGCCATTCGCAGTGTGCAGATACGTGATAAGGGAATAACGTTTAGTGCAATGTAAAGCCAGTAAAGTCCGATCAAAGATAGTCCAAAAGTCAACAATGACGTAGGTAGTAGAGTCATGGAGTCATAGATTGATACAGTGTGGAAACAGGCCCTTCGGCCCAACTTGCCCACACCGGCCAACATGTCCCGGCTACACTAGTCCCACCTGCCTGCGTTTGGTCCATATCCCTCCAAACCTGTCCTATCCATGTACCTGTCTAACTGTTTCTTAAACTTTGGGATAAACCCAGCCTTAACTACCTGCTCTGGCAGCTTGTTCCATACACCCACCACCCTTTGTGTAAAAACCTTACCACTCAGATTCCTGTTACATGTTTTACCCCTTCACCTTAAACCTATGTCCTCTGGTCCTCAATTCACCTATTCTGGGCAAGCGACTCTGTGCATCTACCCGATCAATTCCTCTCATGATTTTACACACCTCTATAAGATTTCCTCTCATCCTCCTGTGCTCCAGAGAATATTCCCAGCCTACTCATCCTCTCCCAATAGCTCAGACCTTGTAGTCCTGGCAACATCCTCGTAAATCTTCCCTGTACCCTTTCCAGCTTTCCTATAACATGGTGCCCAGAACTGAACACAATATTCCAAATGTGGCCACACCAACGTATTATTCAACTGCAACATGACCTCCCATCTTCTATACTCAACACTCTGACCGATGCAGGCCAATGAGACAAAAGCCTTTTTGACCACCTTATCCACCTGCGACTCCATCTTCAAGGAACCATGCACTTGTACTCCTAGATCCCTCTGCTCTACAACACTACCCAGAGGCCTACCATTCACTGTGTAGGTCCTGCCCTTGTTCGACGTCCCACAATGCAACACCTCACATTTCTCTGTATTCAATTCCATCAACCTTTCCTCCGCCCACCTGGCAAATCGATCCTGTCACTCAGCATACTCTCCAGTAATTTACCAACTACAGATGTTCAGCTCACCAGCCGATAGTTCCCAGCATTTTCCCTGCAGCCCTTCTTGAAAAGAGGCACAACATTTGCCACCCTCAGGTCTTCCGGCACCTCTCCTGTATTTAAGGACGACTCGTAAATTTCAACCTGGTCTTCCCCCAATTTCCTCTCTAGTTTCCCACAATGTCCTCGGATATATCAGATCAGGTCCTGGAAAATTTTCAAACTTCAAACACGACAGCACCTTCAGTACCTCTTCGACCATAACCCTGACTGATCTCAAGACACTTCCAGTGACTGCCCCAAGTTCCCCCGTCCTCCTGTCTTTCTCTACAGTAAATACAGAGGAGAAATACTGATTGAGGACCTCGCCCATCTCCTGTAGCTCCACACAGAGGTGAGTGCTTTGAGTCCTGAGGGGTTCCACCATCTCTCTAGGTACCCTTTTCCCCCTTATATGTTTATAAAATATTTTGGGATTGTCCTTAATGCTAATTTGAGGAAGGACATTCTTGCTACTGAGGGAGTGCAGCATAGGTTTACAAGGTTAATTCCCGGGATGGCGGGACTGTCATATGTTGAGAGAATGGAGCAGCTGGGCTTGTACACTCTGGAGTTTAGAAGGATGAGAGGATATCTCATTGAAACATATAAGATTGTTATCCACCAATTCACAAAATTGGAGAGAATTTAATTTAATTGGAAATTTTTGATTTGTTTCTTTATTACGCCTAACATAAAAAGCAAGCAAATTCTAAGGCAGCAAACATGCTGGAGGCAATGTGGTCAAACAGACGCAAACCATGCACATATCTTCTGGAGTTGCCCAAAAATAGAAGCATTTTGGGACAGAGTGAATTCAGAATTAATGGAGGTATTAGGATATATAGTCTGCAAGAAGTGTTCCATTTTATACCTGGGTAATATAACTACAGTGGTGCTGAAACATAAACATAGAAGCATAGAAATTAGGTGCAGGAGTAGGCCATTCAGCTTCGAGCCTGCACCGCCATTCAATATGATCATGGCTGATCATCCAACTCAGTATCCCGTACCTGCCTTCTCTCCATCCCCTTAGGGGCCACATCCAACTCACTCTTAAATATAGCAATGAACTGGCCTCAATCTGTGGGCAGAGAGTTCCATCTTGTGAAAAAAGTGGATTTCCCCTTATCCTTAAGCTGTGACCCTTGTCCTGGACTTCCCCACATCGGGAACAATCTCAAACCCCTTAAGAATTTTGTAAGTTTCTATAAGATCCCCTCTCAATCTCCTAAATTCCAGAGAGTATAAACCGAGTCGATAAGACAGTCCTGACATCCCAGGAATCAGTCTGGTGAACCTTCTCTGCACTCCCTCCAATAATGTCCTTCCTCAGATTTGGAGACCAAAACTGTACGCAATACTCCAGGTGAAGGAAGACCATTACTTGAAAAAATCCTCTCAGTTACAAGAAACAGTGAACACAGCCAGACTTAGACAATGGTTTAGACATAGTACAGGAAATATTTGCCATGGAGAAAATGACATATTCTCTAAGAGTGAAAGAAGACGAGTTTAACAGAAAATGGGAAAAATGGATTAGGTATAGAAATAAAGACATCAACACTGTATAATTTTATAGACAATAATGTAAGTTATTGGAAAATGTTTTAATATGAAAATAGTTCTGTATACTGCATCATTAATTGTAAACTGAACCCCCCGCTGCACTGTTGTACGTTTCATTGTAATGTTGTATGTTTCGTTGTTATATTTGTGTTTTATTTGTGTATACATAAAAGCAATAAAAACTAAAGTGGAAAAAAAGATTGTTAAAGGTTTGGACACGCTAGAGGCAGGAAACATGTTCCCAATGTTGGGTGAGTCCAGAACCAGGGGCCACAGTTTAAGAATAAGGGGTCGGCCATTTCGAACGGAGACGAGGAAACACTTTTTCTCACAGAGAGTGGTGAGTCTGCGGAATTCTCATAGGGCGGTGGAGGCGGGTTCTCTGGATGCTTTCAAGAGAGAGCTCGAGAGGGCTCTTAAAAATAGCGGGGTCAGGGGATATGGGGAGAAGGCAGGAACGGGGTACTGATTGGGGATGATCAGCCATGATCACATTGAATGGTGGGGCTGGCTCGAAGGGCCGAATGGCCTACTCCTGCACCTATTGTCTATTGTCTGTTGTCTATTGACAATTCTCCCCCCATTTCTATAGCTGATCTAGATTCTGCTATATACAGCCTTCTGCACTGTCTGCAACTCCACCAAGGTCGGGGACATCTGCAAACGTACTCACCGACTAATCTACATTTACGTACATGTCATTTATACATATCACAAACACCAGGTCCCAGCATAGATCCATGAGGAACTCCGCTGGTCACAGGCCAGCCTTCCGCCAGAATAATCCTGTCATTTCTATAAGCAAGCCAGTTCTGAATCCAAACAACCAAATCTCCGATGATCCAATGCAGATTTACCTTCTGGTTCAGCCCACCATGAGGGTCTACTGTCTACTGTCTATTATCTGCCAGAGCTATCTCCTGGCCCCTTTTTGCCCTTCTGATTTCCTTTTTTACTTTGCTCCTTAGTTCCAGAAACTTCTCTATGGATGCATAGAAAATAGAAATTAGGTGCAGGAGTAGGCCATTCGGCCCTTCGAGCCAGCACCGCCATTCCATATGATCATGGCTGATCATCCAACTCAGTATCCTGTATCTGCCTTCTCTCCATACCCCCTGATCCCTTTAGCCACAAGGGCCACATCTAACACCCTCTTAAATATAGCCGATGAACTGGCCTCAACTACCTTCTGTGGCAGAGAATTCCAGAGACTCGCCACTCTCTGTGTGAAAAATTTTTTCCTCATCTTGGTCCTAAAGGAATTCCCCCTTATCCTTAGACTGTGACCCCTTGTTCTGGACCTCCCCAACATCGGGAACAACCTTCCTGCATCTAGCCTGTCCAACCCCTTAAGAATTTTGTAAGTTTCTATAAGATCCCCCCTCAGTCTTCTAAATTCTAGCGAGTACAAGCCGAGTCTATCCAGTCTTTCCTCATATGAAAGTCTTGATATCCCAGGAATCAGTCTGGCGAACCTTCTCTGTACCCCCTCTATGGCAAGAATGTCTTTCCTCAGATTTGGAGACCAAAACTGTATGCAATACTCCAGGTGCAGTCTCACCAAAACCTTCTACAATTGCAGTAGAACCTCCCTGCTCCTTTACTCAAATCCTTTCGCTATGAATGCTAACATACCATTTGCATTCATCACAGCCTGCTGCACCTGCATGCCTACGTTCAATGATTGGTGTACCATGACACCCAGGTCTCGTTGCATCTCCCCTTTTCCTAATCTGCCACCATTCAGATAATAGTCTACCCTCCTGTTTTTGCCACCAAAGTGGATAACCTCACATTTATCCACATTATACTGCATCTGCCATGCATTTGCCCACTCACCCAGCCTATCCAAGTCAACTTGCAGCCTCCTAGCATCCTCCTCACACATAACACTACCCCCCAGCTTAGTGTCATCTGCAAACTTGGAGATGTTGCATTCAATTCCCTCGTCCAAATCATTAATATATATTGTAAATAGCTGGGGTCCTAGCATTGAGCCTTGCGGTGCCCCACTAGTCATTGCCTGCCATTCTGAAAAGGACCCGCTTACTCCTACTCTTTGCTTCCTGTCTGCCAGCCAGTTCTCTATCCACATCAATTCTGAACCCCCAATACCGTGTGCTTTAAGTTTGTATACTAATCTCTTATATGGGACCTTGTCGAAAGCCTTCTGAAAGTCCAGATATAACACATCCACTGGTTCTCCCTTATTGACTCTACTAGTTACATCCTCGAAAAATTCTATAAGATTCGTCAGACATGATTTACCTTTCATAAATCCATGCTGACTTTGTCTAATGATTTCACCACTTTCCAAATGTGCGGCTATCCCATTTTTAATAACTGACTGAGCAGTTTCCCCACTACCAATGTTAGACTAACTGGTCTGTAATTCCCCGTTTTATCTCTCCCTCCTTTTTTAAAAAGTGGGGTTACATTAGCTACCCTCCAATCCTCAGGAACTACTCCAGAATCTAAGGAGTTTGAAAAATTATCACAAATGCATCCACTATTTCTGTGGATACTTCCTTGATTACTCTGGGATGCAGACTATCTGGCCCTGGGGATTTATCGGCCTTTAATCCGTTTAATTTACCCAACACCACTTCCCGGCTAACCTGGATTTCATTCAGTTCCTCCATCTTATTTGACCCCCAATCCCCTGCTATTTCCGGCAGGTTATTCATGTCTTCCCTAGTGAAGACAGAACCAAAGTAGTTATTCAATTGGTCTGCCATGTCCTTGTTCCCCATGATCAATTCACCTGCTTCTGACTGCAAGGGACCTACATTTGTTTTAACTAATCTCTTTCTCTTCACATATCTATAAAAACTTTTGCAGTCAGCTTTTATGTTCCCTGCCAGTTTTCTTTCATAATCTATTTTCCCTTTCCTAATTAAGCCCTTTGTCCTCCTCTGCTGGACTCTAAATTTCTCCCAGTCCTCTGGTAGGCTGCTTTTTCTGGCTAATTTGTATGCTATGCATCCTTCTTATTCTTAATCAATGCCTTTATTTCTCTCGTCAGCCAAGCTTCCTTACGTTTGCCTGCCTTGCCCTTCACTCTAACAGGGACAGGCATATCCTGAGCTTTAGTCATCACATTTTTAAAAACATCCCACTTGGCTGATGTTCCTTTCCGTAGACTACTTTCTAAATGGGGAGAGAATGCAGAAATTGGAAGTGCAGAATTGTCAAAAAGTTAATCTGCAAGTCGAATCAGTAGTATAGAAAACAAACACAATGGTAGCATTTATTTCAAAATGGCTAGAATACAAAAAGAGGGGTGTAATGCTGAGCCTCTGTCAGGCACTGTCAGGCTGCATTTGGAGTATTGTGAGCAATTATGGGCACCATATCTGAGGAAGGATGTGCTGGCTCTGGAGAGGGTCCAGAGGAGGTTTGCAAGAATGATCCCAGGAATGAGTGGGTTAATTCACTGGAGTTTGACGGCACTGGAGTGTAGAAAAATGAGGGGGGACCTCATTGAAATGTACAGAATAGTGAAA
The DNA here is from genome assembly GCA_035221665.1 of Okamejei kenojei. Classification (NCBI taxonomy): domain Eukaryota; kingdom Metazoa; phylum Chordata; class Chondrichthyes; order Rajiformes; family Rajidae; genus Okamejei; species Okamejei kenojei. Next base: position 184,361,654 of record CM069131.1, on the reverse strand, counting down.
GGCTTGGATAGAGTGGATGTGGAGAGGATGTTTCCACTAGTGGGAGAGTCTAGGACTAGGACAAAAAACCTGCTCCAATCAACATGAGCAAGGCTTTCTCTCATACCCTCAAAATTGGCCTTACTCCAATTAAGCACTTTAACACGATGGCCCTCTCTGTCCCTAAACACAATTATCTTAAACCTAATCAAACAGTGGTCATTGGTCCCAAAAATCTCTTTTTGTTCAGGACTGCTCTCTGGGAAGCAACTGTCCCTGACTCTGGAGGTTTTCACATTTCTGCACCTGCTGTATAAATCTATCAGTCTGAGCAACATTATGGCAATCATCACTAAAGCAGCACTGGTGTGCTTTCTATCGGGAGCCAAATCTCAAATCTGCCACGTCATTCGTTACGCACCCTGCTGGGAAGTGAGTCAGCGCTTAAGGACCTCTCCCCATGACAGCCAGAGTACAGCTCTAGACTACAGCTGAGTATAACGGAATCATCCTATCGCAACTAGAGAGTAGTCCTGAACTACCATCTACCTCAATGGGGACCCTCGGACTATCTTTGATCGGACTTTACTGGCTCCACCTTGCACTACACTTTATTCCCTTATCATGTATCTGTACACTGTGAATGGCTCAATTGTAATCATGCATTGTCTTTCCGCTGACTGGTTAGCACGCAACAAAAGCTTTTCACTGTACCTCGGTACACGTGACAATAAACTAAACTGTTCAACTGTTCAGATAGGTGATGTTTTTCGGGTTGGGACCCTTCTAAAACTGATATAATCTAAAGTGATACTGAAACAGCAGCCATAACGTTGCTCAGATTCACAGAGTCACACAGCACATAAACAGGCTCTTCATCCCAACTCGTCCATGCCAACCATGATACCCTTCTAAGCTTGTCCCATTACGCGCTGTCCAGGGGCGCCCTGGGGAATTTCCACAATAAGGAAATAGTGATCTAATATTCAAGAATATTTGTTTATTTTGTATTATGCTGGTGGGTTTGTTTGTATTTTTGTGTGTATTTTTGTAAATAGTTGATTCAAATTAATTTTGGTTAACACCCGCACATTAACACCATGCTGCGAACACACACACACACACTAGGGACAATTTTACACTAATACCAAGCCAATTAACCTACAAACCTGCACGTCTTTGGAATGTGGGAGGAAACCGAAGATCTCAGAAAAATCCCATGTAGGTCGCGGGAACAACGTACAAACTCCGTACAGACAGCGCCCGTTGTTGGGATCAAACCCGGGTCTCTGGCGCTACGAGCGCAGTAAGGCAGCAACTCTACCGCTGCACCACCGTGCTGTTCCTCAATGCTGGAGTAACTCAGCGCGATGGCAGCATCTCTGGAGAGAAGGAATGGAAGGCGTTTTGGGTCGAGACCCTTCTTCAGACTGGGTGATTGTATCATGTTATCATCTTTTCTGTGACTAGATTGCACGCAAACAAAAGCTTTCCACTGTAACTCAGTGTACACGTGATATTAATGAACTAAATTAAACAAAACTAAACTACAGCACAAGAACAGGCCCTTCAGCCCACAATATCTGTGCTGAACATTATGCCAAGGTCATCTTTTATCTGCCTGTGCATAATCCTTATTCAAGTCAAAATGGGCATCAGCGAAATCTTTTTATAATCCCACACTCCAAAGATTTAAGGGCCTGTCCCAGCAGCATGCAACTCCATGCGATGAGTGCGACCTAACGTGGTCGCTTGAGCCGTCCGGCGTCGCGGGGCCGGTCCCACTTCGATTGCCGGAGCCGTGCGGAATTGTGCGGAGTTCGTCCCGACATCGCGTGGGGCTCTGAAAAACTGACCATGTTTAAAAATTCCGCGCGGCAACGGCTTGTCGTCTTGCAGTCGCCTCGACACATTACACACCGCCTCGACGTCGTGCCTCCGTGACCCTCTCTGTAGGTGCCTCCGTGGCCCTCTCTGTGAGTGCCTCTGTGCCCCTCTCTGTGTGTCCCTCTCTGTCCTGGCGAACTTACCTTTCAGACTTCGCTCCAAGTTCGCCACACTTTGCGCCGCGTTGCGCCACTCACCCCACCTCCGCGCGGCCCCCGCTGCCGGTTTGGTCGCGCTCTTCGCATGCAGGCGCATGCTGGTGGGAATGGCCCTGTACACGGCTCACCCGACCTCCGCGCGGCCCCCGCTTCTAGTTTGATCGCGCTCACCGCATGGAGTCGGATGCTGGTAGGACAGGCCCTTTACAGATTTGTAGGCTAATTGGCACGGTAAAGTTGTAAAACTGTCCCTGGTTAGTTTTAGTAAGAACTGTAGATGCTGGAAAAATCGTAGGTTGACAAAAATGCTGAAGAAACTCAGCGGGTGAGGCAGCATCTATGGAGCGAAGGAAATGGTGACCCTTTCTACCTAAAACTTCATCTATTCCTTCGCTCCATAAATGCTGCCTCACTAGCTGAGTTTCTCCAACATTTTTGTCTACCTTATGGTTAGTTTTCGTGTATGGGGTGAACGCTGGTCGGTGTGCCGACGGTGGGCCTGTTTCTGTGCTGTAATCGCCACACTAAATTCAAGAAGGGGCATCTCGGTTAGTATGGACAGGTTGGGCCGAACGACCTGTTTCCATGCTGTTTGACTCTAAGCCAGTTGATCAACATCACCTCAATGAGGATTGCAAGGAGTCATGCACTACGCATATCTACCAATGAGGTGGGAACGTAGTGAAGCTGTGACACATGGGTGCTAAATATCAAAAATAACACACCATGAAAAGAGTTGACAGAGTTGAGAATTGGGCGGCACGAAGGTGCAGCGGTAGAGCTAATGCCTTACAGCGCCAGATACTGACTATGGGTACTGTCTGTATGGAGTTTGTACATTCTCCCCATTACCTGTATGGTGATCTGAGTTTCACTGTACCTTAATTGGTGCACATGACAATAAATAGACCTTTGAACTTTGAACCTTTGACCTGCGTGGGTTCTCTCAGAGATCTTCAGTTTCCTCCCACACTCCAAAGACGTACAGGTTTGTAGGTTAATTGGCTTGGTGTAAAAATGGAAAATTGTCCCCAGTGCGTGTAGGATAGTGTTAGTGTGTGGGGACCGCTTGTCGGAGTGGACTCGGTGGGCCGAAGGGCCTGTTTCCGCGCTGTATCTCTGAACTAAAAGTAAAATCTTACAACCAATAAATCAACCAAAGCTTTACAGTCACGTCACGTCTAGTTGTGAATGAAACAGTTAAGTGGATGAAGAGAGTCCACAAATATCCCCTTCCTCAGTAATGATTTGGCTCAGCAATGTGAATGGGAACAACAAGTCTGAAGAGTTTACAGCAACATTTAGCCAGAAGTGCCTTTCTCTCGCAATGACTCTAAGTGTCAATTCGATGATTAATCTTGGCTTTCTCCTGGGATCTCCACCATCACTGAAGGCCTGGATAGGGAGGATGTGGAGAGGATTTCTCCACTGGTGGGAGAGTCTGGGAACAGAGGCCATAGCCCCAGCATTAAAGGACGTTCCATTCGGAAGGAGATGAGGAGGAATTTCTGTAGCCAGAGAACAGCCTCAGAATTAAAGGATGTTCCTTCAGGAAGGAGATGAGAAGGAAGGAATTTATTTAGTCAGATGGTGGCGAATCTGTGAAATTCTTGCCACAGACGACTGTGGAGGCCAAGTCAGTGGATATTTTTAAGGCAGAGATAGATAGATTGTTGATTAGTAAGGGTGTGAGGGGTTATGGGCAGAAGGCAGGAGAATGAGATTGAGAAGGAAAGATAGATCAGCCATGATTGAATGGCGATTGAGTAGACGATGGGTCAAAGGGCCTAATTCTGCTCCTATCACCTATGAACTTATGAAACCTGTCCGATCTCTGTACCTGTCTAGTTGTTTCTCAAACGTTGCGATAGTACCTGCCTCAAGTACCACCTGAGGCAGCTTGTTCCATACACCCACCACCCACTTGATGTCAACAAAGGGCACTGGTTCCAGCAGAGGCCGCTGCAGCAAACATCATTGCCCTGATCTCCAGACCTTGGAAACATAGAAACATAGAAAATAGGTGCAGGAGTAGGCCATTCAGCCCTTCGAGCCTGCACCGCCATTCAATATGATCATGGCTGATCATCCAACTCAGTATCCTGTACCTGCCTTCTCTCCATACCCTCTGATCCCTTTAGCCACAAGGGCCGCATCTATACTGCATCTGCCATGCATTTGCCCACACACCCAACCTATCCAAGTCACCTTGAAGCCTCCTAGCATCCTCTTCACAGCTTCGTGTCATCCACAAACTTGGAGATGTTGCATTCAATTCCCTCGTCCAAATCATTAATATATATTATAAATAGCTGGGGTCCCAGCACTGAGCCATGCGGCACCCCACTAGTCACTGCCTGCCATTCTGAACAGGATCCGTTTACTCCTACTCTTTGTTTCCTGACTGCCAGCCAGTTCTCTATCCACATCAATACTGAACCCCCAATACCGTGTGCTTTAAGTATGCATACTAATCTCTTATGCGGGACCTTGTCGAAAGCCTTCTGAAAGTCCAGATATAACACATCCACTTATTTTCCCTTATCCACTCTACTAGTTACCTCCTCAAAAAATCTATAAGATTCGTCAGACATGATTTACCTTTCGTAAATCCATGCTGACTTTGTCCAATGATGTCACCACTTTCCAAATGTGCAGCCATCCCACCTTTAATAACTGACTCTAGCATTTTCCCCCACGACCGATGTTAGACTAACTGGTCTGTAATTCCCCATTTTCTCTCTCCCTCCCTGAACATGATGCCTTAACTTGCTCGCTGGCCAAGCTATAGGCAACTTCCTGGCTGCTGACCAGGGAAGTTTATGCCAGCAATATGTACTTACTTTTTTTTAAGTACTTAGGCCCCCTTCAGTCATGGTTGACCATGGGAGTCTCCAGGGTGCTATTCCCTATATGGAGGACTTTGTTTAACGTGGGGAGACTGGTGCACAAACAGCCACCCCACGGTCCTTGACAGATCTGGGTCAGGATCCAGTGGCATGGAGTCCAAGACGACCGGAGACCCTTTTCTGCCGCAGCCTTCATCCGCCTTCCCAGCCGCTGTGACGCTCCACCAAGGTCAGCCATCATCCTCCTCCGCTTGTTCCACCGTTGAGGTCTTGGTTGGATTGCTCTTTGTCAGAGACCTCCCCCTCGACCTTAACGCCGTGGGTGGCTCTACCAGGAGCACAGCTCCAGACGGCATCGCTCTCAGGGTTTCAGAGCCACACAAGCTTCTCCACCACGACAAGGCGACAATCCACGGAGAAGTAATATGTATAAAACATAGAATAATGCAGCACAGAAACTGCCCTTTGGCCCACAATGTTTGTGCTGAACACTATGTCTAAGTTTAGTTTTTCAGTTTAGTTTACTTTAGAGATGCAGCGCGGAAACAGGCCCATCCGTCCACCTGGTCTGCGCCGACCAGCGATCCCCGCACACCAACACCTTACACTCTAGGGACAATTTGCATTTATACCAAGCCAATTAACCTACAAGCCTGCACGTCTTTGGAGTGTGGGAGGAAACCGGAGATCTCGGAGAAAACCCACACGGGTTACAGGGTGAACGTACAAACTCCGTACAGACAGCACCCGTAGTCAGGATCGAATCCGGGTCTCTGGCGCTGTAAGGCAGCAACTCTCAGTCCAGTTTAGTTTGTTGTCACGTGTATCGAGTTACAGTGAAAAGCTTTTATTGCGTGCTGTCCAGTCAGCAGAAAGACAATACATGATTACAATCGAGCCATTTACTGTGTATAACTCTACAGCTGCGCCACCCTGCCTATGTCTTCAGTTGATGTGAGTTATAACTCTCGCACCCCTGCAGGGAACTCACCACAGGGAACTGAGCTGATCCCACAGACTTTACAAATCCATATCCCATCCTGGAACAATCACACGGTCCTCAGTGACAACTGCCCAGGTTATTTCATCCTCCGCTTCCTCCACCCACTGTACAAACTGTAATGACCTTGCCGACAACACGCTTCATACTACCTTTAATCATGCGTGTGCATGCCATGGGAGTGATACAAACGGTGTCTCTGGCGTCGCCAAAGATATTCTCCGCGTATACCTGAGGCTGCAAATGGAATGATTATTAGCAGCTTGGATGCCTCTCAGAATGAAATCTCAAATTAGCATAACTATCTACTGGCGACAGAATTGTGAAAGTATATTTCTGGAAATATGCTGGAGAGACAGCTCACCCAGCCGGAAGCAAATTGCAAACCCTGCATGAATTTTAAGCCCAGGCTTTGGAACTCATGCAGTATTCAATTTCCCTCTGCTTATTCTAGTTTAGTTTAGAGACACAGTGTGGAAATAGGCCCTTCGGCCCACCGAGTCCAGACACCACCCCATGCTATCCCACACACAATCGGGACAATTTACCATCTTTACCGAAGCCAATTACACCTACAACTGTGTACAGCACGTCTTTGGAGTGTGGGAAGAAACCGGAGCACTCGGAGAAAACCCGCGCAGGTCACGGGGAGAGCGTACAAAATCCACACAGACGGCACCCGTAGGCAGGGTGAACCCAGGTCTCTGGCGAAGTAAGGCAGCATCCCTGCCGCTGCGCCACCGTGCTACCCTAGAACACAGCTAACTCAGCAGCTGAAATTGTTGACGTGCATTTCATTCCCGAGGAATGGGATTTTACCCCCAAACCTCTATCTTGTCGTCACTGCGTCTGCTAATTCCAGGATTACAGACTGACCCCAGGGCCTATCTCCATAGGTGCCAAATCTCATCCTGATGCCTCTTAGTCATAGAGTTATAGACATACAACGTGGCAACAGGCCCTTTGGCCCAACTTGCCCACACCGGCCAACATGCCACCTCTACACTAGTTCCACCTGCCTGCGTTTGTCCCATATCCCTCTAAACCTGTCCTATCCATGTACCTGTCTAATTGTTTCTTAAACGTTGCGATAGTACCGGCCTCAACTAGCTCCCCTCAGCAGCTAGTTCCATACATCCACCACCCTTTATGTAGAAAAATTACCCCTCAGGATCCTATGAAATCTTTCCCCCCTCACCTTCAAGCAATGCCGTCTGGTTCTCAGTTCCCTTACTCTGGGCAAGAGACTGAGTTTACCCGATCTGTCCCCCTTACCAAATGTGACCTCAGACTTTCTTTCCGTATGTAAGATTGTTCACCTTGCCCTCGAGCTGCTAGAAACTGTAAATTAAATGCCAAGACATGTAATTCCTGAAAGAAAAATCACAAGACTAATAAACGTTAGTCATTGAGTCATACAGCACGGAGACAGGTCATTCAGCCCAACTCATCCAATACGACCAAGATTCTGGACTACTTTGTTTCTAAACTGCAAGCAGGTGATGTTTAGTTTGGAGATGCAGCATGGAAACAGGCCCTTCGGCCCACTAGGTCCACCTATCAATCAACCATTCACACGTGTTTTACGTTATCCCATTTTCTCATCCACTCCCTACACACTAGAGGCAATTTACAGAGACCAATTAACCTACAAACAAGGACGTGTTCGGAACATGGGGGGAAACCAGAGTACCAAGTGGAAATACATAGTGATACATCATGGAAACAAGATGCTGCATCCAAACTGGTTCCATTTGCCTACATTTGCTAATATCCTTCCATAGCTTTCCTACCCATCAATTTGTCCCTGTGTCTTTAAAATGCAGTTGCAGTTAGCAGCTACCAATACATCCACTCATTCCATATGCCCATTACACTCTGAGTGGAAATGTTTTTGTTTAGTTTAGTATAATTTAGAGCTACAGTGCAGAACAGGCCCTTTGACCCACCGAGTCCGCACCGACCAGCGATCCCAGCACGCCAACACTATCCTACACACGTCAGGGACAATTTACATTTATACCAAGCCAGTTAACCTACAATGTTCAAGTTCAAGTTACATTTTCCGAATCGGCCACTTCTTACCAGAGACCGAGTGCACAGGCTGAGCTGGGCGGAGCTCCAACACTGGCGACCTCGGTGAAAGATCCCGGGCTCCGCGATGTTAAAGTCAGCGCCGCCCGTGGCTGGAAGCTCCACTGACCACACTCCACGGTGTTAAAGTCGGCAGGTACTCCGGAGCTCCAACACAGCGATCCCCGGTAAGGCATCGCCCGCTCCGCGATGTAATTCAGTGCTGTGCCGCTGCTGAAGCTCTGGCCGGTCTCCGGCAGGAAAGGCTGTGCCAATCCAGTTGGTAGGCCGCGAGGGGGGGGGCGAAGATGTGGCTCGGAGAAAAGACGCATCCTCGACAAGTTAGTGACTGGGAAACAGTTTCGCCTCTTCCCCCCCCCTCCCCCCACCCCCCACCCCCCACATATAAAAGACTAAAAAATCTCCAAAGACTAAAAATAACAAAAAGATGACAGGACGGACAGCTGCTGGCGAGGCTGCCACACTCAAACCTGTATGTCTTTGCAGTGTGGGAGGAAACCGAAGATTTCGGAGAAAGCCCACGCGGCCACGGGAAGAACGTAAAACTCCGTACAGACAGCACCCGCAGTCGGGATCGAACCCGGGACTCTGGCGTAGCAAGCGCTGTAAGACAGCAACTCGTCCGCTGCGCCACTGTGGCCGCCCTTCCTCGTTCACCACCGTTCCTAGTAAATGTTTACCTTCTCGCCGTAAATCTAAGCCTCCTAGTTCTTGCTGCCACAGCTGCCACAGCCAGACATAAAAACAGCTTTTTTTCCACGAGTAGTTGCTCTACTCAATAACCAAAAATCTGTAGCCTCCTTTTGCTCTGGTATTTTATTTAATTCACATGTTTAATCGATAATGTTTTATTATTAATGTTTAATGTTTTATGTTTCATTCTTAACTGCCACTGTATGTCATGTTGTCACTTGTGGGCGGAGCACCAAGGCAAATTCTTTGTATGTGAATACTTGGCCAATGAACTTATTCATTCATTCATTCCCCAACCCTGGGTAAACGATTCTGTGCATTCACCCTATCTATTCTCCTCATGATTTTATCCACCTCTGAAAGATCAGCCAGCCTCCTGTGCTCCAAGGAATAAAGTCCCAGCCTGTCTAAACCTTCCCTCGATCTCAGGCCCTCTAGCCCTGGCAATATCCTCGTAGATCTTTGAAATTCTTTGTTTAGTTTAGTTTAGAGGTACAGCACGGAAATAGAGCCTTCGGCCCACCGAGTCTACGCCGACCAGCGATCCCCGCACATTAACACTATCCTACGCACTAGGACCAATTAACATTCAGACCAAGCTAATTAACCTACAAACCTGTACGTCTTTGGAGTGCGGGAGGAAACCGAACATCTCAGAGAAAACCCACGCAGATCACAAAGAGAATTTACAAACTCTGTACAGATAGAATCAGTAGTCAGGCCCCGCTCCGGGTCTTAATGTTCGAGCCTCCGGCGGGCGATGGTAAGTCCCGCGGCCGTTAAAGCCGCGCCTGGGTCTTGACCTGAAGTGTTATCTGTTCATTTCCCTCCGCAGATGCTGCCTGACCCGTGGAGTTCCTTCAGCAATTTGGATTTTGCTAATGATAATAGACAATAGGTGCAGGAGTAAGACCATTCGGCCCTTCAAGCCTGCACCGCCATTAAATGTGATCATGGCTGATCATCCACAATCATTACTGCCTTCTCCCCATATCCCCTGACTCCGCTATCTTCAAGAGCCCTATCTAGCTCTCTCTTGAAAGTATCCAGAGAACTGGCCACCACCGCCCTCTGAGGCAGAGAATTCCACAGACTCACAACTCCCTATGTGAAAAAGTTATTCCTCATCTCCGTTCTAAATGGCTTACCCCTTATTCTTAAACTCTGGCCCCTAGTTCTGGACTCCCCCAACATCGGGAACATGTTTCCTGCCTCTAGCGTGGCCAAATCCTTAATAATCTTTTATGTTTCAATAAGATCCCCTCTCATCTTAAATTCCAGAGTATTCCAGCCGCTCCATTCCGTCAGCCTATAACGATAAAGGTCCCAGCATCTGTAAGCTCTTCATCTCCAACCGTATTTGGACACAAAACACAGAGAGGGAGCGATATGTAAGGGAGTGATATGCTATATATATATATATGTATATCAACTGGTGGAATGGGCAAATGGTTGGCAGATGGAGGCATGATCAGCAAGTTTGCAGATGACAGTAAAGTGGGTGGGTTTATAGATAGCGAAGATGGTTATCAAAACTTACAGCAGGATCATGATCAGTTGGGCAAGTGGGCAGAAAAATAATCAATGGGGTTTAATGCAATTAAATGCAAGGTGTTGCATTATGGAGGTCCTGCCCGAGTCAAACTCGGGCAGGACCTCCACAGTGAACGGCAGGGTACTGGGGAGCATTGCAGAGCAGGGGCATCTAGGAAAGCAGATACATAGTTCCTCGAAAATGGCATCTCAGTGGATTAGAAGGCTTTCGGCACATTGACCTTCATCATAGAAACATAGAAAATAGGTGCAGGAGTAGGCCATTCGGCCCTTCGAGCCTGCACCGCCATTCAATATGATCATGGCTGATCATCCAACTCGGTATCCTGTACCTGCCTTCTCTCCATACCCCCCTGATCCCTTTAGCCACAAGGGCCACATCTAACTCCCTCTTAAATATAGCCAATGAACTGGCCTCAACTACCTTCTGTGGCAGAGAATTCCACAGACTCACCACATCAGTCCGGGTATTAAGTATAGAATTCATCCCCTCCATCTGGAGATGCTGCCTATCCCGCTGAGTTACTCCAGCATGTTGTGTCTATCTATTAGACATTGAAGTTGAGCGGTTATGCAAGAGGTGTACAAAAGGCTGCATTTGGAGTATTGTGTTCAGTCTTGGTCACCCTGCTATAGGAGGGACATTGTTAAGCTGTAAAGAGTGTGGAGAATATTTATCAGGATGTTAGCTGGATTTGAGGACCTGAGCTATAGGCGAGATGGGGCAGGCTAGAACGTTACTCCTTGGAGCGCAGGTGAATGAGAGGTGATCTTACAGAAGTGTATATCATCATGATGAGAATAGATATGGTGAATGCACGTTCTTTTAGCCAGAGTTGGGGAATCAAAGAACTAGAAGACATGGTTTAAGGTAAGCGGGGAAAAAATCAATAGGAACCTGAGGGCCAACTTTTTTACACAGAGCTGGTCGGTATATGCAACGAGCTGCCAGAGGAAGTAGTTCAGTCGGGTACTATAACTACAATTAAAAGACAATTGAATGCGTACATTGTCAGGAAGGGCTCCAGTGATATGGCCCATACGCAGGCAAGTGGGTCTAGTGAAGATGGGGCATCTTGGTCGGTCGGAATGGGCAAGTTGGGCTGAATGGCCTCTTTGACCCTTTGCTGTATAACCCTATGAAATTTTATGTCATACAATTGTTCACCCCTGGGAGGTATAATGTTGCAGCTGTCAGAGCCGCTGCTTAGCAACACCAAGACCTGGGTTCAATCCTGACCTCCGTGCATTGAGTTTGCACAAATTCCTTGTGATGTGAAAATAAGGATTCACAACTGAGGATGCAGGTTTACAAAAGAAGACACAAAGTGAAGGAGTAACTCAGCGGGTCAGGCAACATGTCTGGAGAACATGGATGGGTGATATTTCGGTTCGGGACCCTTTTTCAAGTCCCGACCCGAAACGTCACCATGTTCTCCAGAGATGTTGCCTGACCTGCTGAGGTACTCCAGCACTTTGTGCATTCTTGAGAGGTGCGAGTTTTGTAGGGGTGCTCCAGTTCCCTTCTACATCCCGAAGACATGCCGGTTGGTGGGTCAACTGGCAATGGGGAATTGCTGCTGGTTTGAGGGTGAGTGGTGGGTCTGAGGGGGAGCCGATTGGAACATGGGGAAGAATTAACAGCTGCATTAATGTGGGGTTGGTGTAAATGGGTGGTTGACGGTTTGCACGCACTATTCCTCTGCTATGTTTCTTCGGAAGGACATCCTGCTCGGCATGGACCGGTCGGGCCAAAGGTCATAACGTCATAAGGAATAGGAGTAGAATTAGGCCATTCGGCCTATCAAGGCTACTCCGCCATACAATCATGGCCGATCTATCTCCCCTTCCTAAACCCATTCTCCTGCCTCCTCCCCATAAGCTCTGACACCTGTACTAGTCAAGAATCTACCTATCTCTGAAGGGCCTGTTTCCATGCTATACAACTCAATGACCCCATGGGCCAAATTACTTTCCTTTGCTGTAACCGTTTTGCGATTCAGAATGGCATCGTGAGTGGAAGTCAGCATCTACGGCACTTGCCCTGCACAAGGTTTCCCCCTGGCCTGCAAGTGCTGGCATTGGAAGTGCCTGTCTGAGGCAAATCAAACCTTTGTTTAAATTTCTTCATCAAACGATTAATTATCCTTGGTAGACAAAAGTGCTGGAGAAACTCAGCGGGTGTGGCAGCGTCTACGGAGCGAAGGAAATAGGCAATGTTTCGGGCCAAAACGGGGAGGGAGGAGGGAGGGAGAGGGGGGATGGCAGCTCAACTCCTGGCAAGTGATAGGTGGATACATAAGGAGCTACAATTCTGGAAACTTGTTCAAAACACAAAATAGACAATAGACAATAAACAATAGGTGCAGGAGTAGGCCATTCAGCCCTTCGAGCCAGCACCGCCATTCAATGTGATCATGGCTGATCATCCCCAATCAGTACCCCGTTCCTGCCTTCTCCCCATATCCCCTGACTGCTATTTTTAAGAGCCCTATCTAGCTCTCTCTTGAAAGCATCGAGAAAACCAGCCTCCAACGCCCTCTGAGGCAGTGAATTCCACAAACTCACCACGCTCTGTGAGAAAAAGTGTTTCCTCATCTCCGTTCTAAATGGCTTACTCCTTATTCTTAAACTGTGGCCCCTGGTCCTGGACTCCCCCAACATCGGGAACATGTTTCCTGCCTCTAGCGTGTCGAAGCCCTTAAAAATCTTATATGTTTCAATGAGATATCCTCTCATCCTTCTAAACTCCAGAGTGTACAAGCACAGCCGCTCCATTCTCTCAGCATATGACAGTCCTGCCATCCCGGGAATTAACCTTGCAAACCTACGCTGCACTCCCTCAATAGCAAGAAATGTTGGAGGAAGAACAGGTCAGGCAGAACCTGTGAAGGAAATGAAGGAAATTGGTGGTGGGCTTATTCAGACTGAAGGAGAAATTTGGCTAGAAATATCACCTATTCCCTTTCTCCAGAGATGCTGCCTGACCCACTGAATTACTCCAGCACGTGTGTCTATCTGTACTTATCTATGATCTATGCTTTATGTAGGGCATGGCTGCAGACATCAATAGACCTGCACATCCACTTCTGTCCAGAAGACCAAGGATTCTGCATATTGTATTGTATTGTATTGTATATTTTTATTATCATTTTTCTGAGTATTTGCATACCCAGAGGAAAACGAAAAAGCGTTTCTCAACCAGTGTCCATTCAGTAATAGGAAGGAACTGCAGATGCGGGTTTAAACCGAAGCTAGACACAAAATACTGGAGTAACTCGGCAGGACAGGCAGCATCTCTGGAGAGAAGGAATGGGTCGAGACACTTCTTCAACTGAGAGTCAGGGGAAAGGGAAACGAGAGATATAGACGGTGATGTAGAGAGGTATAGAACAAATGAATGAAAGATATGCAAAAAAGTAATGATGATAATGGAAACAGATAACGGAAACATAGTTAGCTGTTTGCTAGGTAGGAACGAGACGCTGGTGCAACCTGGGAGTGGGAGGGATGGAGAGAGAGGGAGTGCAGGGGTTACTTGAAGTTAGAGAAGTCAGTATTCATCCCACTGAGTTGTAAGGTTCGTACAGCTTCACAAGTGCTTCTATTATAATTGCTGCAAATGACAGCCTACACAAAGAGACCATCCTTTTTCATTCTAAAATACGTACGTTTAAAATATACCTTTCTCCTACAATAAAGCTAAGGTAAGTAACTGATTACAAAAAGTACCTGAAACCTCTTAATAGAAATTGACAATGACTGTGAAGTGTGTCCTATGGCGAGGCTGTAAAGGAACGGAACAATAGAGAAATGATTGCATTGCCTGGAAACCGTAGTTTGTTTCAATGATGCTCTGAAAGCTTCCAGCTGCAGTCCTTTTTTTCCCTTTTAAGCTACTCCCAGTCCAGTTTAGTTTGGAGATACAGCGCGGAAACAGGCCATTCAGCCCACCGAGTCTGCACTGACCTCCGATCAGCCCGGACACTAACACTATCCTACACACTAGGGAAAATTTACAATTCTTACCAAAGCCAATTAACCTACAAACCTGAGACGGACAGAAAATGCTGGAGTAACTCAGCGGGACTGGCAGCATCTCTGGAAAGAGGGGATGGGTGACGTTTCGGGTCGAGACCCTTCTTCAGAAGACCCTGTCTGAAGAAAGGTCTCGACCCGAAACTTCACCCATTCCTTCTCTCCAGAGATGCTGCCTTTCCCGCTGAGTTACTCCAGCATTTTGTGTCTATCTTTGGTTGAAACCAGCATCTGCAGTTCCTTCCTACACCTGTAGGTCTTTGGAGCGTGGGAGGAAACCGGAGCACCCGGTCACAGGGAAAACCCATGCAGTCACATGGACCATATACAAACTTCAATCAGACAGCACCTGTAGTTAGGATCGAACTAGGTCCTTGGAGCTGGAAGGCAGTGCCTCTCATTGTTGAACCACATTCATGGTTTATTTTTATGGTACTCCTTGTCATCTGATGTGAGAAGCTGAGATCGACAGATATATAGATTGGAAGTCCTTCGAGGGTTGTTCCCCAAATCCAGTCAAATGGGACCAGCCCAGTCTACTTGGTCAGCATGGCCAAGGTGGGCCGAAGGACATGTTTGTGTGCTGTACATCTCTACGATTATAAAGAACAAGATTTGAAGCATTTACTCCACCATACATTTGTGTATGTGGTCTGTGGTCATGATAAGGCAAAACGTCACACAATATGGAAACAGGTCCTTCAGCCCGACATGTCCCTGCTGTCCAAGATACCCCATCCAAGATAGTTCTATTTGCCTGCATTTGGCCCATGCACTGACCTCCGATCACCCCGTACACTAACACTATCCTACGCACTAGGGAAAATTTACAATTCTTACCAAAGCCAATTAACCTACAAACCTGAGACGGACAGAAAATGCTGGAGTAACTCAGCGGGTTAGGCAATATCTCTGGAGTTTCAGTGTCTGTATAACTTGTTATCTCCTATCCCACCGCCAACAATGGACCATTGTGGGCTCCACCTTTCCTTGATTATCGTTGCTTTTTGCATTTCTTCCATTCGTTTGTTTCCCTTTCCCCTGAGGAAGGGCCTGTCTAAGGAAGGGACTCAAACTGAAACGTCACCTATTCCTTTACTCCAGAGAAGCTGCCTGAGTTACTGCAGCCTTTTGTGTCTGTCTCTGGAGGACATGTTAGGCAATGTTTGGGGTTGGGATTCATCTTCACACTCATTGTAGTAGGGGAGAGCAAATTGGAAGAGAGGTAGGGGCGGGACAATGCTTGTAAACTTCCTGTCTATTAATCTCCGTGTTTTGCTTTCAATAAAGGCCAATACTCCAATAGCTTTCTCAATAATTTGCTATAACTGCCTTCACAGTGCATGTTTGATGTATTAAGACCATGACATCCTAGTCTCACCCCATATAAATAATCATTTCAAAGGTCTTTTATTGTCACAAATACCAATTAAGGTACAATGATATGCGAGTTAACAGAAACAGAAACAGAAAATAGGTGCAGGAGCAGGCCATTCGGCCCTTCGAGCCTGCACCGCCATTCAATATGATCATGGCTGATCATCCAACTCAGTATCCTGAACCTGCCTTCTCTCCATACCCCCTGATCCCTTTAGCCACAAGGGCCACATCTAACTCCCTCTTAAATATAGCCAATGAACTGGCCTCAACTACACTCAACTACCTACTGTGGCAGAGAATTCCACAGATTCACCACTCTCTGTGTGAAAAATGTTTTTCTCATCTCGGTCCTAAAAGATTTCCCCCTTATCCTTAAACTGTGACCCCTTGACCTGGACTTCCCCAACATCGGGAACAATCTTCCTGCATCTAGCCTGTCCAACCCTTTAAGAATTTTGTAAGTTTCTATAAGATCCCCCCTCAATTACCATACAGCCATACGGAAAAAAAGCAACAACTATATAAAAGTTAACATAAACATCCACCACAATATTCAATAAATTCCCCATATTCCTCTGTGATGGAAGGCAAAAATGTCCAATCTTCTTCCTCTTTATTCTGCCGCGGTCGGGGCAGTCGAATCATCCATCGGGGCGATCAAAGCTACCGCAGCCGGCGGTCGAAGCCCCTGCGTCGGGGCGATCAAAGCTCCCGCAGCCGGCGGTTGATGCCCCTGCGTCGGGGTGGTCAAAGCTCCCGCAGCCGGCTGTCGAAGCCCCTGCGTCGGGGCGATCAAAGCTCCCGCAGCCGGCGGTTGATGCCCCTGCGTCGGGGTGGTCAAAGCTCCCGCAGCCGGCGGTCGAAGCCCCTGCGTCGAGACGATCAAAGCTCCCGCAGCCGGCGGTCAAAGCCCCTGCGTCGGGGTGGTCAAAACCCCCGCGGCTTGGAAGTTCCCGAAGTCGATCTCTGACCAGAGGCCACGGGCTCCGTGATGTTAAAGTCCACACGCACCCGCGGTTGGAGCTAATTTGCTCTTTCATTCCTCCTTCCTGTGAATAACTTCACCTTTTCATTTATGGAAGTATATTTCACGGTCATACTTTGAGGTGAGAGGGGCAAGGTTTAAAGGAGATGTTTTTTTACACAGAGGGTGGTGGGTGGCTAGAATGCGCTGCTGTGGGTGGTGGTTGAAACAAATATATTAGTGGTATTTAAAAGACAATAGACAATAAACAATAGACAATAGGTGCAGGAGTAGGCCATTTGGCATTTCGAGCCAGCACCGCCATTCAATGTGATCATGGCTGATCATCCCCATTCCTGCCTTCTCCCCATATCCCCTGACTCCGCTATTTTTAAGAGCCCTATTTAGCTCTCTCTTGAAAGCATCCAGAGAACCTGCCTCCACCGCCCTCTGAGGCAGAGAATTCCACAGACTCACCACTCTCTGTGAGAAACAGACATTTGGATGGGCATGTGGACATGCATGGAACAGAGGGATATGGGTTATGGACAGGTAGGGAAGTGATGTCCTGACATCACGTTCAGCATAGACATTGTGAATCAAAGGGCCTGTTCGGTGCTCTCTTGTTCTATGTTCTATGCTTTTAAGACATGGCAAATAAGTTCATAAGTTGTAGGGGCAGAAAAGCCATTCCGCCGAACAAAGACTACTTTGCCATTCAATCATGGCTGATCTATCTTCCCCTCTAAACCCCATTCTCCTGCCTTCTCCTCATAACCCCTGACACCCGAACTGATGAAGAATCTATCTCTGCATTAAAAATATCCATTGACTTGGCCTCCACATCCTTCTGAATGTCAATGAATTCCACCCACTTATCTAAAGAAATTCCTCATCTCCTTTCTAAAGGAACGCCCTTTTATTCTGAGGCAACAGCCTCAGCTCGTAGACTCTGCCACTGGTGGAAACATCCTCTCCACATCCACTCTATCCAGGCATTTCACTATTTGTTAAGTTTCAATGTCCCCTCGCTCATCCTTCTAAGTTCTAGCGAGTCGAGGCTCAGTGCTGAAAGGACACTGATAGAAAGGACACAGATATAAACTGCATATTTACTTTTGGCAGAATGTTATGGTAGTTCATCTTGTGTTAATGAGACATTAACGTAATTGAATCTTTGATTTGTTAATTATCCATTGAAGATGAAAGGATCAAATAGCGTTTAAAAATAGGCAAAATGCGACAGATGCTGAAAATCTGAAAGGAGAAAAGCATCAGGAAGCTCAACAGGTCAGTAAACACACGTGGCGAACCAATAAAGGAAGTAGCGGGAATAGTGCTTTGAAGCAGAATCCTCACCCATCACCTCTCTCTGAACTAGACAAACATTGCTGGAGCAACTCAGCGGGACAGGCAGCATCTCTGGAGAGAAGGAATGGGTGACGTTTCGGGTCGAGACCCTTCTTCACACTCTCTCTGAACTCTCTTGTCATGTTCCTGACATTTACTTTACTTTTGCCTTTAGACCTTAGACTCACAGCGTGGAAACAGGCCCTTCGGCCCACCGATGTCCCACACCGAACAGTGATCACAGCGTACATTAGCACTATCCTACACGCTAGGGACAATTTACAATTTTTACCGAAGCCAGTTAACCTACATCACCTCTGTCGTGTTCCTGGTATTTGCTTTACTTTAGACTTTAGACTTTAGAGATACAGCATAGAAGCAGGCCCTTCGGCCTACCGTGCGCGCCCCGACCAGCTATCAGCCCTTACGCCAACACTGTCCTACACACTAGGGACAATTTACAGAAGCCAATTAACCTACAAACCAGTACGTCTTTGGCATGTGGGAGGAAACTGGCACCCTGCGGAAACCCATGTGGTCACGGGGAGAACGTAAAAACTCCGCAAAGGCAGCACCCATAGTCAGGATCGGGCCTCGGGTCTCTGGCGCTGCGAGGCAGCAACTCTACCGCTGCGCCACCGTGCCACCCCTTCTGGCTCGATTGTAATCATGCATTGTCTTTCTGCTGACTGGTTAGCACGCAACAAAAAGCTTTTCACTGTACCTCGGTACACGTGACAATAAGCTAAACTGTTCAGATAAACTAAACTAAACTACGCCACTGTGCCGGCCCCCTCCACACCACTCTGCCGCGGCCAAGGGCTTTTTTTGATTAAAAAAAATGTTTTAATCATTAAAAGCAATAATGATGATGCTGGCAGCAAAAAGTGAAAACAGAGAACATCTCTTACCTAAGACTCTTTGAAGTACAGCGAAACCAGGGAAGCATTCAGCGAATACAAATGCAGGAGATCAGCAGGTATTCTGACCGAACATGTCTTCAGCATTTCTATTGCAGAGATGAATCATAGAAATTGGCAACACAGCAGGACTCTTTGTCAACTGAAAGAACAGCAATCCAGACTTATCAAAATTTCCAGTTCTGAGTTATCAGTGTAAGGCCCTGCACTTCATGTGCTGATCCAGGAAACTCTTTACTGTGATAAGTCAACCTTACAGGTAGTGAGTTTCACATTTCCACCACACTTTGGACAAGTGTAATTTTTCATAGATTCGTACGTTTTTGGAACAAAAAAAGGCCACACGGCCCATCATGTGGGTAGCCAGAGACCCAGGTTCGATCCTGACTATGGGTGCTGTCTACATGGAGAGTGTACCTTCTTCCCGTCATCTGTGTGGCTTTCCTCCCACACTCCAAAGACATACGGGTTTATAAGTTAATTGGCTTGGTCTAAGTGTAAATTGTCCCTAGTGTGTGTAGGGTAGCATTAATGTGCAGTGATCGATCGCTGGTCGGTGCACACTCAGTGGGCCGAAGAGCCTGTTTCGTTACTGTATCTCAAAACTAAAGTCTACTCCGCTATTCAATCATGGTTGATCTATCTTTCCCTCTCAACCCCATTCTCCTGCCTTTCCCCCTAACCCCTGACACCCGTACTAATCAAGAATCTTATCAATCTCCGCCTTAGAAATATCAATTGATGGCCTCCCATCTGTGGTAATGAATTTCACCATCATCTGACTAAAGAAATTCCTCTTCATCTCCTTTCTAAAGGTGCGTCTTTTTTTTCTGAGGTTATGGCCTCTTGTCCTCGACTTTCCCACTAGTGGAAGCATCCTCCCCACATCCACTCTATCCAGGCCTTGCACTATTCGGTAAGTTTCAATGAGGTCCCCCTTATTCTTCTAAACTCCAGTGAGTACAGGCCCAGTGCCGTCAAACGCTCATCATATGTTAACCCAATCATCCCTGGATCATTCTCGTAAACGCTTCTCTGGAGCCCCTTTTTCTTCCCACGCAGTCCCCAATCCTTCTAGCTGTGTGCTAGATGCAGGAAAATGTTTCCCGATGTTGGGGGAGTCCAGAACCAGGGGTCACAGTTTAAGAATGCCAATTAGGACTGAGATGAGGAAAAACCTTTTCACCCAGAGAGTTGTGAATCTGTGGAAATCCCTGCCACAAAGGGCAGTGGAGGCAATTCACTGGATGTTTTTAAGTGAGAGTTAGATTTAGCTCTTAGGGCTAACAGAATGAAGGGACATGGGGGAAAAACAGGAACAGTATTGTGGATGATCAGCCATGATCATATTGAATGGCGGTGCTGAGTGGTAGGGCTGAGTGGCCTACTCCTGCACCTATTTTATTTCGGAGTCACGTGAGTGACTACGTGAAGAAGCCCCGCCAGGCGCATGCGCGACATTACGTCAACGCATGTCGCACCGGCTGGAGAGCGCAGCTCCACCAGCAGGTAAGTAATAACCCGCAGGTAAGTCAATATTAAGCCTTTCCTGCAAGTGTTTTTTAAACTCTGTAAGTCTTGCTCGCAGAGCCAGCCAGAGTTGCTAAATATATATTGTTAAATTGCGGTAATGGAGTGGAATGCACGGGGACCATGGTTACCACTTTTAGATCGGGTCGGCAGATAACGGCTACTCTAAAGCCGGCTCCCGCTATTACCGCTATTTAGATCAGGTTTGGAAATAACGGCTGCGCTAAATGCCGGCTCCAATACCCGCTACTGTTTTACTGCAGCTGAAATGAAATGAAATAAAATAAAAATTAAATTAAATTAAATTAAATGCTAACTTTATTTCTCAATTGTCACCATCAATTTCCAGTGCTTCAAGGTACTCAGAAATATCAAACTAAAGAACTCTCAGGCTCATTTGTCTCATGAGTCTGATGATATGCAAGACTCCCTCCTTTTTAATTTAAAGGTTTGGGGAAAATGCTCCATATTTAAAGAGCCATGGAGAATTACAATTGGGGTTATAGAAGAATGGCCCTAGGATTTCCCACACAGCCTCTCGCAGAGGTCCATCCTGCAAAGATGAAACACATCGCTTATGGGATAGTGGGAATCATCCTCTCCAGCACCTTGTTTAGGGTGGTGGATGAACCTCCCTAGCGAATGACTCGGAGAAGCAGGGCAGTAGGAATCTAACCCTGAAGCTGGTGTCACTGCTTATATTGCACACCACCAGCGCACACGAGCATGCTCCAGGTGTCCCGGACTAGCGGTAAACTCCGCTAAACCCGGAAGGGACTGGAGAGGCTATCGAAAAACGCTAGCACCAATGTAAATTACATGGTCTCATCAGCCCAGAACGTTTCAATGGAAGACTGCCACACGTTTAAAACAACCTGGTAAAGTTCTTCACTCAAAATGCCCACCGTGAACTCGGAAAGGGCACATATGAGTGCAACGATGCGGGGGACAAAGATGTGAGTTTCAATACGTCCTCAAGTTGTTTGCAGCAGGCATTCGGAGAAGGTCAGGGGGCACCCGGATGTCTGGTATTCACAAGATATGCTGGCCTATTCGGCAAACGCCTACGTTGAAAACCCGAAAGGGCAGCTCTATGTTGGTTCCACCAATATCCAAACCCAGATTATTTCATATGGGGTGACCTCCTCGAACAAGTCCAAGACCTGAGGAACAATGCCAAAACAATCATCTCACGAAGCCATACGTCCCTCTGCCAGGAGCCACCTCGCAGGTCGTTCAGCACGACAGTGACAGAGCCAGCGCAGGGGCCAAGCAGAGGGGGCCAGTGGGACGAAGGTATTACTCACCTTGGAACCCAGCAACAACCCCAATATGGGCAGAAAGTAAAGGCCGAATGTGAATCATTTCTGTCCAGGATACCGATTCGGAACATCCGCTTGGGGGTAGGTTGCAATTATTAGAACCATATAACCATAGTAACAGACACACGGAAACAGGCCCTCTCGGCCCTTCCATCAGGTCGACCATTTGTTTTTCCCCTAGTCCCCAGCTACCTCACTCAGACATACCCCTACCCATCCCTTCACGTCCATATACCTCTCCTCTTTACATTTAAATGTTTAAATCGATCTGCCTCCACCACTTCTCGGGAAGGCTCATTCCACCAAGCCAACCACCCTCTGAGTGAAAAGAATTCCCCCTCACGTTACCCCTAAAACTTCTGTCCTTTAATTCCTCATGTCATCCCTCTTGTGAATCATCCTACCCCTCAATGGGAAAAGCTTATCCACGTCAACGCGGTCTATCCCGTTTCCATCATTTAAAGACCTCAATCAAGTCCCCCCCTTAACCTTCTGCGCTCCAAAGAATAAAGACCTAACTTGTTCAAAAATGATGAATTATGATGAATGGTGCTGCATAACATCTCATCGGTTTATACTACACACTGTACTCAAGCCTCAATACAAGTTTATGTTCAGGAATTGTCCATACAGAATATGTCTAATAGAGTATTGGGGTTTCTGCACAAACTCAGCAGGTAAAACAAGAAATTATGGTTTTGTCCCAAAAAAAGGGTAATTGAGAGGACGATAAACCACTTCAAAATTTGTGTCCAATATATTCCCGCCAGACAGAGAAAAGAGGGGGGATGTAGAGCATCTGGACTAGAAACCAGTTTAAATCCCTATGTTCACTCATAGGCCCCATTTTTTTTAAAAATGGACACCTCAATACTGTGAAACGGCGTTATCACAAGGCTGTTATTATGGCAACTATAGATCGAAAGAGTGCATAGATCCAGGTACCAATCATCTAGCAGTATTTGAAAGACTTGAAATTTAGTTGGATGCACTTGTGGCAATTACCCAATATTAACCTCATTCCTACGATTCAGAAATATGGAAACCAGTGGCTGGAGCTACTTTGGGCCAGAATCACATGGTACTGGTTTACTAGATAAGATTTTTAAATCATAAGCAACACTGAGTCAAGACCGCTGAGAATCGGTTTCAGCAACCACATATCTTCGTTTAATAAGGTAGGTCTCCTGGTCCATCCAACCCAATCCTAGTTAGAGCCATCCTAAAAAAATTGTTCATTTTGGGGATTTGGGGGTCATGTTGATATGTCAGTGACTTTGCCTACACCAATGCTGTGGAGATCAAGAGCTCTCTGAATAAGTCTCACTGATAACAATATCCCCTCCATCCGGAAGTTAGCTACCTGTTATTTAAATTTGTGCAGCTGTGCCTGGCAGTGCAGGTTGTACCACTGCACTATCGAAGGTCTGCCAACGAGCAGTGAACAGCACTTAAAGAACATGCTGGTCATTTTGATAGACCTATGCCATGACCAACCAGAAGCCATAGCTCATACAAACTACCAAAAACTTTTTGGTTCAGCAACTTTCAGGGCGTTTACAGCATATTGCGTGCTACCGGATGGGGAGCTATGGGGGGGGGGGGGGACAGCGAGTCTAGCTGTGTGGTAGAAGGAGTGTCAAGAGGATTGATCCTGCACATGCAGGGTATAAATTATTTTATAGAATTGCTTGGTGCATTCTATGGAGTAAAGTTTTATTGTTTTTAACAATGAATAATTTATCATGTATCAATGCTACTCCAAATTGAAATACCACGGCTGTGTCGTATCAATCCCATGGCAGTAATAAGGTCAGTATCATGTGATAATCAGGGTTCAGCTTATCTACCTACTAGGTAGAGCACAAGGTGGTGGCAGACAACAGTCATGAAAGTGCAATGACAACATAGAAATGGATT